>PVIA01000758.1:0-92092 GCA_004024845.1 Tonatia bakeri
AAAAAAAAAGGTACACAAGCCATAAAAAAGGTACCATGTTTTTATTTTCTTTAAAATGTTTTTTTGCATTTTATTCTAGATACCTCCTTTTTTATATGTATGCATAAGCATTTTTAAAAGTTTGGTTTTTTAAAGCATGAGTTTTCACAGTCAAATAAAAGATGAAGATGTGCTATTGAATAAAATTTCTACTTTAGCTTCTTTTTTAAAAAAAAAAAAGAAATCCAATTTGTGTTCCATCTTCAGCCAAAGAGCAAAGAAAGGTGTCAGGAAGGCCAGTGATGGGGAAGTGACCAGGAAATGCAAGGCAAACATGAGTAAGGTTTATTATGAAGATTTAAATTAGTGCTTTTTCTGTTGATAAGGGTTTATAGTTGTTGCCTGGGATTGACTTTTGTTCTTGGTAGGCAGGCAGGAGGGATACCTTTGAAAATTTGTGTCCTGCTTTTAGGCAAAGAGACAGCATGGAGTTTTTCTTGTATCTGTTTCTTCTCAGTTGCCTTGAGCTCAAATAATCCTTATATTAAAATGGCATATTTTAGGGTGGCATATTCTGCTACCATTCATTAACATATTATTTTCCCTTACCAGAATGTAAGATTTTAGGGCAGACTATTCAATTCTGTATTCCTTGGAACCTGACAGAATGACTAGTTCAAAGCTCTCAACTAATACGTGTTGAGTAGCTGGCTGAGTGGAGAGTGAATGGTAATTAAAGTGAATTAGAAAAGGTGGAGTAGAGACAGGGACCAGGGAGAGTTTATCGCAAAACTTTGGGGCCCCTGTGTTTGCACATAATTTCAGTTCACATTTTAAATTTTAACATTTTCAGAGCTAGAAAACCTCATTAAAAAAACACTTGTTGCTGGCCTGGGACCAAACAGCCCATGAGCCATAAACGGGTAATTGAATAGGGGATGCTACCAGTTGTTCAATGGAATGTTAAACGGAAACCAGTTTGACAATGAAAGGAAACCTGTTCAACAGGAGAGCTGCTATTAGGTGCTTGTAGTTTCTCTTCGCGCCAAGGTTTCAAGGTTTTTTTTCTTTGCTGTTGCCTCACAGCAGACAATCGTTTCAATAGGCCTGTGCCCAGGTTTGTTGGATGAAACAGGTTGTGTTTTGAGGTTTAATAAAGTTTTGTTCTCTGATCCTTTTGTTTCAAAGGCATTCTAAAAATGTGGCTGTTACCAACCTTGAACAGTTACATGGGCAATAGCAGCCCCTAGTGGCACAAAATGATTTTCTTTTATTGATCACTGGTGTTTTGGAGCTTGCTGTAGGCTCACTCAGGCAATATATGTCCATGTATTACATACATTGGAATAGGAGTAAATGGATGATAGTGATGTACAGGATCACCCCCCAACACACACACACACATTCTCTCTCTCTCTTATTTCCTGTGATGATTAATTAGCACTGGGAGTGCTGAGAGGGAGTTCTTAGGGCAAGTAGAAAACTAGGGGGTTTATAGAAAGACTGCAGAGAGGTAAATTAACCCCTAGATGTTGCAACTACATTTGGTGTATCTTTGCATTTTGAGTAGAAAGTATCTGAGGTTTCTATGAAATTCTGAAAGCATATAATACTATCAAAACATTTAAGAAGCTCTGTATGGTGTGTCTCAGTTGGTTGAGCATCATCCCACAAAGCAAAAGGTCACCAGTTTGACTCTTGGTCAGGGCACATGCCTGGGTTGTGGGTTTGTCATAAGCGACAGGGCGCTTATGAGAGACAACCAATAGATATTGCTCTCTCACATTGATTTTTCTCTCCCTTCCACTAGCTTTCTCTAAAAATAAATAAATAAAATCTTTTAAAATATGTTTAAGAAACATGTAAGGTGCATAGCTTTTCTCAGTCATGTAGAACACATGTTCTTTTAAAGCTTTTCATTAAAAGAAGTTTGATTTTAGGATAACATTTTATATTTTCATTACATAACTTTTTCTTACAACAGTATTACATGTACACTGCAGATGTTTAGAAAAATTAGGTAACCAGACAGAAGAAAATATAAACCATCCTCAGTTACTCAGAGATATACTCTATAACCATTTTGGTAAATAAATTTCGAGACTTTTACTATGCAGGTTGATAGATTCAACTATACAAGTTCTGTCCAGAAAGTATCCAGCCACACACTGTGAAAAATAGAGACATTTATTGAAGAAGATACAAAAAACATTGTACATAGGACAGTGATGCCTCCATCCCCTTCAAAGTAGGCACCTTGGGACCTCACACAATTCTTTCAGCATGTCTTCCACTGTTCAAAACAGTCTGCAAAACCCTTTGTTGGAATTGCCATGAACTTTCCCATCGTATTTTCCTGAATCTCACTGACATTCTGAAATCTCTTCCCTTTCAAAGGTGATTTTAGTTTTGGGAATAGCCAGAAGTCGCAGGGCATCAAATCTGGGCTGCTGGGTGGCTGAGTCACCTGGGTGATTTGATGTTTCTCTAAAGAAATCTGTGGAGACGTGATGCATGAGTGGGCATGTTGTTGTGATGAAGTTGCCACTCACCAGTTGTCCATAGCTGTGGCTTTTTTCACTGTGTTGCATGTCTCAACTCAGGAAGAACATTAAAGTAGTACTCCTTATTAATTGTTTGACCCTGGGAGGTATACTTGTGATGGACAACACCTTCCCAATCAAAAAGCACAATGAACATGGTCTTGATTTTGCTGCAACTTTACCGCACCTTCTTCAGGCATGGAGAACCAGGTGACTTCCATTGGGACAACTGGGTCTTTGTCTCCAGATCATAGCCACAGACCCACCATTCATCTCCGATTAAGATCTTCTTGAGGAAATCTGGTTCATTGGTAGCAATTTGAATCAAGTCATTAGCAACTGTAGCACAATGTTCCTTCTGCTCTGGTAGCAGAAGCCACAGAATGAATTTTGTCATGACACATTTCATGCCAAGATCCTGTGTCAAAATCTTGGACACAGTAGTTTTGGGAATCCCCAGGTCAGCTTCTAGTTCTTGTGTGGTCAGTTGCTGGTCTTAGTTTGCAGCCCGTACACATCCAACATTCTCAGGTGTTCTGCTTGTTGCAGGCCTTCCAGAATCTGGAAGGCCTTCCAACAAGGCCTTTCAACAGATTCTTGACCATCTTTGAAATGCTTGTGCTACACTTTTATTTGAGCTGTGCACTCCTGAAAGCCTTCTGAATCATTCCAATAGTTTCAGTGGAGGAATATTCAAGCTTAATCCAAAATTTGATGCAGATTTGTTGCTCTACTTGCTCAGTCATTTTGAATGTGATGATCACATAGTATACATACCCACTCAATGGTGTCTACCACCCCCACCAACTAGTACAGTGAAGTTGTAATTGTTCAGACATGTGCATTCCAGTTCACTCTCCTTGGCTGCCAGATTACATTGATGTTGCAAAAACTGTTCTGATTGTATTAACAATGGCTAGACTTTCTCCAGACAGACCTCATATACGTCCAGGGAAAATACTGAAGTATAGGTGATAAACATTAATATTCCAAATGTATAAACAGTTCTTAGAGATCAATGAAGTGACAGAAACTCCTATAGAAAATTGTTAAGAGAATAGGAAAAAATGCAAGCTTTTAATAAATATATATAAAAAAGTATTTGCTTTCAAATTTTAAGAAATACAAAATAAAATAAGATGTTTCTTGTGTATCAGATGGCAAAAATTGTAAAGAATAATACCAGTCAGGAAGACTTCCGGCCAAGATGGAGGCATAGGTAGACACACTGTGCCTCCTCCCACAACCAAAATAAGGTCAGCAACAATTTAGAAACAAGATAATAACCAGAACTGACAGCAAATTGAACTGTATGGAAGTCAGACAACCAAGGAGTTAAAATATACACATTCATCCAGACCAGGAAGGGCAGAGTCAGGCAGCCAAGCTGAGAGGGGTCGTAGCACAAAAAGTGGTGGCACAGGCACGTAGGCATCCTGGGCACAAGACCACAACAGGTGGATCCTGGGTGCGCAGGCAGCTGGCAGACCCAATGATGTGATGATTGTGAAGTGAGGCACTGCACACAAGGTGGCTGACTGACCAGGTAGTCCCACATTCGTGCACGGATAAACCAGGCGAAACTGGGCAGTGAGACAGACCATGCAACCCAGGGTCCCAGCGCCAGGAAATAGGACTGCAGGACACTGATTGAAAACACCTGTGGGGGTTGAGGAGCCTCTCCTCACAGGAGTCTGTTGGAGAGACCCACGGAGTCATAGAATGTACACAAGTCCACCCACACAGGAATTAGCACCAGAAAGGGCCCAGTTAGCTTGGGGGAAGCAGTGGAAGGGACTGAAATCCCACAGAGAGCAGAGAAAGCACCATTGTTCCCTCTCCGACCCTGCCCCCACATACAGCATCACAACCCAGTGACTGGGTTGCCCTGCTCTGGTGAACACCTAAGGTTCCACCCCTCATTCGTAACAGGCACTACAAGACAAAAAAAAAAAAAAAAAAAAAAAAAAAAAAAAAAAAAAAAAAAAAAAAAAAAAAAAAAAAAAAAAAAAAAAAAAAAAAAAAAAAAAAAAAAAAAAGGCTCAAACGGAAGAACAGATCAAAGCTCCAGAAAAATACAACTAAGCGACAAAGAGATAGCACAGTTCAAAGCACTGGTGATCAGGATGCTCACAGAATTGGTTAAATTTGGTCACAAATTAGATGAAAAAATGAAGGCTACGATAAGTGAAATGAAGGAAAATGCAGAGGGAAGCAATAGTGATGGGAAGAAAACTGGGACTCAAATCAATGCAGTGGACCAGAAGGAAGAAAGAAACAACCAACCAGAAAAGAATGAAGAAACAAGAATTCGAAAAAATGAGGAGAGGCTTAGGAACCTCCAGGACATCTTTAAACATTCCAACATCTGAATCATAGGGGTACCAGAAGGAGAAGAGGAAGAGCAACAAGTGGAAAAGTTATTTGAACAGATAATAAAGGAGAACTTCCCCAATCTGCCAAAGGAAATAGGCTTCCAGGAAGTCCAGGAAGCTCAGAGAGTCCCAAAGAAGTTGGACCCAAGGAGGAACACACCAAGGCACATCATAATTACATTACCCAAGATTTAAATGAAGGAGAGAATCCTAGAAGCAGCAAGAGAAAAGAAGACAGTTACCTACAAAGGAGTTTCCATCAGACTGTCAGCTGATTTCTCAAAAGAGACCTTGCAGGCAAGAAGGGGCTGGAAAGAAGTATTCCAAGTCATGAAAAGCAAGGACCTACATCCCAGGTTGGTCTATACAGCAAAGCTTTCATTTAGAATGGAAGGGCAGATAAAGTGTTTCTCAGATAAGGTCAAGTTAAAGGAGTTCATCATCACCAAGCCCTTATTATCTGAAATGTTAAAGGGACTTATCTAAGAAAAAGAAGATCAAAAACATGTACAGTAAAATGACAGCAAACTCACAATCGTTAACAACCACACCTAAAACAAAAACAAAAAGCAAACTAAGCAATCAACTAGAACAGGAACAGAACCATAGAAATGGAGATCACATGGAGGTTTAGCAACAGGGGAGTGGGAGGGGGAGAGAGGGGGAAAAGGTACAGAGAATAAGTAGCATAGATGATAGATAGAAAACAGACAGGGGGAGGGTAACAGTAGTATGGGAAATGCAGAAGCTAAAGAATTTATGACACATGGACATGAACTAAAGTGGGGGAATGTGGGTGGGAGAGGGTGTGCAGGCTGGAGGGGACTGAAGGGGGAATGGAACAACTGTAATAGCATAATCAATAAAATATATTAAAAAATAAAATCAAATCAGGAAGAAAATCATTAGGTTACTACCCCCCCCCCCAAAAAAAAAGAATAATACCAGTCAATGTCAGTAAAGTTTCTTGGAAATAAATGAATACGGCCTTTCTGGTGGGTAATTTGGAAGTCATGTGCTTAATAGTGCTGTTCTTTCCACTCACAACCCTTTAATTTTTCCATTACGTTGCCCATCTCTGCAACTCCTGTAGGCACAGTGAACACAATGTATAGTTTAGCTCTAGGTTTGCTTTCATTGGAGCCATAAAAGCCTCTCTGAGTTTGCCCTTTAGAAAATTAATTCTTTTCAGGAAAGAAATATCTTATATTTTTTCTGTTATAAAGAATGCCTCTTGACTTCAGGCAAACGCTGGATGGACATTAATTAAAGCAGTCTACATCAGTGATTCTCAACAGTGCAACAAGATAGCACTACTTTGAAAAGGGGTATTTCAGTTCTCACAATAATGGTGGGGCAGGAATAGCTCAGGCTCCACAGGGGCCAGGGATATAAGACATTCTGCCATTAAGGGGATGTTCATTTAGGTGAAAAATCTACCTGTTTGTTATGGTTTGAGCCTGAAACCTAACTACAACATAAATATAAATACAGCTATTTTTAGCATGGCTTTAAAATAAACAGAGCATTCCTGGTTTGCAATTACTGGGTAAAGTGCGAGAATAATGTTCTTTTATTCTGAACTTTACCAACCCTTCCTCACATTTCAGAACAACATGTTACCGGTGACAACCTGTTTCTCTCTATAGCCCCTCCCTGGAGTCACCAATACAGCACACTTGTATTTATACTGGTGGAAGTCACAGGTGGTTCTACCTAAACATGCAGGCATCAGGCTACTTCGTATGTCCCCTGGTCACCTAGTGTAGTAGTGCCCAAACACACATTGAAATACCTATATTATAAATTACTTTCCTATTATTTTCATCCTAAATTACAGTGAAGTCATTATATTGATTTTTAAATTGAGAAATAATTCACATACTGTGAAATTCATCCTTAAGTGTACAATTCAGTGGATTTTAGTATATTCACAAAGTTGCGCAATCATAATCACTACCTAAAATTCTACATTTGCATCACCCCTGCAAAAGAAATCTGGTACCTATCATCCCCTTTCACCCATTCTCCAGTCTCAGGCAATCATCAATCTACTTCTGTATGGGTTTGCCTATTCTGGACATTTCATGTAAATGGGACCACATAACAGCTGTCCTTTTGCATCTGCCTTCTTTTACTTAGCATGTTTTTAAGGTTCATCCATGTCGTAGCATGTATCTGTACCCCATTCTTTTTATGGGTGAATAATATGTTGAATTATTTAAATTATATGGGCAGGCAGTTACCTATGCTTGTCATTTCAGGACAGTAAAGATGTTGACAAAATATTTGCTATGAAAAGGAGCATTGGATCAGAGCCACTGATCTAGATGGAAAGACAATTACATGTATATAAAAAGGCAAGTAACAATCCAAGCAAACACATTATGTTATCAGGGGATAGATAAATTTTCCTGGACAAAAGGTGGATAGGCAAGGATTAGGCAGATATTAGATCTGAGTGATAGATCCTATTCAGTTGGTGGATTGGTAAGATCTGGAATGAGACGCAGCCGTCCAAAAGTTAAAACTGCCACTTTTATAGAATGCTATTCCATCTCAAGTGATCACCAAGTGTTCTTTCCTTTGAGTGGGTCCTGGAGCAATGAAGGAAATCAGCAGAAGCACAGTGATCCTTCTGGAACTGAGTCGATAGCTCAGTGGTGGTAGCCTAAGGGTCGAGTTTTGCAGAGCAAACCTGGTAGCTGCCAATATCCGCCCCCCTTCCCGCAGTCACCCCGTCCCCCCCTTGCCCCCCCCCGCCCCCCGGGGGCTGCAACTTCTTTCGCACTTTCGCCCGCGGTTCTCTACCCGGACTATTTAGGGCCATCCGGGCTGCCGTGGCGTACAGTGCTCTCAGCTGTTGAGGGGCGGGGCCTCCAGTGACAATGGCGGGTGAGCTGGATAGTTGCAAGATCCTGAGCGGGTTGCTGAACGGCCTGGCCCAGAAAGATTTCCACGGGCACCCCGGTATTACCGAGGAGCTGCTGCGGAGTCAGCTCTATCCGGAGGTGCCACCCGAAGAGTTCCGACCCTTTCTGGCGAAGATGAGAGGGATTCTTAAGGTACCGTTCCTCCCTGCAGCCTCCATCTCAGAGCCCAGACCCTTACCCGCCTCTCTCCGACTTGTTTCCCCAGAAGCTGAAAGGCTGTTCCCCCTAAACCTCTTTTCCTTGGGCTCTGCATTACGCTCCTTCAGAATCGAGGCGCTCGCTCCGTCGTCTCTTCTCACTTTCTTAAGGGTGATCCCTTTCTGCTCAAGCTCCCGGCGCCTCCAGCAGTGCTGACCCGACTCCCACGGCAGAGAGTTCTGGGTGTTTCTGTAGATACGAGTTTATTGTTGTGTAGGTAACAATTTCGAGTTGCCTCGGCGGATCTGCAGGCTTTACACTTTTAACAATTAAGAGCGATTAAGTCGTCAGACTTCCCCGTGTCGTGGAAGTGGGGAGCGTTAAAGTGAACCGGGATAAGGGGTGCTTTGGCCAGATTGAAACTGTCAAGTATTCCAGTGTGTAGTTAAGAGGACATTTTACCATCTTGAAGTCAAAGGATAAGCCAGCTTGTCCGATAGAAAAGTAATGAGAGCTAAAGATATACTTTTAAATTTTCTAGTAGCAACATTAAAAAAGTGAAACGAAACAGATGAAGTTAATATTAACGTTTTATTTAATCTGGTATATCAAAGTATTATCTCTTTACATGTAGCCAATGTACAGTATTAGTAAGATATTTTTATATTATTTTTTTCACTAAGCCTTTGAAGTATGATATGTATTTCACATGTAACGCATGTCAGTTCGGACTAGCCACAGTTCCAATGCTCAGTGGCCACCATGTTGGACAACACTAGTTTAGACACAACTATTCATAGGAATGCGTCTAGTGCCAGAGTGTAGAGAGAAGACTGTAAAAAGGATTTTCGATTTTTGTGGGCCTCTTATGTGTTAGGAACTGTATTAGACGTTTTACGTTTTATTTAATTTGTTTCTTGCAAAAAACCTTATATGGTGACACTCATTTTAAAGATTAGGAAACAGGCTTAAGGAGTCTCAGCAGTTAGACTAAAATCACACTTTAGATTAAAGTCAATGTTAGCGTTTTATCTGCTATACTTTTGCACTTGTTATTTGTTTCAAAACTATTTATGCTTTAAAAAAGCAGTTCTGTTTTTCTTTTTTAGACTGCTTTTGCTTCTAGGATTTGAATACAGAAAAAAAAATCAATTATTTCACAAAAAGTAAATGGATTGTACCATGGAAAATATAAGGGATAGTATTTCAGGTGTGATCCTAGACATGCTAAGTAAGTTGAGTTGATACCATAAATCACTAGTGAATGCCTTCTGTTTTTATCAAATTTTACTCTTTGAATGGTCAGAAAAGGTTTCCTAGAGAATTGGATGTGTTACTTGGTTTTTTGAGGTGTTTGGTGTTTGATGTTGGTGTTTGGTAGGCCACTGGGGAGGTGAACATGAGGCACTGCAGGCCAAGAAGTAGGAACAGTATATGTGCAGGCATTGTCTTAGGATCTCCAAACATTGGGGGCTACTTCTTTCTAGATGGACCATATTTTTGATACTTTTGTTTTCTTCTGAGGTAAAAATTGCGGGAGACCCAGAGAAACAATTTCCTGGAAACTCCCGTATTTTCGTTTAAGAATTTATTTATTTTTAGAAAGAGAGGAAGGGAGGGAGAAAAAGAAGGAGAGAAACATCAATTGCCTGTTGCCTCTTCCATGCCCCCAACTGGGGACCTGGCCTGCAACCCAGACATGTGCCTGAATGGGAATGAAACTGGTGACGTTTTGGTTTACAAGCTGATGTTTAATCCACTGAGCCACACTAGCCAGGGCTCCCATATTTTCTTTTAAATACATTGCTGAATAATATCCAGGTATCAATCCTCTGCCAGAGGATGGAATACTTCAGGTTTCTGAGTGATTCTACTTTGAAGAGCTGGCATGGGTCTCTTGGTGTTGGGAGCAGAACAGAAGACTTGCTTGTGCTTGGCAGCATAGCCTCTGCGTGGTCGGCTGGTCTGAGGTATGACGGGAGAAAGCCTTTAATTGTTTGACTTAGGGCTGAAATTTTAGGCTCTACCTGACATCTAAGTCCCATCTTCATTAATCTTATAAGCAACACTGAGGAGCAAACCTCTCTCTAACTCTTACAGTAACCTAAAAAGCAAACATGATTTTATTTTTTTTCAATTACAGTTGACTTTCAATATTTTGTTAGTTTCTGATTAGACATTTATATGATTTATGAAATGACCCCCCCCCAAGTCTCATACCCACCTGGCACCATACATAGTTATTAACAATATTATTGATTATATTCCCTATGCTGTGCTTTACATCCCCATGACTTTTGTAAATGCCTGTTTGTACTTCTTAATCCTTTCAATTTTCACACAGTCTCCAACAAACATGATTTTAAAACCAAAGGGCTTTGAATGGAGGTAGATTATCTGTCTGCAGTAAAAGAGAACATACACAAAAAAAGCATGATTCAAGGATGCTATAGTAGTATTTGGAAGTAGAGGTCTGAGCAAGTTACTGTGGTCAGAAGAGAGATATTAGTTCTTTTTGGCAGGTTTCTTGGAGATGCCATTTTTGCTGCTCTTGAAAGTGTAAAGTATTTTAGACTAAAGTAAGAGACAGAATATAGGGCATTTTAGGTTAAGAAAATAGCAGGGGCACAGCAGGAAAATGTAGAGCAGATTTAGCAAATGGCGAATAGTCCAATTTGACCACAGCATGGTGGTACCCAGTGTGTAGTATTGTCGTTGGAAGTGGCAAGAAATAAAACAACTTTTTATTCTTATATTTTTACTAGTTTTTGTTCCTGTTCTTAAGCAAAGTATACATCTTTTAGTTTTCAGTTTTTAAAAAATTGTGGTAAAATACACATAATAAAATTTATTATCTTAACCATTTTAAAATATACAATTTAGTGGTATTAAATACATTCATACTGTTTTGCATCCATCACTGGCACCCATATCTCTAATGCTTTTTATCTTGTAAAACTGAAACTTCATACCCATTAAACAATAACTCCCATAGTGACCCCCAACCTCATAGTCTCTGGCAACCACCATTATACTTTCTGTTTCTATGACTTTGACTACTCTAAATATTTCGTATAAGGGGAGTCATACACTACTTGTCTTTTTTTGTGACTTATTTCACTCAGCATAATGTCTTCAAGATTCATCTGTGTTGTACCATATGTCAGAGATTCCTTCCATTCAAGGCTGGAAATATTACATTGTATGTATATACCACACTTTGCTTATCCATTCATCTGTCATTGGACACTTGGGTTGCTCTCATGTTCTATCTATTGTGAAAAATATGGCTGTGAACACAGGAGTACAGGTATCTCTTTGAGACACAGCTTTCTATTCTTTTGGGTGTAGTACACTGAGGGGTAGAATTGCTGGGTCATGTAGTAACTCTATGTTTAATTTTTTGAGGAACCACCATAGTGTTTTCCACAATGGCTGTACCATTTGACAGTATATTCCTACCAGCAGTGCACAAAGTTGCTGATTTCTTCAACCCTCTCCAACACTTGATATTTTCTTTTTTTTTTAATTTTGTTGATAATGGCCATTCTCATGAATATGAGGTGGGTAGGGTGTGTACATTTTTACATATAGATCACAGCAGAGGTAAAAACATTTTTTCTTTTGTCTTTGTGGAGTCTCAGCAATCTTGAATTCAAACTGCAGGCTAGAAGAAAAGCAGTGAAGAAAATACTAAATAAAAATGTAAGAGTCTAAAAAATTAAAGAAAATGAAAAAGAAATGCAGAAGTCTAAGCAAAGGGAAATGTACTGAGGATAAAAATGGAGTAGTACATTAGTTCTCATTTAGTGGCCAGCCACACGTTTCAGTCATCTATAGAAAATTAAGTTCTGTGAAGAAATTGAAAATGAAGAGGGACAACAGTGGTAGGAGGAACAGAAGGAAGGGATGTATAACTCTCAGCAGGAAATAAGCAGTGGATACACATGTTAGCAGCCTCCTTATTGCCCACTGCCTGCATTCATTCATAGACAGTGTTTCAGGTACCGGTACTCCTCGAGATTCAGTGTTTCTCTCTAATCTTCAAATTGAGTGACTGTGTACAATGTACTGATTGCTGGCATTTGAACTGTTGCCTGTTTCCACTTGGAATGGAGCTCTCTAATCCTACTTGGCTGGGACATTGACCCCCTCTAGCTTTGCCTATTGATCACAAAAGGACAAACCTTTCATCTGCTTGTAGAAAATGAAGCTGGCCATTCAGTTACTCTAGCTTTATTTTTGGTAGCTCTTGAGAAGCAGTGAAATCTGTGAATTGAGAGTGGGTTTAATTAGGGAGATGACATCCTACATAAATGCTCTGTCATTTTTTTGTCTACTTTTTTTTGCTTACATTTATATTTTCAACTTCTTGTAGATATGTGTTCACATACTCCCTATTTCTTGCTCCTGCTGTTAACTTTGTGGGTATGCTCTTTAATTCCAGTTTACTAGAATTCTAGAGAAGGATCTTAACTGTGAAGCTACATTGACTTTTGTGTACTTAAGTTCTGTATTCACTGCTGCCCTCTGTTGGTGATGATTTTGTGTTTCCTCACTGAAACTTCATTAAGTAAAATACATAATAAAAGTTTTATTGGATTTTGTTTTGTCTATTGTTGATATATCCTTATACTCAGTTCTGTCAATTAAAAGTTAATTATCCATTTTTCTTTTTTCTATAATTTGAATTAAAATATATTTAGATCCTTTTTTAGAAGTCTAGACATACATGCAACACTTTATGGATTGGTCTTCCTGTTCACTTCTGCCCCCTCCAGTTTATTCTCAGTACAGTGGCCAGTGATTCTTTTTTCCCCTAGGTTTATCTTCCTGTCTTCATTCAAACATCTTAAGTGCTTTCTGAATCTCTTCAGGACCCTTGTGTTTGCTCTTCCATATGCCTGTCACGCTCTTCCCTCAGATATTGTATGGATTGTTAATTTGTTTTATTCATTCTCTACTTAAAAGTGATTTCTTGTTAGGTCTCCCTAATCTATCCAAAGAGCCTCACCTCTCCTTCCCCCTCTATTTACTTTGCTTTACTTTTCTTCATACTTAGCACTACCTGAAATTATATTATGTATTTATTAGCTTGTTTATTTGTTGACTTTCCTGTTGGAATGCAAGAATTAAGAGGGCAGGACTTTATTATTCCTTTTTAATTCTTTATCCCTAATACCTAATACTGTTTCTGGCATGTAGTAGGTAGGCACTTAGTAAAAATCTGCAGAATAAGTGAAGGACTTGATAGTGCCTAAATGAGGAGATTACCATTTAAATATTGAATAATAAGCAAGAGAGAAAACCTACACTACTTCTGTATGGGCAAAGCTGGAAGCTGTATACTCTACACCAGGAGTCAGCAAACTATGGCCCATAGAATGAATCTGGCCTGCCTCTCATTTTTATAAATAAAGTTTGATTGGAGCATGGCCATATACTTATTCATTTACATCTTGTCTACAGTAGCTGTCACTACTGTAATAATACAGTTGAGCGGTTGTGACAGAGATCCTGTGGGCCTTCAAAGCCTAAAGCTTGGAACCTTTACAGAAAAAAATTCAAAAACTCATACTATTTAATATTTGGAAACAATGTAATATATAAATTATATTTAGAAGTTGGTTACTTGATAAAAATCTAAAATGTAGAAATGGTACTTATTTGCCATTACATCCTCTTAAGGTATTTCATTAACTTGTTCTTTTAGCTTATGAAATCTGTGGTAAATAAAAAATGGGCTTTAATGTTTCTGTAATACTAAGTGTGTGTTCTTATTAAGAGACAGAATTTGAATTTTGAATTTTTCTGCATTCAGAGGATATAAAGTTTATGTTAGTAGATGTAATATAAGATAATATAAAATGTAATATTGTGAATCTGAGAATCAAGTGAAAACTATGAACACAGAAAAACTGGTTTAAGCTTATATAAGAAAATAACTTAATAAAAGACTATGACAATATTCATATTTTAAGCACCTGGTTTTCTCTCACAAAGCCATAAAAATTTGTAATTTGTTTGAGAATTAAATTGACCAGAAAGGAAAGACCCGTGGTAATAGTTTTTGTATATTTTTTAATTGGGGTGTGTCACCTAAAGGATACTGAATTAATTTTTTAAAAAATCTTTTATTTTAATTTATTTTATTTTTCTTTTTTAAAAATATATTTTATTGATTATGCTATTACAGTTGTCTCATTTTCCCCCCATCACTCCCATCTGCACTGCACACCCCTTCCCACCCACATTCCCCCACTTTAGTTCATGTCCATGGGTTGTACATATAAGTTCTTTGGCTTCTACATTTCCTATACTATTCTTGCCCTCCCCTTGTCTATTTTCTGTCTACCATCTATGCTACTTATTCTCTGTACCTTTTCCCCCTCTTTCCCTGTCCCACTCCCCTGTTGCTAACTCTCCATATGATCTCCATTTCTGTGGTTCTGTTTCTGTTCTAGTTGTTTGCTTAGTTTGCTTTTGTTTTAGGTGTGGTTGTTAATGATTGTGAGTTTTCTGTCATTTTACTGTTCATATTTTTTATCTTCTTTTTCTTAGATAAGTCCCTTTAACATTTCATAAAATAAGGGCTTGGTGAGGATGAACTCCTTTAACTTGACCTTATCTGAGAAGCACTTTATCTGCCCTTCCATTCTAAATGAGCTTTGCTGAACAGAGCAATCTGGGATGTAGGTCCTTGCCTTTCATGACTTGGAATACTTCTTTCCAGCCCCTTCTTGCCTGCAAGGTCTCTTTTGAGAAATCAGCTGACAGTCTGATGGAAACTCCTTTGTAGGTAACTGTCTTCTTTTCTCTTGCTGCTTCTAGGATTCTCTCCTTCATTTAAATCTTGGGTAATGTAATTATGATGTGCCTTGGTGTGTTCCTCCTTGGATCCAACTTCTTTGGGACTCTCTGAGCTTCCTGGACTTCCTGGAAGCCTATTTCCTTTGCCAGATTGGGGAAGTTCTCCTTTATTATTTGTTCAAATAACTTTTCTACTTGTTGCTCTTCCTCTTCTCCTTCTGGTACCCCTATAATTCGGATGTTGGAACGTTTAAAGATGTCCTGGAGGTTCCTAAGCCTCCTCATTTTTTGAATTCTTGTTTCTTCATTCTTTTCTGTTTGGTTGTTTCTTTCTTCCTTCTGGTGCACTCCATCGATCTGAGTCCCAGTTTTCTTCCCATCATTATTGCTTCCCTCTTCATTTTCCTTCATTTCACTTATTGTAGCCTACATTTTTTCATCTAATTTGTGAGCAAATTTAACCAATTCTGTGAGCATCCTGATCATCAGTGCTTTGAACTGTGCATCTGATAGGTTGTCTAGTCGCCTATATGTATTTTTTCTGGAGCTTTGATCTGTTCTTTCATTTGGGCCATTTTTTTTTTTTTTTTGTCCTGATGCACCTGTTACATAGTGAAGGGCAGAGCCTTAGGTGTTCACTAGGGCGGGGCAACCCAAGTTGCTGCATGGTGAGGCTGTATATGGGGGAGGTGTCCCAGAGGGACCCCTCTGCTTGGTCCCTGTGCTTGCTCCACTCTCTGCTGGATTTCAGTCACTTCCCCCGCTACCCACAAGCAAAGTGGGCCCTTCTGGTGCTGATTCCTGGTGAATGGGTTTGTGTACATTCTAGGACTCTGTGGGTCTCTCCAACGAATTTTCCGGTGAGGCTGGGAGTCTCCCCCACTGCTGCCTTAAGCCCCACAGGTTTTTTCAGTCAGGTTTTGAGGCTGTGTTTCTCTATGCTCGAACCCTGGGTTGTGTAGTCTGTTCCACTCCCCAGTTGTTCCTCCCAGTTTATCTGTGTGCAAATGTGGGACTGCCCAGTCCTCAATCAGCTGCCTTGCCATGTCTGCCTGCTGCTGCCTTGCCTACCCTGGTCCTCTAGCCACTGCCTTGCTGCTTGTCCTCTCTGCCCAGCTGCCTGTCTCTGCCCCTCCTACCGGTCTGGATGAATGTTTCTTCTTTAACTCCTTGGTTGTCGGGCTTCCATACAGTTCGATTTTCTGTCAGTTCTGGTTGTTTTTTGTTTTTAAATTGTTGTTGTTCTTATGGTTGTGTGAGGAGGCACAGTGTGTCTACCTATGCCTCCATCTTGGCTGGAAGTGTAAAAAAATTTTTTTTTGCAAACATTCAACTACCTGTGTTTTCCTCAATAATTTTTATATTTTTAGCGTAATTTTCCCTTTTTAAAAATTCATTTATTTTTTATTATACAATTTCATTACCATTTATCCCCCTTATGCCCTCTTCTACCTCCACCCAACCCTTCCCTTATTAATTTTTATTATAAACATTAATTAACAGTATTAAAGAAAGTATAGAAATTTAAGACACGTAAAAACGCTCAAATACCCAACATCTGAATCATAGGGGTACCACAGGGAGAAGAGGAAGAGCAACAAGTGGAAAAGTTATTTGAACAAATAATAAAGGAGAACTTCCCCAATCCGGCAAAGGAAATAGGCTTCCAGGAAGTCCAGGAAGCTCAGAGAGTCCCAAAGAAGTTGGACCCAAGGAGGAACACACCAAGGCACATCATAATTACATTAGTCAAGGTAAAAATGAAGGAGAGAATCTTATTAACAGCAAGAGATAAGGAGACAGTTACCTACAAAGGAGTTCCCATCAGACTGTCAGCTGATTTCTCAAAAGAGACTTTACAGGCAAGAAGGGGCTGGAAAGAAGTATTCCAAGTCATGAAAGGCAAAGACCTACATCCCAGGTTGGTCTATCCAGCAAAGCTTTCATTTAGAATGGAAGGGCAGATAAAGTGCTTCTCAGATAAAGTCAAGTTAAAGGAGTTCATCATCACCAAGCCCTTATTTTATGAAATGTTAAAGGGACTTATCTAAGAAAAAGAAGATCAAAAACATGTACAGTAAAATGACAGCAAATTCACAATCGTTAACAACCACACCTAAAACAAAAGCAAAAAGAAACTAAGCAAACAACTAGAACAGAAACAGAACCACAGAAATGGAGATCATATGGAGGTTTAGCAACAGGGGAGTGGGAGGGGGAGAGAGGGGGAAAAAGTACAGAGAATAAGTAGCATAGATAGTAGGTAGAAAATAGATAAGGGGAGGGCAAGAATAGTATGGGAAATGTAGAAGCTAAAGAATTTATGACATATGAACATGAACTAAAGTGGGGGAATGTGGGTGGGAGAGGGTGTGCAGGGTTAAGGGAAAATTGGACAACTGTAATAGCATAATCAATAAAATATATTTAAAAAATGGGACAACTGTAATAGCATAATCAATAAAATATATTTTAAAAAATGGGATAACTGTAATAGCATAATCAATAGCATTGATTGTGGGGGGAATGGGACAACTGTAATAGCATGATCAATAAAATATATTAAACACTCAAATACCATCAGGTGACATAACCAATGTTAATATTTTTGTGCTTACATATCCTACAAGAAATATTCTTAATAAATTCCATGCATGGTACTTGGGATACAGTAGTAAACATTACAGCTGTACTACCTGCCCTTGTGGGTCATACAGTTTCTGGTGAATGTAGACATTAAGCCAGTGGTTATTGGTATTTTGAAAAGGCAGCCACAGAGTGCTATGTGCCAACTTAAGAAAATCATAGGCAGTTTAGAATAGTTCCTAGCCCCCTCTACAATATAAAAAAGAAAGAAAAGGAGGGGAAAGGCCTACTTATAAGGTATAAGGAACTAAAAGGAAAACCAATAGTGCAGAACTAATTTTTCTTTCCTTAGTTGTATATCCCTGGTCCAAGGTAGGGGTTTCTCACAGATATGGTGGGGGTTTTTCCCACCCTTTTTCCTTTTTTTAAAAAATGTAGTTCTACTTTATTTGAGTTTTTGTGTTTGCATTAAATTTTTTTTTTATTGTTGCTCAATTACAGTTGTCCCCCTTTTTTCCCCATGATCTTTTTATTGAATATAGTGGGGTGACACTGGTTAACAAAATTACACAGGTTTCAGGTGTACAATTTCTCAACACATTATCTGTGCACTGTTTTGTGTGTTCACCACCCCATTCTCTGTCCTGAGTATGGTTGACTAAAGTCATGGTAATGTCTTTCCTGGATGAGGATCTGGCTGCACTGGGACCTCCTTTTAAATTTCTTGACTTGATCTTTGGGACCAAATTGGCTATTAAATTATCACCTGAACAGGCCAAGATGTGCATCGTAGTAGCTCCACCTTGTCACTGCTACTCAGCTTTGCCTCTTCTCAGATCTTGAAGCATGTCCTCAAGTAGCTCCTTAAGAAAGAGGTAATTTTTTTTTCTTCTTAAAATTGTCTTTATTCTAGTCTCACATTTAATTGCTAATTTGGCCAGAAATATATTTCTAGATTATGAAATAACTGACTCAAAATTTTGAAGGCATTGTTTCATTTAATGTGATCTCTTTTTGGAAGCTTTCAAGATTTTCCCTTTATTCTTTATCCTTGATGTATGATTTTCTTTTGTTTCATTTCAGGTTACTGTGGGCCTTTCAGTCTGCAGACACATGATTTTTAGTTCTGGGTAATGTTGTATTACTACTTAGATTATTTTATTTTATTTTTTTTAAAGATTGTATTTATTTTCAGAGAGCAGAGAAGGGAGGGAGAAAGAGAGGGAGAGTAACATCGATGTGAGAGAAACATCTGTTGGTTGCCTCTTGCTTGCCTCCATCTGGGGACCTAGCTCACATCCCAGGCATGTGTCCTGACCAGGGACTGAACCTGCAGCCTTTGGTATATAGAACAATGTTCCAACCAACTGAACCAACCCCCCCAGGGCCAGAATACTTTTTAATGTTGAACTTTCTTGTCTTCATAGTAGAGTTTTTGCATTTATTATATAATGTAGGAAGATTTTATTGTGTAAGATACTTTTAAATCTATTATTGTCTCTATAAATAAATAACAATGTGTACAGCAGTATCATTTTGGTACTTGAGTCAATTTAGGAATAAACTTCACCCTTATACACTTTGGTATAATATACAGCAAATATTAAGTGATAAGAACTTAACTTGAGTGTAAAATATGGATGTAAAATATCTGGTCTTAAAATATTTAGATTAGGAGACATGAATAGAAGTGACTGAAAATATTTGACTTATTCCATCATACTTTGAGGATTCATTTGTCTTCTCTCTCGCAGTCTTGACTATAAGTAGTAATTCTGCTTTTCTACTTTAGGTGGCAGTAGAATATTGGCTTGCAATACACCGATAACCAATTGGAAGCAACGTAAAGTTTAAAATGTTCTTTCGCTTGAATATTCTAGTTCAGAAAACAAAGTTGGCTATTCAACAGTAAGAATTTCTTACCCAAAAGAAGTCTAAATATGTGGCTTGATAGTTTGAATTTTGAAATACCATTTCTGGCTCTGTAAATAGGTTCCTTTGCTATGGTTTTCTAGTTTTTGTGTAACTAAATTTTGTTGAGCATACTGTTCATTTAGATGATAACTCATGAAATGTACTCCTATATCTCTGAAGGATATTACTTTTTAAAAAAATTTCTAAATTAAGATGGATTTCCAATGCCATCCACAATGAAATTTATTTATTTATTTTTAAAGATTTTATCTATCTATCTATCTATCTATCTATCTATCTATTTTAGAGAGAGAGGAAGGGAGGAAGAAAGAGAGGGAGAGAAACATTGATGTTTGAGAGAAATATCTATCAGTTGCTCCCACAACCCATGCATATACCCAGACTGGGAATTGAACCAGCGACCCTTTGGTTCACAGGAATTACACTGAACCACACCAGCCAGGGCAAGCTATTACTTTTTATTGTCACTGGACATCACATGATAAAGCAACGATTACAGATTACCAGCTGGGGTTTGCAGAATATTTTAATAGGCTCAAATGACCTGTAATGAGGTGTTCTGTCAGTTTTTTTCTTTGTCTTAGTTTAGGGCAAAACCCATATTAATTGAAGGTCTATGTTTGGTCCTCCTTTTCTCAAAGCAACTCTTCTGGGTCTGGAAACTTGACTTGGCTTGGAGGAGTTCCTGAGTTGGACAAATTTAAAGAAAATTTTTTCTTTGATTTACCCATCAAATATTTCTCAGCCTATAATGTGCTATACCTGGCTGTACATAAAGGTGAATGTCACAGTCCCTGTCTTGAAGAATTCTATATTATATGGTAAATACCATAAGAAAGGTATAAGCGATGCATTCTCGTGGAATGAATCCTTGTTTTAAAACTACAGAAATATGAAAAATCAAGGTTTTTTTTTTTGTACTAATAAAATACTCATCATCAGATTACCAGTAGTATAATACTGCATTAAGATATGACCAAAATTTTTCAGGTCCTAATTTATGGGAAGCTGTATATTAGGTAGTATTATTTTTATTAATACATGTCTCAGTGGTAAATAGCCAGTCTACTTTAAAAATTATATGTTATATTTACTTAAATCTAAATATCAAGTTTATGTTTTTGCTTTCCTTTAAGAAATTAATAAAGCTTTAATATTTGGGAAAAAATCCACATTTTCTGGTGTTGTCTTAACTTAGATTGTAGTTTTTATAAATTTTCACTGTTTAATAAAAAGTTATCTCAACTAATTCCTTTTTAAAAAGAGCCATATTATACTAAATTGTAAAAATTTCGGTGTGGTTTGTATTATGTGTGCCTTATAAATGATTAATTTTTAATGTCTTTTTATGCCAGTATGGGATTATTTTCTGTCATGACATTTGATCATGGTATAGCTCTATTCCACAATTTTCTACAGCCCTATTTTTAAACAAAGAATATGGCATTTATGAAATCCTTAAATTTCTATTATGTTTATCCTGAGCATATGGTACTTAAGAAATAAGCAAATGATTTGTAAATTATTTATCATTTATTTAAAATGTGCTTATTAAATGAACATTTATTGAGTACCTGCTATGTAGCAATTGCTGTGCCTGGCACTGGAACATCAGTGAACCAAACACAATTTTTCTGCCTCCTGGACTTGACATTCAAGGGAGGCAGGGGTATCCTGACAGTAAAGAAGAATATTTGCATAAAGGAATGTGGCAGAAAAATGTATTCATTGTTTACATAATTCTTTGGCTTCACCTTTGATAATCTTTTTTGATCCCTTAAAATCAATGACAGACATTTACCTGGGATAATGAATTTTACGTCATTAGCATCTTTGGTTTTCTTATAAGAAAACCAGTAAATTTTACTTATAATCAAGATGATAAATGTTAAAATATTAATTTTGTATAAATTTGATGTTTAGGACAATCTGCCAGTATATTATTTTTAT
The DNA here is from genome assembly GCA_004024845.1 of Tonatia bakeri. NCBI lineage: Eukaryota > Metazoa > Chordata > Mammalia > Chiroptera > Phyllostomidae > Tonatia > Tonatia bakeri. Next base: position 21,250 of record PVIA01000758.1, read on the forward strand.
CATCCAGATTTCCTTAGTATGTAATAAATTTCTTGATATAGAGGTACAAAGCAACTTACTTTTTCTATTGAGAATTCCACACAGAGGGTTCCACTCCTACACATGTAAGATCCATGTAATTGACTTTTCTTTAGATTATATTTAATGATCTGTCCCTAATGTCATTAAGTCTTTATATCCTTTCTGGCTTTTCGGCTTGTTCTATATAAAGGATACTTCACTTTTTTTTTAGGTTTATAAAATAACATTTATTTTTAAAAAGTCAGTGTGCATATAATGGAAAACTAAAAGCACAAGAAGCAAAAAACAGAGTCATCCATAATCACATTTTACAGTTTAATGTGTCCTTCTAGGTCCCCTGTGTGATCTACACAACGAAGCTTCCATTTTTATGTAATTAAGATTGTAGTTATGTATCATGCTTTTTCATACATTATGGACATTTACCATTTCAAACTCCCAAAGTTATATGAGTATTTTGGTAATCAGGAATATACTATACCAACTCAATCTGGAAGAAAAAAATGAGATCCTGCCTTTCTGGTGACAAAAGTTACAGAGGGGACAAAGATAGCAGCAGGCCTCTAGATGAAGATATTGGCAGGATTACAGTGAAAATACTGCATTCCCTTAATGTCCAATTAAAAATGAAACAGAAGGCAACAGAGTACACACAGTATAATGCTTCTAAGAGAATTCATTTTGATATTTTAAAATACTAGCAAGGAGGCAAGTTTCCACTGAAGTACTTTCAACATACTCCTATAAACAACCAGAAGAGATGCACACACATCAGTGGTTCTCTGCACAGTGTAAATGTGAACACGTCCACGTACATCCCTCTCTCTGTCCTTCTGCCCCTCTGTGGCCAGTGTAAGGAACAAGTCCTGATGTCTATTTCTGAGATGGTTTAACAATTTCATGTCAAAGATGCCTCTTTTCTATCAATTATAACAAGAATATATTTACAAATTGGTTAATTCACTAACTCTGCTTTTTATTATATATTGTCATCTCAGGACATTCAAAAATTTCATGTTGCAAAATAAAGAACAAACCTTGTCTAAAATAAACACAGGTACTTTACAAAAATGCACACGTAGACCTATGGTTATAACCTAAAACTCTCTTCTAGATTGGGAGATACTAGTGAAGAGCCATTCCCTTCACCCTTCCCCTTCTCCTTCCTCCACCATTTCAATGACTGAATACAGGACTACATCTAGCTCTAAGATGTGGATTAACAAAGATACTCCCAAAAAGACAGTCCTTCCTAAAAACTAACAAAAGGGCACTTATCGGGGGATTATTTTACTACCTCTACCTATAATATTCTTTGGGCATTACTACTTGCTTATCCTTCAATACATAGCACTATTTTTTTAATTAAACATTTTTTTTTATTTTACTGGGGTGACATTGGTTAATAAAATTGTATAGGTTTCAGGTATACAGTTCTGTAATACACCGTCTGTATATTGTATGTTCACCATCCCAAAACATTAACTAGAATGCACATATATAACAATGGTTAGACAATCCGAACTTGTTTAAAGACTCATGGGCACAGAACTCTTCTCTCTCTACTGCCTTCCCTCTCCCCACCCCATCATCCTGTGAATAGTCAACATACTCTCCAAGATAACAAGTTTAACAATTCCATTCCCCTTCCCCAAATACAACCATTCCTGTGAATTAATAACAAAAAAATACTTAAAGGGTGTTACTTTAACTCTCTACTTTTAACATATGTTGTATACTTTTAAACATCTAGAGAGACTAAATGTTTCAAATAAGGATTTAAGTTTGTTCACTGTACACATAGTTGTGTTGAATAAAGTGCACACAGAGGCTGTAATCTGAAAGAAGACACTTATTTTTAAGACCTTGTTAGTGGATATAGCATAAACACAGAAAAGTACAGAGATGAGACTTGTGCAGCATAATGAATTTTCACAAACTGAACATACCCATGTAAGCAGCACCCAGATCCAGAAATCAAACACTACCAGTACCCCATAGCCTCCTTTATTACTCTACATTTATTTATTTTAATCAAATTCAAGTTTCAGTTAGGCAAAATGAGTAAGTTCCAGAGATCTAATGTACAACATTGTACCTATAATTTTATATAATGCTCACCTCTCTTCTAGTCACTAGGCCATTTCCCTTTTCCCCACTTTTCTAACTTCTAATACCACAGTGTTTTTCCTGTTTGTTAACTTTATGTAAGTGGAATCTTACAGTACATGCCCTTTTGTGTCTGGCTTCTTTCACTCAACATTTGCTTTATGAGATTAAGCATTATTGCATATAATTGTGTATTATTTATTCTTATTGGTGTAGAGTAGGGGTCACCAAAGTATGACCCATAGGCTAACCCTGGCTCCAGTTTTTATATAGCCAGTGAACTAATAATGGTTTTTACATTTTTATATTTATTAATTTTCTAGAATAAACATCTTTATTACATGAACTAAGACAGGAGGGATGAGGATTCATTTGCATTTTGGGTCTTGATTTTCCTCAGGTAGAACTCCAGCTCCTTGCCCTCCAGGATATAACCATCTGCTCGGCCACATGGGCCTGGTCTTGAAGTGATGCATGCAAGAAGCTTGCCCTGCTGGAACTGCTCCTCAAGAAAACTGATGGTTTTGGCATTCTTTTTCCTTTCATCATATTTCTTCTGAATTTTCTTTGATCATTTTTGTTTAAAAATCTCTTCCTCCTCAGGAGCCAGTGTGGCCCTCTTCTTGCAGCCCATGGGCTGTGCATAGTGGGACTCGTACCAGTGTCTGTACGGTTTGCTGTCGATGAGCATGATGCAGTTCTCTACTAGGGTCTTGGCATGAACCAGTTTGTTATTGGATGCATTGTAGACAACACCAATAATCCTTGCTTTGCATCTACAACACTCTGAGCTGCAGGAGAAGTTTCCCACTTCTTGTTGCCTCCCCACTCACCAGCTATGTGTCTGCAGTGGGAACCAATGTCAGTGTTGGCTGCAGGGGATCCCAGGTCCTATTTTCACTTCTTGTGGTAGGGGTTTCCCTTCCCCCCATCTTGTGGGGCTTGTGCCAGTTGTCCTGAGAGATGCCCATGGCTTGACACAGGCTAGAAAGAATGGTTTTTACATTTTTACATGGTTAAAAGAAATTTTTATTATGACCCATGAAAATTATATGAAATTCGAACTTCAATGTCTATAATACCATGATTGCTTTTGCTCTCTAAGGGCAGAGTTAAGTAGTTGCAACAGAGACTGGGTGGCCAGCAAAGCCTAAAATATTTACTGTCTGGTTCTTTAGAGAAAAAATTTGCCAATCCCTGCTGAGCACATGATTGTTTGAATGTGTTACAATATGCTTATCCATTCTACTTTTGAGGGGGGCTTTGTGAAGTTTCTAGTTTTTACCTTATTATGAAGAGAATACTACTTTTTATCCTTAAACTTTAGCTATTATTTTCTCATTAGGTCTCTTCCATTGAGTAGAGAAACATTTTTGTTTATTTTAAAATGTACTTTATTGTGAAAAGAAAACACAATTTTAAGTATTCATTACAGTATTACTGACTATAGGTATGTGCCAGTGTTGTACAGCAGATTTCTAGAGCTTGAATTCATTTTGCTTAACTGAAACTTGAAATTGATTAATAATACTATTAATTATAATTACTTTGAAAGACCCATTATAAGCATCTGGCCAAATATTGTATATTACCTATGTATGAGAAGGTTAAGATGGGGATACAGATCTTTTTGGAGGTAAACAATTAAGAATCAAGTTCATAGACTCACCATTGACTTTGCTTTGCACAGTTTCCAGGTTAGCATGCAAATTTGTTCTGAGTGACTAAAATTGTAGATCTTTTTGTTGAATGACAATTTAATGTAATCCTAATGTAATGTTCTATAATTAGACTTGGGTAATATGGAAAACAGCAGGTTGCTTTCAAGATCTAGCCTTGAGATTTTGCTGAAGCAGGTACTAAGTAGGCTGTTCTTTCAGACATTCACAATATATTGATTTGAAAACTGGCTTAATTAGTGGACTTAAAACATAAAATACTACTTTTTATAGAATATATGTCAGGATTTTTTTGTTAATAAGTTGTAAACCCTTTTAACACCCCATCAGATTAGGCATAGTGATTAATTTTCTTCTGTCTAGGTGGGTAAACTAAATGATAGATGATACAGAATTGGAGTATTCATTTTAATCCGGCAATGAAAGAAGTGTGCAGTCTTCCTATATTCATTAATCTATGTACAAAGTGTTGTGCTAAATTTGGGGGAACATTAAATGAGTAAGACACTGTCTTTCACAAGGAGCCTGTTGTTAACTGCAGGAGGTGAACATGTGTATACATGATTTGAATTGAAAGCAGAATATAAAGACCAATCAATAAGTTGTAATTAATTTCAATTATTAGAATGTAACAACATTTTAAAAAATTTTATTTATTGATTTGAGAGAGAGATAGACATCAATCTGTTGTTCCACTTATTTATGTGTTCATTGGTTGATTGTTGTATGTGCCCTGACAGGGGACTGAATCTGCAACCTTGGTATATGGGGAGGATGCTCTAACCAACTGTGCTGCCTGGCCAGTGTAGGATGTAACAACATTTAAGTTGGGTCTTGAAGATAAGATATCCACAAGCAGAATAAGGGGTTCTAGGTAGAGAATAACATTAACACATGCAAATGTGGAAATATGTGTTGAGTTCAAGCTGGCAGGGTCACTTTCAAACATGTGAGATATGAGATGATATAGGGGACATGACTGTCAAGAATTTTCCACTAAGAAACTTGGACTTTATTTTGTGGGTAGTAAGAAACCAAGGAAAGGTTTTGATTACACGTGCAACATAAAGTCAGATTGTATTTAGAAAGAGCACTTCTGAAATAGTTTGAAGCATGTGGTATTTCAATATAGTTACTGAACCATGTAGCTCTGCAGCATTCTAGGTGGATTAATTTATTTGTGAGGAGACCACAGAACCCACCCACACTTACTCATTGTAAGATTAGATTCAATTCCTGGTTTACTTAGCCAAGGATACAAAATCTCTCTCTGAGGGCAAGTGGTCATGTAGTCCAGGAGAGAATGCAAACATATTTCAGCGTGGTGTTTTTTAGCTCCCACTGTTCCTCTGCCTGCAAAGTTAATTTTTGCTGCACATCTTTTTATACTGACTCATCACCATTGTAGATTTTAAAATGTTTAAAACACCTGACTTGTGTCAATAAGGCTTCATTTTAATCATTATGTTTGCTGAGAAGGATCAGAATCAATCAGTTTGAATTTCACCACATCCTGTTGCTACTTAGCTCAGATTTTCAGTAAACAACAGAATGGTCATGTGAGTACAGCAGAAGGAAGCAAAGCAACCATAGGATCCACAAGATGGGAGATCTTAAATTACGAAGTTGCTTTTTCTATAGTACAAAATACTGGATTTTGATTACCATAGTATATTACCTTTTACTTTTATTTCTTATCCTTTTATGAATTTGAATCCATTGAATAGCAAATTGACTTAAAAATAAATGGGTTTAAATCTGGACTCATGGGCCTGACCAGTTAAAAGGTTTGGATTAGGCTCTTCGTTGAGGAATGCCAGTAGAATTGCTTTTAGTTTCTACTATGTCTTAGTCTGCTTGGGCTATCATAACAAAATACCATAGACTGATAGGCTTAAACAACAGAAACTTCTCAGAGTTCTGGAGCTGAGAAGTCTAAGATCAAGGTGCCAGTAAGGTAGGTTTCATTCTGAGTCCTCTTCTCTTGGTTTAGAGGCACCTTCCATTTTACTGTATGCTGACATAACCTCTTCTTTGTGTGTGCATTCAGGGAGGGAGAGGGCAATCTCTCTGGTGTTTGTTTTGATAAAGGCACTAATACCATCATATTGGAGATTAGGGCTTTAACACATGATTTGGGTGAGCACAAGTATCCAATCCATAACACACTGCAAATTTTTTTCCTTCATGATAATAAATTGTTGTAATGCCACGTGTTTGAAGAGGAAATTAATCTTATTATATATACTGTTTAGTTTGTATATAAATTTTTTTTTAGATTTTTAATTTATTTATTTATTTTTAGAGAGGGAAGGGAGAGGGAGAGAGAGAGAGAAACATCAATGTGCGGTTGCTGGGGGCCATGGCCTGCAACCTAGGCATGTACCCTGACTGGGAATCGAACCTGTGATGCCTGGTTCGCAGCCCGCGCTCAATCCACTGAGCTATGCCAGCCAGGGCTTTGTATATAAATTTCTTCTTGAGAAATTTATAGCCATCAGAATCTTTTAGCTAATGTTTGACATTTTTTAGCTTCATAGAGTCAAAATCTGTGAAGTGCTCTTATTTTGAAGTCTGCCAAATCCAAATTGTTTTTTGCACAGAGACAGCAAGCAGTAAACAGAACAGGAACTGGCTATGCATTTAACTGTGGTGTTGACTTTCTTTTGAAGAACTTTAAATGCTTTTAAATTACGAAGTTGCTTTTTTTGACTTTCTGAAGAGGGATAACAATGTCAGCTCCTGGAAAACAACTCTGTATTCACCCTTTAAAAAATAAATGTCTCAAAAAATTTTTTTGTTCATGTATGTCTCCTGATAAGAAAACATTCATTTATTTTTTGCATAGTAACTAAGATCATTGAAACATATTATGGTTACTTTTTTTAAAAATTAAATTGACTTAATTTTTTAGAGTAGTTTTAAGTTCACGGCAAAATTAAACAGAAAAGTATAGCGTTTTGTATATTCTGTGTTCTCACATATGCACAACCTCCTCCATTCTCAACATCCTGGTCCAGAGTGGTACATCTATTATAATAGATGAGCCTATATTGACACATCATCATTACTCAGACCTTAGTTTACATTAGTTTACTCAGTTTACTTCGTTTACTCACTCTCTGTAATGTATGTATTGTGGGTTTTGAAAAATGTACAATGATGGATACTTGGCATTATAGTATAATAAGGAATTTCACTGCCTTAAAAATACTCTGTTTTACCTATGCATCTCTCCCCCTTCTCCCTTGCTTGACAATCACTGATCTTTTTATTGACTTTGTTTTGCCTTTTTTCAAAATATTGTATATTTGGAGTCATAGACTATGAAGCCATTTCAGATCAGCTTCTTTCACTTAGTAATATACATTTAAAGTTCTGTGTCTTTTCATGGTTTGATAGCTCATTTCTTTTTAGTACTGAATAATATTCATTGTCTGGAGGTACCACAGTTTTTTTATCCACTCACCAACTGAAGGACTTTGTGGTGGCTTCTGCGTTTTGACATTTTTTTTTCTTTTATTGATTCTAGAGAGAGGGGAAGGGAGAGAGAAAAAGAGGGAGAGAAACACTGATGTGGGAGAGAAACATTGATTGGTTGTTTTTTTGCACGTTTCCCCACTGGGGACTGAACCCACTACCCAGGCATGTGCCCTGACCAGGAATTGAACCTGCAACTTTTCGGTTTTCAGGATGATGCCCAGCCAACTGAGCCACACTGGCCAGGGCCCAAGTTTTGGCAATTATGAATAAAGCTACTATGAAACATCTGTGTGCAGATTTTTGTGTGCACATAAGTTTTCAACTCATTTGGCTAAGTACCACAGCACAATTGCTGGTTCACATGGTAAGAGTATGTTTAGTTTGTAAGAAACCACTAAACTCTTTTCCAAAAAGGTTGCACTATTTTGCATTTCCACCAGCAGTGAATGAAAGTTTGTGTTGCTTCACATCCTTGCCAGCATTTGGTGTGTTCATATTCTGAGTTTTGTCCATTCTAATAGGTTCATTGCTGTTACTTTTTGGTTTGATGATTTATTTCTGAAAGTTTTAGGGACTGCTTGGTAGTATGAAAGTATTAGTATATTTCAGGACATAGACAATATAGTTACCCAGAATAGAATCTAAGTGCACTTGCCAAGCAGTCTTAGTCATGTATGTTTATGTTACCTTAAAGTACATCTATATGTGATTACAACTATAATCAAAGTCATATATGCATATGGACGAGAGCTAGAGGGGAAGTTTAAAAAGTGATATGTTGGCCTACCTTTTGTTTTCAGTAGAGTTATAATGTTTGTGATAAAGTTTGAATGGTTTGCTTTTTAGGATGTGTTTCAAATATTTAATATTTGAGTCAATTTTAGTTATAATCCAGACCATTTGTGAAGTCTTTGTGACATTTGTTTTTGTTAGATACACATTTACAAAATCTTTTCTTAAACTTAGTAATTTTTTACTCTGATTATATTCCAGAAATATGGCAATTTGAGAAGAAATGCATTGTAGGCTACCATGGGTTTTAATGACTTTGTATATTTAAGACATCAACGATGCCTAAATTACCATATCATATAGGTCTGTAATTCAGATTGTTCAGTGATTATCACCTGAAAATTTAAAAAATTCTTTTAGGTTCCTTTGAAATTTGGCAAGTGTTTTCCTGGTTTGTGTTATCCTCAAAGAAAGGAAGAATAAAGCTTGAAAACAAATTCTGTCAGCAGTGTGCTAAGTCATGTTGTAAGAGAAAAAGATCACAGATTCAAAATTTAAAACTAAAGATTTTTCTAGTACTGCATTCCAGGAGGGAAGAAGGGGAGTGCTTACCAGTTAGAGGGTGAGGGTTGCCACCCCAATTTCTTATTACAACCTCAAAATTATAATGGGTTGGCCAAAAAGTTTGCTTAGGTTTTTTCATTTGATGATTCTAGTAGTGCTTACTGGTCTTTAACTTCATTCAAAAACAATTTTGTTAGATTGTATTGTGACAGCTGTCATATCAGCATACATTTAAAAAAAACTTACCAAATTGGTGAATTTTTGTGCAGCCATTTTAATACTGAAGATGGGAGAAGATATGCGACATTTTTGGTGTATTATGCTTTGTTATTTCAAGAAAGGTAAAAACGCAACTGAAATGCAAAAAAAGATTTGTGCAGTGTATGGAGAAGGTGCAATGATTAATCAAATATATCAGAAGTGGTTTGCTTGGTACTATTGACATTTTGGCCAAATAATTCTTATACATTGGAAGATGTTTAGCAGCACCCCTGGCCTCTACCCACTTTAGAAGCCAATAGCAGAAGATAACCAACATACTCAAAATATCCAAATCAATAAAGTTATTGGTGAAAATGAAAAATGTGTCTTTTATTTTACAGGAAAAACTAAACGGACTTTTTGGCCAATGCAATAGTTTTCTTTTTTATAGGAAACCTTTGTATGTGAATGGGGTGCAGAGGAATGGATTGACTTACTATCGGCAGGGAGGAGGATTCTCATGACCCTCAAGTAGGAAAGAAGAGACTTAAATCTTAGAGGACATGAGACCTCATGATATTCTGTCTTGGAGAAGGAACAGAGATGGAGCTGGTAGTTTTATGTTAGCAAACTTTAAAAAGACTACTTTCCAGCTCTGGCTGGTGTAGCTCAGTGGATTGAGTGCGGGCTGCGAACCAAGGCATTATAGGTTCGATTCCCAGTCAGGGCACATGCCTGAGTTGCAGGCCACGACCCCCAGCAACTGCACATTGATGTTTCTCTCTTTCTTTCTCCCTCCCTTCCCTCTCTAAAAATGAATAAATAAAAAATCTTAAAAAAAAAAAGACTACTTTCCCTGAGTAGCTCAGTTGGTTAGAACATTGTTCTGATACGCCAAAGTTGCAGGTTCGATATTTGGTCAGGGCACATAAAAGAATCGACCAATGAATGCACAAATAGGTGGAACATCAATTCTCTTTGCCCCCCACCCACCCAAATCAATTTTTAAAAAAAGATTATTTGATCAACAGACTGATAACAAAAACCTTTGAAAGGAAACATTATATTTATCCCCAAAATGTCATGGATTGTTTGATTCTTTTTCAGACTATTCAAATGAAATGTAGCCATATTTTGGAGGACCCATATTCTTCATATAAATCAAAGAATCCCCAAGTTTATCCACAGAATATCAGTCCCTTGAGTTATTTGTTTTTAAGATTTTATCAATTTATTTTTAGAGAGGGGAAGGGAGGGAGAAAAAGGGAGAGAAACATCAGTATGTGGTTGCCCCAAGTGCACCCTCTCCTGGGGACCGGGCCCACAACTCAGGCACATGCCCTAAACTGGGAATCAAACCAGTGACCCGTTGGTTCGCAGGCTGGCCCTCAATCTACTAAACCACATCAGCTACAGCTCAAGTTATTTTTTTTTAGATTGGTTATTTTTAAAGATTTTATTTACCCATTTTTAGAGAGAAGGGAAGGGAGGGAGAAAGAGAAACATCAATGTGTTATTACCTCTCATGCGCCCCTTGTGGGGAACTGGCCTGTAACCCAGGCATGTACCTAGAGTGGGAATCAAACCAGTGACCCTTTGGTTCACAGGCCTGCACTCAATCCACTGAGCTATACCAGCCAGGGCTCAAGTTATCTTTTAAAAGCATTTAGTGATAAATTAAGATTGGAAAATGCCTCATACTATATTCTTTTCTCGAAGATGGGCATTAACATGTTAAAAACACTAATGTAATAGAGTAGGTTGGACCAGAGATAGTTGGAGAATGAGGAGGACCCCAGTCTGGGAAACCCCAATCCTCTCAATAGGCTGCTCCCCCTCCCTCTAGGAGAAGGCAGGGGAAGGAGAGAGCTGCTGAGATGGCAGATTGAAGCAGCCTGCCTTCTCCAAAGGGAGGGGCCCCTGGATCAGAAAGATCGTTTGAAGCAAACTTTTTTTTTTTAAGTAACAGAAATATATTTTTTAAAGATTTTATTTATTTATTTTTAGAGAGGGAAGGGAGAGGGGGAGAGAGGAGAGAGAGACACATCAATGTGCGGTTGCTGGAAGACATGGCCTGCAACCTAGGCATGTGCCCTGACTGGGAATCGAACGTGCGATGCCTGGTTCGCAGTCCGCGCTCAATCCACTAAGCTACACCAGCCAGGGCTGAAGCAAACTTTAAACAAAGGCAACTGTCAACTGTCAACAAGCTAGCAAACCTTACCTGAGGCAGCTGAGCAACTCATGACTCAGCAGAAGGGAGCATGTGTGGCTGGAGACTTTGCCCTCTTGCTAACCACGGTAGCCAGAAGATGGGGAAAGGCAAATATGGCCAACACTGGCCCTCATTGGTTGAAAAGCTGGATGCTCCCATTGGCTCAAAGAACTCATGGAATTCTGGGAGAGGACTTTTAAACAGTGGGTAGGCAGAAGCTTGCTCTCTTGCTCTTTTGGCTTTTTGGGCTGTTGCAATGCCTAGCACAGATGGGAGTGCTTGTGGGACTAGCAGATGCTGGGCCCACCTGGAACTTAGGCCCCACACAATTGGAAGTCAGCTCCCTGGAGACAGAGTCCCATGCTGGATGCGTGCCTCACTGGCCTCCAGCCTTTGGGATGCTATGACCCAGTGCAGCACAGCACATGGATCCTGGACTGCTGCTTCTCTCTTTTCCTGAGAGCAGGTTATGGAGACTGAGAGTAGCACACGGAGGCATGAGCTGGGAAGTTCCTTGTGTATGGAGCTTCCCTTGTACAACTATTTGGAGTGATCTGGCAGTGCACTGCAAACCCTGAGAGAGAGAAAGCTGCTGCAAGATGATGGCGACTCACAAGTGCACACCCCAGAGAGGATGGAGACCTGTTTGTGTGGCTGGCTTTAGCTCCAAAAGGATAAATAAGCAGTAAGGGGGAACTTTTGTGTGTGGCTTTGTTTTATGATCTTTTGGGAGCAAGGGAGGTTCTCTGTGTTGAGGAAGAGAAGGGTTCAGGCAGTAATGGTCCTGTTCCCCACTTCCCCGCCCAGTTGGGAACCCTGTTAATAAAAACCTATTTCCTTCCACACAAATCCTTGTGTTAGGTGTATACACGGTGACAGAGCGGCTGGACCCCATGCTACCAGGTTACACTAAGACATTCTGTATAAAGAAACATGTTTAACTTTTCTTTGACTCAGGGTTTCTTAAGTTTATTTGATCTGTGGAACATCTCTCTTTCTCCCCACATAGCAGCCGTAATAGTTTTCTTTGGAGTAAGTGGTCTATAATAGTTAACACCTACATAGTCCTTCAGCAAGTAATTTAATCTGTGCTTCAGTTTTTTAAAAGATAGAAACAAACTTTTTGAGTAATTATGTGTCAGGGAGTGGGAAAATTCCCTCTACCATTCTTAAATTCTAATGGCTAGACTAATAAAACTGGCATGATAAATGGTAATGGAAAAAATACAAAAAAAAACCCCCTATAATATAAGATTGATACAAGACCAGATTAACAGGTGAAAAATAATTAAATACGTGGGCATGGGATAATGAATGATGTGCTCAGAAATGATAACTCAGCCAGCTTTTTATACTTTTTGAACAAAACCCAATAAACTTGTGAAGATTTTTTCCTTTTTATTGGGTTTATTGGGGTGACACTGGTTGACAAAATTCTGTAGGGTTCATGTGCAAATTCCACAACACACCATCTGTGCACTCTATTATGTGTTCACCAGCTCAAGTCAAGTTTTCTTCCATCTCCATTACTCCCCTGTAGTCTTTCCATCTCCCATCACCTGCCGTTCCTCGGCAGTTACTACATTGTTGATCCTGTCCATGAGTTTTTTCTTTTTTTGCTTAATCCTGCACCCGAACCCCTCCCACCAGGTGTCATCTTGTGCTCTGTCATGAGTCTGTCTTGATACTGTACTTATTAGTTCATTTTGTTCATTATGTCCACATATGAGTGAAATCACACGGTGCTTGTTTTTCTCTGACTGGCTTATTTCACTTAGTATAATACTCTCCGGGTCCATCCACTGCTGTCATGAGGGTAAGAATTTCTTTCTTGTTTTTTTATGGCCAAGTATTCCATTTTGTAAGTATACCAGTTTTTTTAATCCACTCATCTGTGGATGGAAACTTGACCTGCTTCCAAATCTTGGTGATTTTAAAGAACACTCCAATGAACATAGCGGTACATATATTCTTTCAAATTAGTGTTTCAGGTTTCTTTGACTATGTTTCCAGAAGTGGAATCACTGGGTCATGAGAGAGTTCCATTTTTAAAGTTTTGAGGTAACGCCATACTGTTTTCCACAGTGGCTGCAGCAACCTGCATTCCCACCAACACTGCATGAGGGTTCCCTTTTATCCAAAGCCTCACCAGCACTAGTTCTTTGTTAATATATTTATGATAGCCATTCTGACAGGTGTGATGTGATAGCTCATTAAGGTTTTAATTTGCATTTCTCTTATTAATGAAGTTGAGCATCTTTTAATATGTCTACTGGCCATCTGCATGTCCTCTTTGGAAAAGAGTTTATTCAGGTCCTTTGCCCATTTTTAATTGGATTGTTTGTTTTTTGGTGTTGAGTTTTATAAGTTCTTTATAAATTTTGGATATTAGCCCTTTTTCAGATATATCATTGGCAAATATATTCTCTCATTCAGTTGGTTGTCTTTTCATTTTGTTGATGGTTTCTTTTGATGTGGACCCATTTGTTTATTTTTTCTCTGTTTCCCTCGCTTGAGGAAACATCAGAAAAAATACTGCTATAAGAAATGTTCAAGATTTTATTGTCTATGTTTTCTTCTAGGATTTTTATGGTTTCAAATCTAACATTTAAGTCTTTAATCCATTTCGAGTTTATTTTTGTGTGTGATGTAAGAAGGTGTCTAGTTTCTTTTTTGCACATATTCGTCTAGTGTTTCCTGCACCATTTATTGAATAGACTATCTTTACCCCATATTATGTTCTTGCCTTCTTACTCAAATGTTAATTGATCATAAATATATGGGTTTATTTCTGGGCTCTCTATTTTGTTTCATTGATCTATATGTCCTTATACTAGTACCATGCTGTTTTTTAAAAATTTTTAAAAAAGATTTCATTTTAGAGAGAGGCTGAAGGAGGGAGAAAGAGAGGGAGAGAAACATCAATGTGTGGTTGTCTCTTGCGTGCCCCTTACTGGGGACGTGGTCCACAACCCAGGCATGTGCCCAGACTGGGAATTGAACCAGTGATTTGGTTTGCAGATTGGCACTCAATCCACTGAGCCACATCAGCCAGGGCAGTACCATGCTGTTTTGATTACTATGGCTTTGTAGTGTAGTTTGATATTAGGTAGAGTGATTCCTCCAACTTCGTTCGTCTTTCTGAGGACCATTGTTGCTATGTGGGGCCTTTTGTGGTTCCATATAAATTTTTGAAATATTTTTTCTAGTTCTGTGAAATAAGCCACTGATCTCTTGATGGGAATTGTGTTGATTCTATAGATTGCTTTGGATAGTATAAACATTTTAATGATGTTAATTCTTCCTATCCATGAATATGATGCATGCTTCTATTTATTTGTATATTCTTCAATTTTTTTCTTCAGTGTCTTATAATTTTCTGAGTATAGGTCTTTTACATTCTTGGTTAAATTTATTCCTAGATATTTTATTGTATTTGAAGCAGTTGTGAATGGGATTGTTTTCTTACTTCCTCTTTCTAATAGTTCATTTGCATGTATAAAAATACAATTAATTTCAGGATATTTATTTTGTATCCAGTTACTTTACTGAATTCATTTATCAGTTCTAGTAGTTTTTTGGTGGAATCTTTAGGGTTCTCTATATACAGTATCATGTCATTTGCAAATAATGACAGTTTTACTTCTTCCTTTCCAGTTTGGATGGCTGTTATTCCTTTTTCTTGTCTGCTTGCTGTGGGTTGGACTTCCAGTACTATGTTGATTAAGAATGGTGAAAGAGGACATTCCTATCTAGTTCTAGACCTTAAGGAAAACACTTGTAGCCTTTTCCCACTGAGTATGATGTTCGCTGTGGGTTTGTCATGTATGACCTTTATTACATTGAGGTATGTTTCCTCTTTTCTCACTTTGCTAAGAGTTTTTGTCATAAATGGGTATTAGGTTTTATCAAATGCTTTTTCTCTGTCTATTGATATGATCATGTGGTTTCTATCCTCCATTTTATTTATGTGGTTTATTGATTTGTGGATATTTTGTGCACCCCTGGAATAAAATCCCACTGGATTGTTCTAACTGGGCAGCATGGGGTCAGTGACTTATTGCCATGTACATGTATAACATGAAGATTTGTATTATTAAACCACAGTACTCTTGAGGAAACTGGGAGCATTCCTGCTCTGAGCCAGGCTTGTCCACAGGGCAGAGAAAACCAGTCACCTGTAGAAAGATTAAAGTCTAAATCTATAACCAGAAGTTCCCATTATTACTTATAGATAGCCCAAGGTTGTTACTCAAAGGGGTCTCCATCTCTCCAGCTCTAATCTTGTTTCTCTGGTGCCAGAGACACCATCACTTTGCAGCAGCTTACTGGTCATGGTCTACTCCAGGTGTTCTTTGGAGTCTGTGCACACTGGCCAGCTGAAGTCCTACTCCTGGCACACTGCTTCTGCCTTGGCTTCTACCTCCCCGGCCAGCACTTGTTCCCTGTCTCTCTGGCATCAGCTTGCGGGTACAACTGTGCTCCTAGCCAGACAGTTTCCAGGATTGGTTGGGGCAGCTGCTGCCTGCTGTGGCAGATGTTCATGAGGGCTCCGCCCTGCAGCCAGCTGCCAGTGCACATGGCTTCTGGGGCTAAATGGGGTGCAAAGCACTGACCAGCCAAGCACCTTCCCAGATTCCCGGCTGTGGGTCTTATGCCCTGTGGGGCTGGAGTGGGTGGAGTGGATGGAGTGGCAATGACAGCAGGAGCTGAGGATGATGGGGCCTGTGCTGGAGGAGTGTGTGTAGGTAGCCAGTGGGTGGCTGCTGCCATGGCTTCCCTTGCTGGGGGAGGGGTACCAGGCATGCCGCCTGGCCACATTGCCTCCTGATCAGTTGGCCTGGGCCTCCTCCCTTTATCCTTTACTGGTCAATGGCCTACTGTGCTCCTGGCCACGCAGGCCCTGTAAAGTTCAGGGAGTGACACAGAGAATGCTCCAGACCACTAGATTCCCCCAAGGTCCACAGGCTCAGGAATCCCAGCCGCTGGTGGCCAACTGACCAGCGAGGGGAGGAGAGAGCAAATTGCTGGCATTTTCCATGCTCTGCTTTTAAAGCCTGCCCCCAGAATCCCCCATGTACCAGAAGTTGATGAGAGGGGATCTCTATCCCTTAAATCTCCTTCCTAGACTGACACAAGCACCCTACACACCACTCTCTGTTGAGTCATGGTGCAATAGCTCTAGTGGCTGGGGCAGTGCATGCATGCTCTGGTCCTTGGTGCTTCCCGACCCTTCCCCATAAGTGGGCAGCGATGGTCCTGGTTATATTATGGTGTGTGATCTTTTTGATGTATTTCTAGGTCAGGTTTGCTAATATTTTGTTCAGGGTTTTAGCATCTACGTTCATCAGAGATATTGGCCTATAATTTTCTTTCATGTATTGACCTAATAAAATGACCCTGGGAGTCTTCCTTCCTCTTGAACTTTTTGGAATAGTTTGAGAAGGATGGGTGTTAGTTTTTCTTTGGATGTTAGGTAAAATTCACCTGTGAGGACATATGATGAAGGGCTTTTGTTTGTTGGGAGATTTTTGATTACTGCTTCAATTTCAGTAGTTGTAATCTGTCTATTCAGATTCTTTGCTTCTTCCTGGTTCAGTTTCGGAAGGTTGTATGTTTCTAGAAATTTATCCTGGTAGGGAAAGTGGAGGCAGTCTGGCTTCCTCACCCAGGTGTCTGGGTAACTAAGGGAAACAGTGTTCCCATAGCCTTGGAGGGGCCTGATAACCAGTGTTGTCACAGCCTTGAGACTGAATCTGATACTGTTCCCAGAACATGAAGTGGGCTCACATGTACAGAATTATGTTATGTTATATAAAGTTCCGGCATTTCTCCAGCTTTATTCCCCTCTAGTACTTAAACAAGTAGGGGTTTCTCACTAGTTAGACATGCAGCTTGCAGAGTGCGTGGTTTTCCCACCCGTGAATAAAGGTATGTCAAGCATCCCCACGGCTCCATGCATTTTCTTTTGTCTCCCAGAAGCGAGAGTGGATCTGCTTGGCCTTGATCTGCTGCAACAGTCCTTTTTGTCCACATTGTCTAATTTGTTGGCATGTAGTTGTTTGTACTATTTTCTTACAATCCCTTGTATTTCTGTGGAGTCAGTTGTTACTTCTATTTCATTTCTGATTTTATTTATTTGGGGCATCTCTTTTACTTGATGAGTCTGGTTAAAGGTTTATCAATCTTGTTCATCTTTTTAAAGAACCATTTCTTGGTTTCGTTGATATTTTATATATTTTTTAGGTGCTTTCTTTTATTTCTGCCTTGATCTTTATTATTTCCTTCCTTTAACTCACTTTGGGCTTTGTTGTTCTTTTTCAGGTTCCTTCAAGTGTAAAGTTAGGTAGTTTATTTGAGATTTTTTTCTTTGTTTTTGAGATAGGCCTGTAATGCTATGAATTTCCCACATAGGACTGATTTCTCTGTGCCCCATAGATTTTTGGTGGTTGTGTTCTCATTTTCATTTGTTTCAAGGTATCTTTTGATTTCTTCTTAGATCTCATTGTTAACCCATTCATTGTTTAGTAACTGTTACTTAGCCTCCATGTCTTTGTGTGTTTTTCAGTTTTTTTCTTGTAATTGATTTCTAGTTTCATACCATATAGTCAGAGAATATGCTTGATATGATTTCAATATTCCTAAATTTATTGTGAATTGTTTTATGTTTTAACATGTGGCCTATCCTAGAAAATATTCTGTGTGAACTTGAAAAGATTGTGTATCATGCTGCTTTGGCGTGAAATGCTCTGAAGATATCAATTAAACTCATCTGATCTAGTATGTCATTTAAGGCCATCGTTTCAGATTAACATTACAGTGAATGAACTATTTGATTGAAGATGGACCACAAAGCTAAAATAATGCATTCATTTAACTTAGTGCTTAGTGCTTAGAAATTTACTTAGTGCTTCTTATGGACAAGGCATCATGCAGTTATTGCATGTTAATCCATGCCTGACTGTTAGGCACTGTGAAATTATGTCAGATTTCATCAAAGAGCTAATAATTTTATTCTCCTATTTTACTTTTAAATTATTATTTTATTACTTCCCCATCACAGTACTGGATATTTAAAAATTAGATTATAGTTATTGATATAGAATTTGAGTGACAGGGAAGTTTTAACAGTAGCTCTTCTGATATTTGATATTTACAAAAGGAATATTTTTATATTTATGAAGAATTTGTTCTCATTACTGTCCCTTGAAAACTTATTAATTGATTATGAGTCACTCAAAATATGATCTTTAGTGAAGGAGCTACCTATTTCTAGTTATATACCAAATTCAAATTCATTACTTTTTCTGTCTTTATAGTCTATTGCATCGGCAGACATGGATTTCAACCAGCTGGAGGCATTCTTGACTGCTCAAACCAAAAAGCAAGGAGGAATCACAGCTGATCAAGCTGCTGTCATTTCTAAGTTCTGGAAGAGTCATAAGACAAAGATCCGAGAGAGCCTCATAAACCAGAGCTGCTGGGACAGTGGGCTTCGGAGTCTCAGCTGGAGAGTTGATGGCAAATCACAGTCAAGGCACTCAGCTCAGATACACACCCCTGTTGCTGTAATGGAGCTGGAGATAGGGAAGAGTGGACAGGTGAGTTCAACTTCAATAAATCTCCCTTGGTCATCTATATTTTCCCTTACGTATTAGCAATACATTCAGATTGATTTTATGTGATAGTCATCTTTGCAGAAATAGTGAGAATAATGGGAAAAGACCTATTTCTTAGAATCTCACTTCAGAGATGGAATCATCTAAAAATTTGGACAGTAGCAATTGTGTTCAGAGTCTGGAAACCAGCCTCGGGGTTCTGGCAGCTATCACAGAAGAACAAAATGGGTCAGTAAGGTGAGAGTGCAGAAGTTGGCCACTCCATTTTCGTTTGATCTCAGAATTCTTGGCATTTGGTCAGAATCTCCAAGGCAATGATAGAGGTGCTATGTAAAGACCAGGAGTTGAGATTAAACAACATAGAACAAAACTGCCTCACTTAGTCATATTTATAGGCAGTCAGGTACTGGAAACAGTGTATCTTTTTTTTATGAATTACACAGTTTATTATTAGCTTTAGAAAAGTCCTTCAGAGGAGTGCCTTGTTCATTTTATATTATGTGCACTTCATTTGGTTATTTCTTGATAATGGAGAATGTTTTTTTTACCCCCTTACAAGTCACGTTTTACTCCAAATTTAAGTTCCCTAGTTACGAGGAACCTGTGGTTGGGTCCTTGCTTCCTCCTCCTGGCACCTTCCCTACTATTTACTGAAGCCCCGGGGTCTGGGCCGAGACCTGCCCAGGGCCTGGGGAAGCCTCTCCTCAAACCCGGGTTTCTACCACGTGACCCCCTGATGAGGGCACAGCCGGTCAGCTTCTGTTCCTCTTGCAGACTGACCCAGGAGTACGCGCTGATCGCCATACCATCGCTTCCAGGAAGCGAGCTGTCTGCCAGCCCGCGGGTGCAGGCACCCTCTCTGGATTCTGGCTTTCTGCCTTTCAACTCTGGAAACGGTGTATCTTAAGTACTGTAATATACTTCTATGGTACTTACATTTTATAGTAGAAATGTATTATTTTTTTCTAATGCTGAGAACCCTTTTTTAGCTGGCACATTTCCTCATATATTCCCTTGAGTTTTTTAGGGTTTTCCAGGGTCTGTACTTCCATAATGACTTTAATTTTAATTTAAAATGTAATTCCTTTGTAAAAATATAATCCTTCTTCAAAATACATTTGGAGAATCTTATTCAGTTATTGTAAAACAGTAGTAATTGCCTGTATTGACTTTGGTTTGTTTGACCCTAAAGTCCATTCTCTTAACCAATGTGTTTTATGGCTTTCTTCCTTCTGTTTCTAGACCAAAAGTCTGGCAGATTAGCAATGTGCAATAAGTACATTTAGGTGTTTCACCAGCAATTTGTACAGGATATTCATTTTTTATCATAGCTTCCATATCTTGGCGATTGTAAATAATGTTCCAATGAACATAGGGGTGCTTATGTTCTTTCGAATTAATGTTTTGGATTTCTTCAGATAAATTCCCAGAAGTAGAATTGCTGGATCATGAAGCAGTTCCATCTTTTTTAAAAAAGATTTTATTTATTTATCTTTAGAGAGGGGGCTGGAGGGAGAAGAGAGGGAGGGAAACATCAATTTGTGGTTGCTCCTCACGCACCCCCTACTGGGGACCTGGCCCACAACTTAGGCATGTGCTCTGACTGGAATCAAACTGGTGACCCTTTGGTTCACAGGCTGGGACTCAGTCCATTGCCAGGGTGGCAGTTCCATTTTTAGTTTTTTGTATCTCTATGCTGCTTTCCACAGTGGCTGCATCAATGTGCTTTCCTACCAACAGTGCAAAAGGGTTCCTCTTTCTCCACATCCTCACCAACATTTGTTTGTTGATTTATTGATGACAGTCATTCTCACCAGTGTAAGGTGATACCTCATTGTGGTTTTTAGTATGCATTTGTGATGTTGCACATCATTTCATATGTCTATTGGCCATCTGTATGTCCTCTTTGGAGAAGTGGCTATTCAGGTCCTTTGCCCATTTTTTAATTGGATTGTTTGTCTTTTGGTGTTAAGTTTTATAAGTTCTTTATAAATTTTGGATATTAACCCCTTATCAGATGTAGCAGTGAATATGTTCTCCCATTCTGTGGGTTGTCTTTTTATTTTGTTGATGGTTTCTTTTACAGTACAAAAACTTTTTAGTTTGGTATAGTCCCATTTGTTAATTTTTTCTTTTGTCTCCCTTGCCTGAGGAGATGTATCAGATGGTATATACACTTTTGAAACCACTGCTCCAGTCATAAGACAGTGTGCGTCACCCCCTAAAAGTTTCCTTGTGCCCTTTTATAGTCCATACCTATCTTCACCTCAGTTCCTTAGCAACCACTACTCTGCCTTTTGTTGTGGCGGATTAATTTTTTTCTGCTTTAGTTTTTCTGTCACTTATTACTGCCTAGCATGTTATATACAGTTGAGCCTTAAACAGCATAGATTTGAATTGTGTGGGTCCACATATACATGGATTTTTTTTTCAGTAAATATATAGTCAGCCCTCCATATCCCTGGTTGGGAATCCACAGATATAAAGGGCCAACTCTGTACGTTGTTCTATACCATTTTATATAAGGTACTTGAGCACCCGAGGATTTTGGTATCTGTAGGGGGTCCTGGAACCAATCCTCTGTGGATACTGAGGGACTGTACTTAAGTTTTGGGCAAATCAAAAGTTATGTGTGAGAGGGGGTACTTAACTCTTGCAACACCCACATTGTTCAAGGGTCAGTTGTATTTTGTTTTATTGATTAATCTTGTCTGTGCTCCACATTAGCATATAAGGGGGGCAAAGTTTTTGCTCTTTTGGTCACTGCTATATCCTTATGATCCACGGTCTTGGATACTTCCTGGCAAATGGTGGTCAGTAAATGTTTGTTGAGTGAATAAGTGAATCACATAGTTCACTATTTACTAAGCGTCTACTGTGTATCCGACACTATATAGGTGTTGGAGATACATCATTAAACAATACAGACAGTTCCCTTATTTTATGGAGCTGACATTGCTAGTAAAAGAAACTAGTAATTAGTGTAAGAAAGTATGTCAGAGAAAAAAGAGCCTTATCGAATCTCAGAAGAGGGAATGGCTCTCTTTACCTGGGAAATTGAGGAAGGCAGTTCTGAGGTGACATTTACATTTGGTTTCTCTAACAACTTCATTGCTTATTTTGAGCTGAGTGTCATGATCAGTAAAACAGTTGGTACATGCAGTACTAATTCTGTAAAGTTTATAAACATAACTCTTGCATGTTACATGTAGGTGTGATTGTTGGCACTGGTTTAGTATGGTTTCCTGATGATTGCCATTTCTTTTTTATTTTAACCACTTTCTACATGTTGGTTTTTCAGTTTTTCAACCCACAGGCAGTAAGAAGTAGCAAGAAGTAAATTGGCAGAAAATCGTTGCAAGAAAAAGCAAGACTTATTTAGTGCAGTGATTTTCAGCATCACTACATATCATACTCACCTGAAGAGCTTTAAAAAATTATGGTCAGACCCCACCTCAGAGTAAGGGGCACCACTTCAGTTTGAGTGAGGAAGGCTTCTCTAAGGAGGCAGGCTGATTTGGGAGTGTAAAACACAGGCAGAGGGAAGAGCAAAGGCAAGAAGTTGACCTTGGTAAGAAATTTGGATTTTTATTCTAAGTATAATAGGAAACCATCGAAGGGTTTTAAACAGGGCACCATGCAGTATGATTTGTGTTTGCATAGGATGACTTTGATTCACATGTGAAGGATGGATTATAACATAGTATAAAATGAAGCCATGGTACTAAGATCCCAGGAAAAAAATCACTAAGGTTGGAATTGCTTATTTGCACATTAAAAGCAGCTCTCTTTTAGTTCCAAATCTCTGTGTGATAGTAGTTAGGTAAAATGGGATCTCAAGATAAAAAACAAAAAGCTTCATTCTTCATTCTTTATTCTATTAGCAAGGTTAAGTATCCCAAATGAACAGAGCCAAAATTAATACTCCACTTCAAAATAGGGTTGTGTTCAAAATGGGGTTTTGGACAATCTCCATTCTACATTTCCACCTCTGTTCACATGACAATTCCATCAAAATGTCTCAAAATTTGTTTTCAAGCCTAGGGATAACTAATACAAATCAATATTGTGGCAAAAGAAAGAAAAGTGAAGCCAGGAAAACACGTAGAAGGAGCTACTGCAGTGGCTTACGTGAAATAATGTCAGCAAGGTAGATAGAAATAATGTTAGCAGTCTAAGTGGAGAGAAGTGAGCAGATAGCAGAAGTGTTTTGAATGTAGACTTACTTTGAGATGAATTGGAAGGGATGTGGAAAAATGAAAGAAAGTGAGGAATCAGTGATAATTTTTTTTGTGTGTGTGAATGTTAGTATAAATTGGTAATCCTAGTCTTGAACAGTTTTATTGCTAAGTTGACCATCTAATATGCAACCTGAGTTCTTTGATAGCTTTAATTAGACCTTCCACTTGGGAAAAAATAAATCAAAAGAAATTATTTAACATTTGGCAGTTAAGAAAATGCTCTTTGTGCTGAAGTAATTTTATTTTTAAGCTCTCAATTTATAGAGATGCATCTGAGTTTATTGAACTTAAATTTTTCCTTATAGGCTTAACAAATCTTTCTTATGATGTGCCCTTTTCTGTATGTATATTATACTTCAATAAAAAGATATAAAGAGGGAGAGAAAGATATGAGAGTCTTTGCAAACTTATTGACCCTCTGAGAGCAGGGCTTTGGCAGAACTGAACTCCTTAGCTTCTGACTAAGTAACCTGCCAACAGGCAGCCCCTAGTTTTGGACTTCTTTCAGATTTTTGCTGTTCCGGCTCTGGTTCTATTCTTGTGGACAGATGGGGGTGATTGAGAGGAAGCCAGGAAACCAAGCCTTAAGAGGACTTGGAAACGATTTTTGGATGTCAGTGTTTTTTGCTAAACTCAGGGTGACAGTATATCTTGCCCAGCAATGTTGAAACTGCTTGTGTTTGTCTAGTATTTGTGTATTGGCTGGTTGGCTCTGGGCTTCAATCCACGCCACTGCTCTGCTGCCAGGATGCATGTAGAAGGTCTCTGGCCCAAGCCCATTCTTAGCACTTGTTTTGTATATGTAATATATCTCGTATATTACATAAAATTTACCATTTAACCTCTTTTAAGTGTATAGTTCAGTTGTATTAAGTATATTCACAATGTTGTGTAAACATCACCACTCTCAATTTCCAGAACTTTTTCATTATGCCAAACTGTAACTCTTTGTCCATTAGACAGTAACTCTCCATTCCCACCTCTCTCTGGCCTCTTCCTACTTTATGTGTTTGTGAATTTGCCTATTTTAAGTACCTTGTATAAGATGAATCATACAATATTTGTCTTATTGTATCTAGCTTATTTTGCAGAGCATAATGTCTTAGGATTTATCTGTGTTGTAGCTTGTGTCAGAATTTTATTCCTTTTAAAGGTTGAATCATACTGTATGTTTATACCACATTTTATTTATCTGTTAATATGTTGATGGACATTTGAGTTGTTTCTACCTTTTGACTATTGTGAATAATGTTACTGTGGACACAGATGTATACATGTCTGTTTGAGTCCCTGCTTTTAATTCTTTTACGGGTATACCTTGGAGTGGAGCTGCTGGATCATATGGTAAATTCTGTGTTTAAATTTTTGAGAAACTACCAAACTATTTTCCATAGTGGCTGTGCCATTTTACATTCTTTGTGACAACACATGAGAGTTCCAATTTCTGCATATTCTTGTCAACTTTTGTTATTTTCTGGGTTTTTGTGTTTGTGTGTGTATATGTGGATAAATTGCCATCCTAATGGGTGTGAAGTGGTAGCTCATTGTGGTTTGAGTTAAGTTCCCTAATAAGTAGTGATGTTGACCATCTTTTAATTTGTTTATTGGCCTTTTATAAACTTTGGAGAAATGTCTATTCAATTCCTTTGTCTATTATTTACTCTGGTTGCTGTTTTTCGTTGTTATAGTTGAGTTGTGGGAGTTTTTAATATATGCCTGAATATCAATCTCTTATCAGATATATGATTTTCAGATATTCTCTCATATTCTGTGGGTTTTCTTTTCACTCTCTAGATGATATCCTTTAATGCACAAAAATTTAAATTTTGCCCTGGCTGGTGTGGCTCAGTGGATTGAGTGCAGGCTGCAAACCAAAAGGTCACCGGTTTGATTCCCAGTCAGGGCACATGCCTGGGTTGTGGGCTAGGTCCCCAGCGCGGGGTGCATGAGTGGCAACCACACATTAATGTTTTCCTCCCTCTTTCCCCCTCCCTTCCCCTCTCTCTAAAAGTAAATAAATAAAATATTTTTAAATATTTAAATTTTGATATAGTCCAGCATATCTACTTTTTCTTTTGTTTTGTGTGCTTTTGGTGTCATATCTAAGATCTCATTGCCAAATCTGATGTTATAAAATTTTTTCCTCTATATTTTAGTCTAAGACTTTTATAGTTTTAGCTCCTATGTTTAGATCTTTGATCCATTTTGAGTTAATTTTTGTATATGGTGTAAGAACATTCTTTGCACTTTTGTATAGGTTTTCAAAAATGATTTCTCAGTTGGGGAAACAGAACATGGGGCTTCCTAACTTGGAAGCCAAGTTTCAGGTTTATCATTTTATTGCCAGGGTTATTAACCTAAGTAGAGTAGAGGAATTCAATAATAGGGGAGTATGTATGAATTTTAATAAATCACTTATGGATTTTCTAAGTCTTGTGGATACAGTAGAGAAGCATGAACAGAGTTATGATGATAAAGCTATTGAGAATGGTGACATCTAAACAATATTGATCACGAAATGAATTAGACCTCTCATTTTATGATACCTTTTCCCTACATACTCCCTTAATCTAGAGAAAACAGCCTAGCCTCCTAAGAATATAATGTAAGGCTTCTATGCTCTATCACCTATTTATATTGTACTGTTCAGCAAGTGGTACTATATTTTTCATACATGCATATCCTTTCCTGTTGCTACTTGGAATGTTCTTTATCCATCCCCATTTTCACTCGCTAAAATCCTCTCTGTTTTCAGAGACCGTGTTAACTACCATGAACTTCTCCCCAGTTATGGCAACTGAATCTGGTAATATAAATTATCAGGATATTTTGAACTTTTTTAGACATTTGATACAACTTATATTTAAAACAACAACAAATAAGAAACTGTATTAGTATCTAACTTAATTAATCAAAAAAGAGGGTTAGTGGGATATATGAGTCTATTTAGGAAGCCCAAAAGTGGTTCATGGTTTCAGATGTCTCTTGGTTCTCTCTGGCTCTGTTCAAGTCATTTCTACAAGCAGCTGACTCCCTGCTGATGTAAGTAAGGTAATGGCTGTCAGCCCATACCAGTAGAAAGAGGTGCTTTTCTCTTCCCAACTTACTTGTATTGATTAAAGACTAATCCTTATTTTTCTGGCTCAGAATACATGGTTAGTCATGGAGAAGTCACTGTTTACAGGAATTAGGGTAATTTAAGCTTGTAGTATTTGCCCAGCCCTTTCACCAGGGGCAAGGTAAGGCATATATTGACAACTGAATAGGTGAGGAATTTCTCAAAGGAATTAGGTATATTGGACAAACAAAACCGATGTATGTCTGCTACAGTGGATTGTTTATACCTTCAAGAAGCCTACAATTTATCATTAATATTTGTATCTCTTAAAGCCTTCGAATATTAAAGTAGATGTTTAATAAATTTTGAGCAAATTAATAAAGGAGAGAATCCATATATTAGTTATCTATTGCTAAATAACAAATTTTCCAAAAAATTAGGGGCTGAAGAGAACAAATATTTATTATCTCACATAGGAGTTGGCATATGAATTTGGGAGCAGCTTAACTAAATGATTTTTAGCTCAGGGTCTGTCAAGTTGTACTAGTTGTCAACCAGTGCTACAGCCATCCCAAGCCTTGACTGGGGCTGGAGGATCCGTGTGCAGGCTCATTCACTGGCTTTCGTAGAATAAGAGGCCTCAGTTCCTTTCTGGTTGTTGACTGTAGAGTACCATATTTTGCCATGTATAATGTACTCTCGTGTATATGCACACCCACATTTTTGGTCCAAATTTTCAGGAAAAGATCCTTCATTTTAATTTTTTAATTCAGTTATTTATTTATTTATATTTAGAAACAAAACCAATTATCATATTCCAGGGTATTATTTTGCATATGGATATTGATATTGCTTTCTAGAGTTGCACTTTTAATGCATAAACATAAAGAATTGAAAACATTTATATAGATGTGGAATAGTACTACCCATGTATAATGCACACCCTTATTTTTCTGTCAAAAATTTGGGCAAAAAAGTGCTCATTATACATGGCAAAATATGGTAATATAGCAACTGGCTACTTCCACAGTGGGCGATTCAATAGAGAAAAAGCCAGCATGAAGCCACAGTGCCTTATATGACCTAATCTCTGACTTGCACACCATTACTTCTTCTTTTTTATTTTACTTTAAAACTTTATCTATCTATCTATCTATCTATCTATCTATCTATCTATCATTTTTAGAGAGAAGGGAAGGGAGGGAGAATGAGAGGGAGAGAAACAGCGATGTGAGAGAGAAACATCAATCCGTTGCCTCTTGTAAGCACTGTGACCAGGGACCAAACCTGCAATGCAGGCATGTGCCCTGACTGGGAATCAAACTAGTGACCCTTCACTTTGAGGGATGGCAGCAAATTCTGCTTTTAAAAAATAAATAGTAAATATATGTTACAGTTTATTTTTGGTGGGAAATAATGAGGATAGAGCAGTATCACAAGTATGGAATTAATGAAGCTAGCTCTTACTGGTTTGTTATTGTATGTTTTGGTTTTTATCTATTTAGCAAATATCTAATAGTATTTAACGTAAAAATAATAATAGCTATTATTTATTATTTTCTCACTATACCCCAGGCACCATCTTGAACATTTATGCATTAACTCACTTAGTCCTCTTACCTAACCTCTGAAATAGGTATGATTTTTTTGCTATAGATTAACTTTATTTTTAGATAATTTTTAAAAATATATTGTATTGATTATACTATTACAGTTGTCCCATTTTCCCCCCTTCACTTCCCTCTGCCCTGCACACCCCCTCCTACCCACATTCCCCTCCGTTTGTCCATGTCCATGTGTCATACATATAAGTTCTTTGGCTTCTACATTTCCCACACTATTCTTACCCCCGCCCCCATTTTCTACCTACCATCTATGCTACTTATTCTCTGTACCTTTCCCCCTCTCTGCCCCTTCCACTCCCCTGTTGCTAACCCTCCATGTGTTCTTCATTTCTGTGGTTCTATTCCTGTTCTAGTTGTTTGCTTAGTTTGTTTTTGTTTTGGGTGTGGTTGTTAATAATTGTGAGTTTTCTGTCATTTTACTGTTCATATTTTTATCTTCTTTTTCTTAGATAAGTCCCTTTAACATTTCAGATAATAAGGGCTTGGTGATGATGAACTCCTTTAACTTGACTTTAACTGAGAAGCACTTTATCTGCCCTTCCATTCTAAATGAAAGCTTTGCTGGATAGACCAATCTGGGATGTAGGTCTTTGCCTTTCATGACTTGGAATACTTCTTTCCAGTCCCTTCTTGCCTGCAAGGTCTCTTTTGAGAAATCAGCTGACAGTCTGATGGGAACTCCTTTGTAGGTTACTGTCTCCTTGTCTCTTGCTGCTTCTAGGATTCTCTCCTTCATTTAAATCTTGGGTAATGTAATTATGATGTGCCTTGGTGTGTTCTTCCTTGGGTCCAACTTCTTTGGGACTCTCTGAGCTTCCTAGACTTCCTGGAAGTCTATTTCCTTTGCCAGATTGGGGAAGTTCTCTTATATTATTTGTTCAAATAACTCTTCCACTTGTTGCTCTTCCTCTTCTCCTTCTGGTACCCCTATGATTCAGATGTTGGAATGTTTAAAGATGTCCTGGAGGTTCCTAAGCCTCTCCTCATTTTTTCGAATTCTTGTTTCTTCATTCTTTTCTGGTTGGTTGTTTCTTTCTTCCTTCTGGTTCACTCCATTGATTTGAGTTGCAGTTTTCTTCCCATCACTATTGGTTCCATATACGTTTTCCTTCATTTCACTTAGCGTAGCCTTCATTTTTTCATCTAATTTGTGACCAAATTCAACCAATTCTGTGAGCATCCTGATTACCAGTGTTGTGAACTGTGCATCTGATAGGTTGGCTACCTCTTTGTCGCTTATATGTATTTTTTCTGGAGCTTTGATCTGTTCTTTCATTTGGGCCATTGTTTTGTCTTGATGTGTCTGTTATATAGTGAGGAGCAGACCCTTAGGTGTTCACCAGGGTGGGGTGACCCAGGTTACTGTGTTGTGACACTGTATGTGGGGAAGGGGTCTGAGAGGGAACAATGGTGTTTGCTCTGTTCTCCGCCAGATTTCAGTCACTTCCCCCACTTCCCACAAGCAAATTCTGGTGCTGATTCCCAGGTGGGTTGGCTTGTGTACATTCTAGGACCCTGTGAGTCTCTTCAATGAATTCTTCTGTGAGGCTGGGAGTTTCTTCTGCTGCCACCTCAACCTCCCCAGGTGTTTTCAATCAGTGGTTTGAGGCTTTATTTCCCTGCACTGGGACCCTGGGTTGTGCAGTCCGTCCAACTCCCCAGTTTTGTGTGGTTTATCATTGTGCAAATGTGGGACTGCCTGGTCCACCAGCCACTGCCTTGCTGGCCAGCTGCAACCTTGAGGGCACACCCCATTTCACAATCC
The DNA here is from genome assembly GCA_004024845.1 of Tonatia bakeri. Taxonomy (NCBI): domain Eukaryota; kingdom Metazoa; phylum Chordata; class Mammalia; order Chiroptera; family Phyllostomidae; genus Tonatia; species Tonatia bakeri. The sequence continues at coordinate 50,562 of PVIA01000758.1, forward strand.
GCTGCCTCCCTGGGACTGCCAGCCACAGCCCTGCGCGCCCCGGTCCGCCAGCTGCTGCTTTGCTGCGAGTCCTCTCTGCACCTCTTACCAGTCTGGATGAATATGTCTTCTTTAACTCCTTGGTTGTTGGATTTCCACACAGTTTGATTTAGTCAATTCTGGTTGTTTTTGGTTTTTAAAATTGTTGTCCTTTTGGTTGTGCGAGGAGGCACGGTGTGTCTACCTATGCCTCCATCTTGGCTGGAAGTCTATTTTTGAATAATTTTAAATTGACACAGAACTTGCAAAGATAGTACAAGTTCCCTTATACTTCTCATCTGGTTTTTCCTGTTAACATCTTACATTACCATGGTATATTTATAAAAGTAAGAAACTAACATTGGTGTATTGTTACTAAACTACAGATTTTATTTGTATGTTACCAGTTTTTAAAAAAAAATATTTTATTGATTATGCTATTATAGTTGTCCCATTCCCCCTCCCCCTTATTCACCTTTACCTTGCATACTCCCTCCTATCTGTATTCCCTGCCTCCCTTAGTTCATGTCCATGGGTCGTACATATAAGTTCTTTGGCTTCTACATTTCCTATACTATTCTTAACCTCCCCCTCTCTATTTTCTACCTACCATCTATGCTACTTTTTCCCCATGCCTTTTCTCCCATTCTCCCCTTCCCCGATGATAACCCTCCATGTGATCTCCATTTCTGTGATTCTGTTCCTGTTCTAGTTGTTTGCTTAGTTAGTTTTTGGTCTTGTTTTTGTTTTTTTAGGTTTGGTTGTTGATAGTTGTGAGTTTGTTGTCAGTTTACTGTTCATATTTTTTATCTTCTTCTTTTCCTTAGATGAGTCCCTTTAACATTTCATATAATAAGGGTTTGGTGATGATAAACTCCTTTAACTTTACCTTATCTGGGAAGCACTTTATCTGTGCTTCCATTCTAAATGATAGCTTTGCTGGATAGAGTAATCTTGGATGTAGGTCCTTGGCTTTCATGGCTTTGAATACTTCTTTCCAGCCCCTACTTGCCTGCAAGATTTCTTTTGAGAAATCAGCTGATAGTCTTATGGAAGCTACTTTGTAGGTAACTGTATCCTTTTCTCTTGCTGCTTTTAAGATGATCTCCTTATCTTTAACCTTGGGTAATATAATTATGATGTGCCTTGGTGCGTGCTTCCTTGGGTCCAACTTTTTGGCCACTCTCTGAGCTTCCTAGACTTCCTGGAAGTCTTATTTCCTTTGTTACTTTTTCAAATAAGTTTTCCATTTCTTGCTCTTCCTCTTCTCCTTCTGGTACCCCTATGATTTGGATGTTAGAATGTTTAAAGTTGCCCCGGAGGTTCCTAAGCCTTTCCTCCTTTTTTTTTTTTTTGAATTCTTGTTTCTTCCTTTTGTTCTGGTTGAGTGTTTATTTCTTCCTTCTGCTCCAAATTCCTGATTTGAGCCCTGCCTTCCTTCTCTTCACTGTTGGTTCCCTTTATTTCACTTTGCATAGCCTTCACTTTTTCCTCTATTTTGCAACCATACTTGATCATATTTGTGAGCATCCTGATTACCAGTGTTTCGAATTCTGCATTTGATAGGTTGGCTATCTTTTCATTGCTTAGTTGTATGTTTTCTGGAGTTTTTATCTGTTCTTTCATTTGGGCCACATTTTTTGTCTCTGTGCACCTGTTTCATAGTAAGGGGTGGAGCCTTAGGTATTTTCCATGGCAAGGCAACTCATGTTGCTGTGTTGTGGTACTGTATGTGGGGGAGGGTTCTGAGAGGGAACAGTGATGTTTGCTCAGCTCTCTGCTGGCTTCAATCACTTCCTCCACTACCCACAATCAAATTGTGCCCTTCTGTTGCTGATTCCCAGGTGGGTGGTTTTGTGTATATTCTAGGACCCTGTGGGTCTCTCCAGTGAACTTCCCTATGAGTCTGGGAGTTTCTCCTGCCACCTCAGACCCTACAGATTTTTTCATTCAGAGGTTTTGAGTCTGTGTTTCCCCATGCTGGAACCCTGGGTTGTGCAGTCTATCTCACTCCCCAGTTGTTCCTGCCAGTTTATCTGCATTCAAATGTGGGAGTAACTGCTTTGCCAGCCCCCAACTTGCCGCAAGTGAATCCTCTCTACCCAGGCTGCCTCTTCTCGCACTTCCTACTGATGTGGATGAATATTTCTTCTTTAACTCCTTGGTTTTTGGACTTCCATACAGTTTGATTTTCTGGCCATTCTGGTTGTTTTTTGGTTTTAAATTTGTTGTTGCCCTTCTTCTGGTTGTGCAAAGAGGCAAAGTGTATCTACCTATGCCTCCATCTTGACTGGAAGTCTCCCCACTCCCATGTTTTCTTTAGGAAACCATTCGTAGCCTGTGTGTTTATTTAAATTCCACAGTCTGTGAAATCACAGGGACAAGGATAAAGAATAGATATCATTTTAAAAAGGCTCAGTAATTATGTTCTAGCCTTAAAGAGAAAAAGCCTGAGCCTTTCTCTTTTACCTGATAGAACATTACAATGGCTTTGCTTTAAGGAGTTGATTAGCCACTTTGAAACAAAGAGAGGAAGTGAGAATAGCACTATAGGGTTAGGTGGTGTTCACTGTTTATCCAACTCTTGCATAGCATATGCATCCCACCACCAGAGTTGGACAGTCCAAGGTACAATTTTGAGCAAAGTGGCCTGATTCTGGTAGGTAGTTATGGACATATAGGAAAACACAGTCCTGTCTGACAAATAATATACCTGCTGATGGAGTACTAAATGTGAGATATCCCAGAAGGGTAGTAGTATTTCCTATCTTCTGGATGTTAACAGAATTAAATATCTGAAAAGAAATGTTCTTTTTTCATTTGTTAAAACTCTGCTGAAAAAAAAAGTTCTTAGAACCAGGAATTCCATAGGAGTTAGGAACTTAACTAGTTAGGTATTTTCTGGCACAGTAACATGTCCTCTTGGGAAAATTTTTAAAATTCCATGGTAATTATAACATTAGCTATTTATTGAGTACCTCTTATGTGCCAGTTCTTAAAATAATGTTTTAAGGTACATAGATGAGGAGAAAGGTTCAGAGATGTTAATGTACTCAAGGTCATACAACACAAGTAGACGGGTTAAAAGGTTGAGCACAATTCCCCCTGACTGTAAAACTCATTTTCTTTTCCTCACCATGCTCTCTCAGTCAAGAATCATTAATGAAATAATCTTTCACTTTTCAGAGTTATAGTTGCCCTTTACAATTTGTCAAGTGGATCTTTAATTTTTTGTGGTGAAATTAGACATAATATACCTAAAAATTTAAATCCAAAAGACTAAATTAAAATATTTCAGGGAGAAAGATAAAGTTGAAATCTTTGGAATTAAATATCACCAGCATTGATTTGTTTTGCTGAGGGTTTTAGTATATCCCTGTCAACTTGCTTTTTGTGTTATAGTCTCTTTTTTTAAAATATTTTATTTATTTATTTTTAGAGAGAGAGGAAGGGAGGGAGACAGAGAGGGAGAGAAACATCGATGTGAAACATTGAAACATTGATCACGCCTCTTGTACATGCCCCAGCAGGGGACTGAACCTGCATCTGGGGCACATTCCCTGACTGGGAACTGAACCAGCACCTTTTCGCTTTGCTGGACGATGCCTACCCAACTGAGCCACACTGGTCAGAGCTATGTTATGTTCTTTAGTATGGGATTTTTCCTTGACTATTGATCACCATTTTCCTTTTCACATTGCCATACTCCCTACACCTGAGACATTATAGGCATCTTTTTAGTCCACACCTTTCTTCTCCATGACAAATATAGGATGCAGTATTACCTTTAGTCAGTAGGTGCCATCATTTAACATATGACATACTTCAGCCTGAAACTTACTTATTCATGGCTTTTGTTTATTTTAAATGAATTTATTTTTGCTTTCTAGATCAGAAAATTTTGTAACTCATTTTTAAAAATTAATGTTCCAATATAGTTGTCTCCATTTTTCTACCACCACTTTCTCCTGCCCTACCTACCCCTGCCACCCACCCTTAGTCCTACCCGCCTTTGGCTTTGTCCATGAGTCCTTTATCTAGATCAAAAATTTTGGATCCCTAATTTGTTTATAATGAAAAATATTTTGTTTTCTTTAATAAATTAAATCTGTAAAGTTGATTTGTGTTTTCTTTTGCCTGTTTTATTATTAAAAGAAGTTGAATAATTACTGAATTGTTTTTATGTATTTTTAATGCTGGTGCTGGGGTAATGGTGCCAGTGGTAAAAACAGTCCTTTGATGAATATGAGATATCAGGCCAGTTAATGTCTTTACCTCTTAAGGTATTTATGAGAAATTGAAATACCTCATTTTTAAAGCTAAATAATACTCCAAATGTATTTTTTTCTGTGAAGATTTTGATACTTGAGAAGATTGTTAAGTATCCTCTAAGGAACTTTATACTAGGGAACACTGAGTATACCATCTTTCACCCACTAAACATACACTGTTTTATTCAAAGAGGCTAAGCCCTATCCTCATCATCTTGAGATTTGTCTATGAGTCACAGCCTTTGGAAGTACCAGCTAAACCCATGATACTGGGTATAGCTTTAGGCAAAGGGAATAGCTTGTATCTTGGCCAGTTGGAAATGAAACAAGTGGAAGTTACTGTTCACCGAAGATATCTCTGCTTAATAATGGCTGGGTAGTCTAAGGGGGTCTCTCAATTCTCAGGTTTGAGTTCACTGCCTTATTTCACGTTTCTTTGTTAGCTGTCCTCTCTTTAGCTCTTTATAATTTTATTTTAAAAAATATTTTATTTATTTATTTTTAGAGAGAGAGGAAGGGAAAGAGAATGAAAGGAAGAGAAACATCAATGTGCGGTTGTCTCTTTCCCACCCCCAACTGGGGACCTAGACCACAACCCAGGCATGTGCCCTGACTGGGAATTGAACCAGTGACCCCCTGGTTCTCAGGCTGGCACTCCATCCACTGAGCCACACCAGCCAAGTCTATAATTTTATTTAATTTTTTTAAGATTTTATTTATTTATTTTTTAGAGAGGGAAGGGAGGGAGAAAGAGAGAGAGAGAGAAACATCAATGTGTGGTTGCTGGGGGCCGTGGCCTACAACCCAGGCATGTGCCCTGACTGGGAATCGAACCTGCGATGCTTTGGTTCGCAGCCCACGCTCAATCCACTGAGCTACGCCAGCCAGGGCTATAATTTTATTTTTTGAAACCAAATCTCTTTGGAATTATTTTTTAATCTCGTAAGGAAAGGTTTTTAGATTTTTATTGTTGTTTAGTAGTATCCCATATGCAGTTAGTATGTCTGTATTTGCTCTAAATTTGAGTTAACTTGAAAGTTAGGTTCAACTAAGTCTATCCACGTGATTGGAAATAGTGGCAGAATAGACTGTTCTGTAGTGTTCTCTGCCCTGCTCATGTACAAGCTGTTTGGGATATCCTCAGGTCTGAAATACGATGAACTGAAACAAAGATGGCATACTGGTGTAGGAGAGAAGGTGAAGTACTATGTAATAACTTCATATGTGTAGCAAGGAGGAAGCTTAGGTACTTACTCTGAGAAACTTAACCTGATTTTTTTTTTCATTCCTTATGTTTCAAATGTCCCTTGATTATAGAGACTTTTTCCTCGACTTCCCTTTTATACTTCCCCTATTATACTACCTTCCATATATACCTTTACCTTTTTATGCCTATCCCATTTATACTTGTTTGTCTATTGTCTACTATCTGTCTCACTGGACTTTAAGGCCCATGAAAGTAGGAATCAATAATACACTATCATTCGTTGTTGAATCACAGGTGCTTATGACAATATTAGGTGTAGTGATACCAAATATAAATTTGTTAATGTTAGTGAGTGAATGAATGGTCAGATGTTGTGAGAGGCTATTAATTTTGGGTAAGGGCTTGCCTGACTCATTCTCCCCAAAATTTTAGTTCCCCAAATTAAGAACTTTCCTCTAAAATCCTTGAATTACTCTGCCTAAGTAGATACTGAGGGAAGAACATTACAAGTGAATATGGAGTAAGTTAGCTGTTTTAAGAAAGGTCTTTTATAATTTTACAAGGTGGGTGGTAACTTATTTTTTAATAACCCTAGACACATTGAGCCATTTCTAAATTTATTGTGCTGGCTTTTTGGAGGATATTTATTTTATTTTTCTACTTCTTTCTGATTAGGCTGAACATCATTTTTTTTCTTGGATACGCATGCCAGCTTATTACTTTTCTCTGTGCATTCATTGGTTTGATTTATAAAAAAGGATTAAAGATATATAAGATTTTACCATATTACCTAGCAGATTTGTGAGTAGAGACTGAAAGGAAGGAAAGAAAATAAAATAGTTATTTGAATGACCTTTTAAACCATTTCTTAAATAATAAATGTTATTGTTCATAGTATTCCTGTACCACTCATTGTGGCATTTAGGGATATTTGCTATATCATTTGCAGAATATTTTGTTTCTTTAGGGAGGAAGGGAGCATCAAAACATTTTCACAGAAAAATCATGATCCTCAAATAGTAAAGTTTGCTCTTTGCTGTCTTTATGGCCTTCCTGCTGCTCAACTCCAGGTGTTTCCTTTTGCCTTTTGGCTTCCTTCTTGCTTGTATTAAATATAACAAAAATTAAATCCCAAAGCCTTTGCAAATTTTGGCAACAAATTTGTAACCACTTGTTTATTCTTTTTCTTCATTGTGATTAACCAAGACTGGGTTTTATCTTACAGATTTACTTGAATTTGTGACTTGTGTATCAGAACTTCATTCTGTCCAATTAGTCTTTGTAACTTTAGGTGGAGGAGAGATGTCATTTTGAAGGGAGAGGGCTTTATCTTATTTCTGAGTGCCTTCTAACCTACTGTCTAGCTAATCTCTTGCTTTTGCTTTTTATTTCCATTTTCTGCTTTGATCCTTTTTACTGATTTCTGTGTTGGCTTCATTTTTTAAAAGTACCAATTTAAATTGGTTACTAGGCACAGTGTTTAGAAATGTGAAAGTAGCTCTTTAATATATTTTCTTTGCATTAGTGCCTTACCTCCAAGTGCTTCCTATCTTCTTGGCATCTTTGCAAAATAGATTTAAAAGGACTGGGCTTACTCTGTTTCTTTTTTTAAATATTTTTTTTTTCTTAAAGGTTAAGCCAAGCATCATAGACTAGCATCCAGTGTCAAAGAAAGGTGAGAAGTGAAAAAATAGGACTTTAGGGACTGGAGTTCCATTCCTACTCCAATCACCAACCAAAGAAACAATCTGATGAGAATGGGCTTCTGTTCATTTACATATAGGATTTACAAGGAGCAAGCTCCCGACTATGAAAAGAACAACCTGTTTTTTTCTTTTATAAACTATTAGAGGCCTTCTGTTGCTACGTTCACTTTATTTTGATCTGTGATACAAAGTTTACGGAACTAGGAGTATTAGTATCATTTTATAGAAGATGAACATTGAGTCCTGGATAGGTCATACAACTTTATTCTATTTCAGCTATCCTTTTAGCAAGTGCAAATGTGAACCTAGTTCTGTGCTATGTGGACATGCTGCATAGAACTTGGTCTGGGTTAAGGAGACGAGACAAGCTCCACGTATATAGTTCTGAACAATAAAGTTTATGATGATGTGACTGGAAGGACTGTGGCAAATGCTAGACAACTCAAAGCCAAGAGAAATGAGGCTAGTTTAAGGGGGAAAAAAAGAGTTCATGAAATGGTGACTTGAGTAGGATTTATCCAGATCCCCTTGGCTTTTAACAGAGCTGGGTTTGTTGTTCATTGTGGAATTCATTACATGTTACCGCTTTATGCCTAAAGATTAAAATTAGTGTTGGGACTCACCATGAAACATTCATTGAAGAAGTTAAGCAAAGGGAAGAGCTTATGAATTCTTACACCTATTTTCTGTTGGCTTGATTCTCCAAACACATTTCATTTTCTTTGCAGTGAATCTTTACAACATGATTAAAAAAATTTAGTAAATGCCAGTTTTGAGGAAAAAAACTTGATGGATTTATTTTCTCTTTCTCTGTCTCTAGTTCATGATTTACAAAGCCTTAGATGTTTAGTTCTCTGCAGTAGCTACAGTCCTGGACTAGGTAGGTAGGTGAACTAATATGTAACATAGAAAGATGAAATTAGGCAAGTGAGTCTTGTGAAACAAAGTGTTTTTGCTACTTGATAGACTCATGGGAGAGCCCAGATACTGTTACTGAAACAACTGCCCCTCCCCTGAGGTCTTTCTGTTCTAGGTTCGTCTTTGCTTGCCACTGATATGAACTGTGGCTGTCAATGCCAGGGTTTGGTGAAAAGGAAAGGAACTATTTATTCAAAAGTTATACAGGCTTAGAGTAATGGCGAAATGTTGCCATTAAAATCCCAAAGTCCCTTTAAAACACCCACAAACACACACACAGTCCTGACTTTCCCCCTTTGCCGAAGCTGGCCAATCAGGGGTACCCTATCTCATGAAAAAGAAATAGAAGTCAGTAGCTCAGCTAGACTCCTGGTTCCTCCCAGTAATCCAGGCTCAACTGGGCAGGTCTTCTGCAGTCCCCAGCACCATCAGCTGTGTCACCGTAATCTCCAGTTTTTTTTATTTTTTAAAAAATATTTTATTTATTTATTTTTAGAGAGAGGGAAGGGAGGGGAAAGAGAGGGAAAGAAACATCAATGTCTGGCTCCCTCTCATGTGCCCCCAAATGGGGGTCTGGCCTGCAACCCAGGAGTGAGCCCTGATTGGGAATTGAACCAGCAACCCTTTGGTTCATAGGCCAGCACTCAATCCACTGAGCTATACCAGCCAGGGCTCCAGTTCTTAATCCAGAACCACGTGGCACCTCCTCATGGCCCACCAGCAAGAGTCCTTTCACCCCTTTTCTTCCTGCATTGTCTCGCATTGTCCTTGCATTGTCTCCCGCAATGCTTCTGACCCGCATGGCAGCCTGCCTTTAGTTTAAATCCCAGCCTGGAGCCTCCTCTGTAACCCCATTTCCGACTCCTTCCCACAGTCAGCTACACCTGCTAATACTCCTGTATTTTCAGCCTTTCTTGGCTGCCGTAGTCTGAGCAGGTGTGGCCCCGTGGTGTGGAGCAAAACATCTCCAAGCTCTCATGCAGGCACTGTAACCAGGGGTTACCTCTGAGTTTCATCATAGGTCAGGGTTATGCATACCTTCGGGCTCCATTCAGGCTGGAAGACTAGTGTGCTGTTATTAGTGCACAAAGTAACCATTTTTGCATATCAGACATGAAGCAGGCCTGCAAAATAACTCTCAATGGCCCTGCTCCATGTCTCCCCTGAGCTGGGCCTATTATCCTGTATTCCTGAATACCCCAAGTTCTGGACCCTCATTACAATCTCCCCTTTGGGGGGCTCGGGGGCCTTCCAGCCTACACCCCATTACATTTGGACTCTCTGTGTTATCTTTGGATGCAGATTTGAAGTGGTCACTCCCACCACCACCTTCAACTGTGGAAGGAAGCCAGAGTTCCTTGCTTGAGATAGATGTTGAGAAAGACTAATTCAGTTTTATTAGACACCAAAGAGTATTCAGCAGAGTTACAATATACAGTCCCTATATCCAGGTTCTCTATAATCTGACTGGGGACACAGAAATGAAGAATATGACTTGTCTATGTGTTGCTAATACTTTACAGTTTATGAGCACTTTTCTCACATACTCTATTTTATGAGATTTTCAGAATCACCATTTTTAAGTTGATTTGGATGAAAAACTAAATCTCACCACTTAAAATTCCCGAATTGTGTAGTGTGGACAATAAATGTTAATAGTCATTCAGGAATGACAGAAACCATTGCCTATCAACAGATTTTAGGAAGTTCACAAACTCCTTGAAATTATATAGTAAAGTTTATATGCTAGTGCGTTTTTCTAGGAAAACAATTCATAGTTTTCATCAGATTCTTAAAAATTGATGTATAATTGCCTATTTCATCAGATTTTAAAAGTGAGACCGTGGCTTCAAAAAAAGTAATTAAAGAACTACTTGTCCAGTGTGTTTGAAGAACACTTAGAGAATGAGGCCTGGAGATGAGCTCTGAACAGTATGTTGAGAGAAAAGAGCAACAGAAAGGTGGACAGAAAGGTGGCAGTATCTAAAATTTCTTTTATCTTCTCTAAATAGCAGTGTCCCGAGCTGTTAAATCTTCAGCACAGATTCCTTTCATTCTGCTACTTTTCCATGCCAATGATCCACTTCCCATTGCTGTCCCATGTGTTCATAAGTCATAAGTCATAATCGGTTTGGATGTGTCCCATGAGTCATAAGTCATAATCGGTTTGGATGTAGTGCTTGTTGGTTACATAATAGGTCTTAATAATTAATTTTTAGATACAATTTAACTAGTAAGATTTTTTTCTAGTTAAAGTGGGTGAGAGAAATACATTTAAGAAATGACAACAGCCCTGGTTGGTGTGGCTCTGTTGGTTGGACATCATTCTGCAAAGTCAGAGGTCCTTGGCTTAATTCTCCATCAGGGTACATGCTGGGGTTGCAGGCTCGGTCCCCTGTTGGGGTATATATGAGAGGCAGCCAACCCATGTTATTTTGTTTTTTTAAAGAAAGAAATGACAATACATGTAGTAGAAATCATGATAGTTTAACCTGAAATTGAATACTGAGGGTATATAATATCTCCATATTTTAGCCTCTTTAACTAACATTGTCAAACACTTGTCATGGCCCAGAAACTGACTGCTGAGAATACAATAGCCAGAAAAATTGGACCAAGCTCTTTCTCTCATCAGGCTTTTAAAACAAAATTCATAAATGTGTCTATAATTTATAAACTCAGTTATACTCTTAGATGTTTCTTTTTGGGGAAATCCCAAGTAAGATAATTGGCCTTTATTAACAGGACCCCTTTCTGATGGTGGTTGTCTTCCTATAGTAGTGATTCTCATTGGAGTTTGTAGCAGATGGGTTGTCTCCAAAGTACATTTGGAAATGTTAGGAAACAGCTGAGGAGATGCTACTGGCATCTAGTGGAGGTGAGGGTTGCTGCTAAACCTCTTATGATGCACAGGACACCTCCACAACAAAGAATTATCCAGCCTGAGCTGTAACTAGTGCCAAATCAAGAAACCCTGCCCTAGATGGACATTTTAAAGTAACTGAACAAAGCTGTTGAATAGGCCTTAAGATAGAGTCAGGGCCTGACTGTCTTAACACCTTATTTTCTGGTGTTTCCTCACTAGTGGGTTACAGATTTTATTAAAAGAAAAAATTCTCTGGTATACCAACTAACATTCTGCTTTGATTCGTTCCAATGGATGTGGTTAATGTAGTAGGGGATGGCAACTTGGGTTTGAAGTTTGGAACTATTATTTTTTGCTTGGAGCAAAACCTTTATTCCATAATTATTCTATCATTTGATTGCCCTGAGTTTGTCCTCTACAAGATTGAAAAAAGAATTTAATTATTTATTTTTTAAGCATTTTTTATTGTTGTTCAAGTACAGTTTTCTGCCTTTCCCCTCTACTCCTCCCCACCAACCCAGCCCTCCCCACCTCCCTCCCCTGTTTCCACCCCCTAACCTTGTTATTTTTCATGCGTCCTTTATAATTGTGGAACTATTCTTTTATAAACATCATCTCAAATATCATGATATGATTGATTTATTGTTATTGTCTCTTATTGTCAGTACTTACTGACTAGTGTTGTTAAATATTTGGGTAAATCCCTAAACATACTTGTAGACTGACATATAGGAAAGACTTAAAAAGGAATCAGTATAGGTGTTTATTCCTAGGTGAATACTCTAGAACAGCAATTTTCAGCCTTTTTCATCTCATGGCACACATGAAGTAATTACAAAAATTCTGCAGCACACCAAAAAATATTTTTTTGATAATCTGTTTGATTCATTCACACCAGATGACTATTGTATTGCTGTTGTCATTTTATTATTTGACAATCTAAGGGAAAAGAGGTCAGTGCCCCTGACTAAATAGTTAGGTATTTCATGTTTTAAGGATTCTTGTACCACATCAGTTGAAAATCACTTCTATAGAACAGTGATTCACTAGCTTGATGTGCATTGGGAACACCTGGAAGTCTTACTAAAATATAGGCTCATGTCTGAAGTGAGGCCCGAGATTCCACATAGATGATAACACTATTCTCTGACCAAGAGGTTAATTTTTGAAATGCTTTCTAATTTTTACTTTTGTAATTTCACTCTTTGATAAAATTAATGTTGGAGAAAATTTGGAAAACAGAACAGAAGGCAAATCTCTACCACTCCAATGAAGCTGCTAGTACTTTGTACATTTCCTTTCAGTTATTTTATCCCAAGGGTCTTTAAAACTGTATCCTTAACCACAGTCTCTGCTTTACACAATTTTATATCTGCTTTTGTTGAATATAAAGGAAGAGAAAAATTTCCCTTATTTTTATTCTCCTCTCTAATACTATATTTTGAATTTATCAGTTAGGAAGTCTTGCTTCGAGGTATGAAGGATCACATGGCTTGCTGCAGAGACTTCGTTTTGTAAACTGACATATGTCATGTGGCAGTTAAAAATATATTTCTTGTAACTGGGAAAAATGAAGCTCAGAAATGGATATTCCAGAAGTTGACGTCATCAAGGAATGCCATTCCTATTTGAAATTGAACTTTTATTTTCTTAAGGAAATAATTTTTCTTCCTTATAGTTAGAAGCTCAGTGACAAATATGCACTGTAATTTTTCAGTTACTGAAAATGTGTGGGTGAGTTGAATATCTGTGATAGTGAATCTTATTTTTCATTTCCTTATTTTATTGGTTCAGAAATGTCCTCTAATGAGATCATAAAGAAATTTATAGATTGTTAGAAAAAATTACCCTTTGCTCTATGCTTTTGTTGCAACTTATTTTTTTTTTTATTACCTACTCACCTTACTAGGCTCAGTGTATCTGCTGATAGGCTTCTACATTAACAAGCAATTAATTTATATTCTGGAATTTTTTATTATTTTAAAGGTTCATTTAAACCATCTGAGGTCTCTGAAGTTTCATTGAACCATATATACTTCTCTAATCTCAACTAATAATTTATAGAAAGCATCAAATTTTAAAAATAGTCATTTTATAGTTTTAAGAAATTTTATTGCTATCCTGAAAAGTGTAACATTTTTTCATATTGTGTCTTATCAATCTAAGTCAGTGATTTATAACAAACTTTCTCCTCATCTGTGGTCTTTGTCTTCTATAACATTGAAATCTTTCAAGTCTCTTGATACTTTCTTTAAATTGACAAATTTCTGAGAGTGGTTATATAGTGTATCCCATTGGTTATTTAGCCCTGTTATGCTGTTGAGAGTGATTGTTTTACAGATTTTCTTAGGTGTGACTCTTCAAGAAATGGATTTTTAAGTTTCCTGTGGTTATATCGCAACTGGTACCACTTGGGCCTCCTGGAATTCATTGAGAGCAACTCTGTAAATGGTGCAAAGGTTTTTAAAGCCATATGTTCAGTAAAGCATATTAATGATTTAGTAAGCTCCTGTACTCTGTCATTGATGTGATTAGGCTTCATAGCAACTATTAGCATTCTGGGAATATGCCAAAGACTTAGTTCATTGACTCAGCAGAGTTAACTCTTTAAAAGACTCTTATTTATGCTATATAAACAAACAACCTTTAGGCTTGCTTCATTATATTTCCTTTCTCAGAGAATGTACTATCCTCTCTCAGTCTACTTTAGTGGGATGATTTTACAGCTTACTCAAAAGGAATCTTTTTACCATCCTATTTTTCATTACTTATTTTATTAGTTAGGATTAAGCTCAGCTGCTAGTCACAGATATTCAAATTAACAAAACCTTAAAAAAAGATTAAAGTTTATTTCTCCTTTATGTGAAAGTCCAGAGATAGGCTCTGTTCAACACAGTGTTCGAGTCCCAGACCTTTCCATCATATCATTCCATTGGCCCTTAGACATGGTCCCTGTCCTCGTGATTCAAGAGGCCATTATATCTACATCTCAGTCAACAGGATGCAGGAAAGGGTCAGAGAAAAAAGGGACAAAGTTACATATCTCCTGTCTTTAAGGAAGATTTTTTGAAGCTGCCACAATTTTTCCACTTATTCCCCATTGATTAGAACTTAGACACATGGCCACACTTAGTTACAAGGGAGGGAGGAACATGCTTTTATCCTGGGTTGCTACATACACAATTTACTATGGAAGAAAGGACCGTGTATAAGAGGAACAGATGGCAATCTATCACTCTATGATTTGTTTTTTATAGTTGTTGATTAGAATAAATTTCAACACAGTTTTATCTCAATTTTAGCAGAGTGTTTTTGGGATATTATTGATGAGAACTTTGGTAAGGGTAGACTAAGATTAGGGGAAACAAACAGAACTGACACGATCTGTGTGTCGGTGTATCACAAAGCTCTTCTTGTTGTTGAATTTCTGTGTATCAGTTCAGAGTTTCTCATTAGTCATTGCAGTTTCTCTATGATTTGGACCAAAGGCACAGCTGACTGAGGGTCAAGATCCTTCCAGTCTTCAACAAGTTCTGGGCACCAGAAACCTAGACTGGTGAAAAAGTATCATTCTTGATGCCTTTTTTTTAAAGTCTGGTGACTACCTTACTACCTTAGAAAGGCGAGTATGGGAGCAGTTACAGGAAAAAAAAAATGACACAAACTGTGTTAAATAGAAAAGTTTTCCTAATAGTGCAGGGCATTGAAGATAGGATACTTCATAGAAACAGAACATGAAACCATGAGTTAGGATCCCTAGAAAGGAAATGAACACCAAGACCAGCTGTGAGATTAATAGGATTTTGTACAATGAAAAGAAATTGGGTAATATTTCCACCTTGCTTTTCCAGTGGGTGGAGAAACAATATTTTCAACTCTTTCTGATCCAAATGTGTTTTTGAGGCTAATAAACTGAATTTAAGGCTGGAACTTGGAGAAAAAAAGAATAGAGAGGGATAGTTCCTTCTTTTTAGTTGTCCACATGAACTCAGTGAAGTTTTTTTTAGATTGACTGACTTCAGCAATTAGATTTCAGGGATGACTGAAATGGTTGGCTTGGCCATAATGCAGTTCAGCAGGATATCTGGAAACACATTTGACCTAATTGCAAGGAGCAATGGGCACGTCCATGCATATCACATTGATGTCATGCCTTTTACCCCAAAGAAAGGAGCTTTTTGTGAATGAGGTATTATGGTTGACATATTCTCTATGTACATAGAGTATTTATATACTGCTGAATGTTTCATTTTTATTTTTGTCCATTTTTTTTTGAGAGAGAGACAGAGGAAGGGGGAGAGAATGATCGATTGGTTGCCTGATTGCCTTCATTTTTCAAAAAAAATATTTTACTTATTAATTTTTAGAGAGAGGGAAAGGGAGGGAGAAAAAGAAGGAGAGAAACATTAATTGGTTGCCTCTCCCACACTCCCAGCTGGGGACCTGGTCTGTAACCCGGGCGTGTGCCTTAAGCAGGAATCCAACTGACAGCCTTTCAGTTTCTGGGACAATGCCCAACCTACTGAGCCATATCAGTCAGGCCCCTGAGTTACCTTATTGTACACATCCAAACCAGGGATCGAACCTGCAACTTGGGTATGTGCCCTGACTAGGAATTGAACCTAGGTCTACACAGGGTGATGCTGCAACTGAACCTCACCTCCCAGGGCTCTTACAGTATTATTAAAGTTATTCTGTATTGGATTGAAGCAAATATATAATTCAAAGGAACACAATCAGCCTTATTATATCAATATTTGTCAGTGTAAAAATATTCTATTTTTATGTGTAAGTGGGTGATGAAGCTTGAAATACTATCAGTAGGATGCAGAGATTCAAAATATACGAATCAAAATTAATTACACCAGACCACCATGATTCAGAAAAGTACAGTAGTGATATATGTACTTACTTCAAAGGGAATCTGGAATTTAATTGTTATTTTCACTTCAAATGCTCTTTTACAAATAATATCATTTAGATGATGAGGACATGATGCTTATTATACTTGTTGATTTGTTTTTAATAAAAGTTCTCCGTAGAACTTTGATAGATTATAGTTCAAGGCAAAGATTAACCTAGATGTTTCTGTACATTTCAGAAGAGGAGGAATCATTTAACTGGAAAACTCTTTTGATGATTTGAATTCTGTTATGTAATTTGATTATTAAATTAGAATTAGAAAAGCTGTAAAAGAAAATGAGAGAAAAAGAGAAATAAGAATGGGAAATAGCTAGTCACCACGAAAGAAGTATGTGGCAAATCCACTGGACTTGGTACAGTGATTGGGTCTTTCCATTTACTGCTCCAGAAGTGCATCTGAATTAACAGTGCTATTTCCCAGTTAGTTTGGCTGGTTGTAGGTTGTGAAACTGACATTATTCATACTTTGAATTGGTTAAGGATTCTTGCTCCCATTTTTTTAAAAGATAAAGTTGGAGAGGAGAGAATTAGATTATTGAATTAGTTATTTATAATTACACAATTATTTCCTGAAATGACCAACAGAAGAGAAACACCCTCCTCACCTTTTTTCTTCTCTTTACTAATGGGCTTTAACTCTTATAATGATCTTTGTTTAGCATTTCAGTACTTACACTATAGATTGAAGGAGAAGAGGGCAAAATATCTGCCTAAAAGTGATTATGAAAATGCCTAAATTCTCAGGGGACAATGAGGGGAAATTTTGACTACAGCTGCTTCATTCCTGTGATGGCCGATCAGGGATGCAAATCAAGACCAACTTTATACAAATTTAATCGGCTGTTTGTTATTGCTGAAGTCCTAGATTCAAGTTTTAATATTCAAATGTGGAGAAAAAGATGGAAACTGGTGTTCATGAGTACTTAAAATTAGACATCTATGTGAAAAAATGAGAAAAAATATTTGTAACCTATTCAAGGCATTTTTCTGTTTTCTTGCTTGACCTTCAGTGATCCTATATAGTAGGTATCCTTATCCCCCAGATATATGGAGGTATATGACTATCTCTCTGCTTATTCCTTTGTCAGATATTAACAGAAAAAAATCTGAATGAACTGGAAATCAGTGAGAATTGATACATAAGGCTTTTATGCAGCACTTAAATAAGTAGGGAGTGGTATAATGTGAAGCACTGAAAAATAATATCTGTCTGAATATAATCTTTCCAAATGGTCTGAAGTAAGCACCCCAAGCAATTCTACATCCTGAGAAATAGAAATAGTTGTACATCTCAGAATACTCTTGCAGAAATGGCTGGCATTTTGTATTATTTGCTTTTTTTATCTACCTGTCATATAAAGAATACACTTCCGAAGAATGTCTTCAAAGAATGCCAGGATGAAGATGAAACTAACACAGTGTCTGCTTGCTCACTATTCTGTCCCTCATGCTCAGCAGAATTGGTTGTAAATAAATGTGCTTTGATTAAGTGAATAACCAGTGCACTTGGTGTATGTTAATTGGTACCTAAGATGTGCATTTGGATTGCATTGTGGTCAGAAAAGAAGTTGGATACCCAGCCTGACAGCAGTTATTAGTGGAAGTTGTGTGCAATTGACTTCTAGCAGAGGAACAGGTTTGTGTAGTCCCAACTCTCATTAGTCACTAAATGAGATAAAGAGATCCCTTGTCAAGTAAATTTCATTTATTAAGCTCCTTTTTAAGATTACAAAAGAATACTTATAAAACTAGTGAAAAAATATAAAAATATTTAAGTCTTTAATAAGGTATTCCCCAGTTCTGTCAATGGTCATATTCTTTTACATTGTCTTCCTTGCAAATATAAACATAATTATACATACAAGGTTTCAGGGAGTGGTTGGATATTTTTACCAAAATTGAACTATATGATGCATATTACTTTGACAACTTGTTTTACCACTAAATAGATTGTGGGCAACTCTCCAGGTCAGTACATATAGGCATATATTATTCTTTAACAGCTGCATAATCCTCACTTCACATCCTAGTAAACTATTCTATTTATTGTACATTCAAGATATTTCTACTTTGTCTTTAATTGCTGTTTCTGCCACTCCAAACCTGCTATTTTCAACTGGTGTGCCACAGCAGGCACATTGGAATACTGCAAGAATTTTTTTATTTTTTTAAGATTTTATTTATTTATTTTTAGAGAGGGGAAGGGAGGGAGAAAGAGAGGGAGAGAAACATCAATGTGTGGTTGCCTCATGAGCACCCTCCTACTGGAGACCTGGCCTGCAACCTAGGCATGTGTCCTAACTGGGAATCGAACTGGTGACCCTTTGGTTCACAGGCTGGCACTCAATCCACTGAGCCACACCAGCCAGGGCTGCTGCAAGAATTTTTTTTTTTCATTTTTTAGAAGATTTTATTTATTTATTTATTTATTTATTTATTTATTTATTTATTTATTTATTTATTTATTTTTAGAGAGAGGGGAAGGAAAGGAAAAAGAGAGGGAGAGAATCATCAATGTGTGTTTGCCTCTCACACGTCCCCTACTGGGGACCTGGCCTGCAACCCAAGCATGTGCCCTGACTGAGAATCGAACCAGCAACCCTTTGGTTGCAGACCGGCGCTCAGAAGAATTTTTTAAATACGCAATACCTGACTGTTTAGTCAGGGGCACTGACCTCTTCTCACTTAGATTGTTAAATAAAAAAATGATAACACCCAATACAACAATAATTGTCCAGTATGAATGAATCAAAATTACACCTATTTTTCGTCAGAATGGCAGAAAAGACAACATACCTTCTGGTGTGCCTCAGAATTTTATTAGTTAGTTTATATGTGCCATGAGATGAAAAAGGTTGAAAATTGGTTCTCAAAACAATCTAGCAAAAATATATCTCCTTCTATACTGGTGCCTTTGTTTCTGTAAGAGAGTCCTAAAAGTAGAGTTTCTGTTGCAAGGGGTACATGTATTTTAACTTTTAATAGCTATTGATGAATCACTTTTCAAAAGGTGGTAATATTTCACACTTCTGCCAGCAATGCATAAAATTGTTCCTTTGTGTTATATCTTTTTTTTAGTAGTATCTTTCTTTTCTTTTTTTAGATTTATTTATTTATTTTTTAGAGAGGGAAGGGAAGGAGAAAGAGAGAGAGAAAGATGCATCAATGGGCAGTTGCTGGGGGCCGTGGCATGCAACCCAGGCATGTGCCCTGACTGGGAATCAAACCTGCGATGCTTTGGTTCGCAGCCTGCGCTCAATCCACTGAGCTACGCCAGCCAGGGCGCATTATATCTTTACCATCCTTGAATGTTATTCTTTTTTTCTTAGCCTGCGTTTTAAAAAATGATATGCCATTTGTTTACCCTGCATTTCCTTGTTCATTAGTCGAGGTTGTAAACAGCCATCTACCTGGATCTCCTCTTATTAAATGTCTGTACACATCCTGTGCCTCTTTCTTCTATTGGATTGCTTATGATTTCTTTATCAATTTATAGAAGATTTTTGTATTACTGGGTTTTAAAATCTATTATGTATTGCAGTTTATTGCTCTGTTTTACTTTGTTAATGGTGATTTTTTTTCCAGAAAGATTTTAAATTTCTATATATTCAGATATATCAATCTTTTTCTTTATGCTTTTAGGTTTCCTGACTTTTGTTATATCTCCTTTAAAAATATTCTCCTGTTTTGGGTTTTTCTGTTTATCTTTTGACATTAATATTAAACTTGTAACCCATTTGGGATCTGTTTGTATATAGTATAAGTCAGGCATTTAACTTCCTTTTTCTAAAGTGTCATTTAAATATTATACACTTATCATTGGACCTCCAAATTGACATCTTATCCAGTAATTTAATACAATTTATCACTGGATGGATAAGTAAGAATGGGATATATGACCCACCCTTAATGACCAAATTCCAAAAGTTTGTTCCATAAATTTTTGATTTGTGATGTTAAGGTTTTTATTTCTTTGTGATGCTGAAGAACAGAACAAATATTTTTTTCAGTCCTGAATGCATATATGTTTTGTAGTTACTCGTACCAGGGTCACATAAATGTTCTGATAGTTCATTGTTTTGTGTCTCTTTAATCTAGAACAGGGTCACCAAATTTTTTCTGTAAAGACCTGGGTAGTGAACATTTTAGGCTTTGTAAGCTATATGGTCTCTGTCACAACTATTCAACTCTGCTATTATAGTGTGAAAGCAGCTGTACACAACATGAAAAAGAATGGACCTGATTGTTTCCCAATAAAACTTTAATGGAAAAAACAGAAACAAAAAACCCAGCTCAGGGCAAGCTACATTTGGCCCATGGGTTGAAGTATGCCAATTTCTGATTCACAGCAATATACCTTCCTGTCTTTTGTGTTCTTTTCTTTGAAAAGTCTAAGCCAGTGTTCTTGTAGAATGTCTCTTTAGATGGCAGCGATTGCATTTATACATTTCTTATCTTACTAGTATTCTTTTGAATGGTCTACGTAGGCACTATAGTTGTTGCTAGTGGCTTACATCTGGATTACACAAGCCAAGATTTATATCTAAAGTGTTTTTTAAAAAAATATTTTAGTCTTTTTCCAGCACAAACTTTAGGTAAACCTGAGGTAGGAAAAATGGCATCAGAATAATTCCATTTATCATTGATAATTAGAATCTTCCATCTTTGGAATTCACAGAGCTACAAGAACATTATCTCATAATTCTCAAATCACTCTCTGCAGACAAATACTATTATCTTAACTTACAAATGTAGTTTGTTGTCTTTAAATTTTAGAGAGCTGCTTCACATAAGTTGAAAGCAAAAGTAGAGATGAATTTTAAAAGCTGTTTCATAATCTTTCTAGACCACTGGTGAGTCCACAATTGCTTTTATTAGAATTATAAGGATTATTATAATGTAGTTTAAAATTTTTCTAGTCAAAAGATAAAAACATGAAATGGTAATTTCAGTCTATTCTGGTTAGTTCATTTTATGCTTAACTAAACATTTCTGATGGGTGCTGAATAAATAGTTAATGATAATGGTCCTTACCAAAAATGTTTAAGAGTTTACAGAGAACAGCAGACACTATCTTTATTATTTATCACCTAAATGTCATTAGTGTGAATAACATTTTGTTCTTAAAGGTTCTGCAGGACTAGACAGTATATCTAGCATTCAAAACAAATTTAGGGTTCATGTTATTAATTTTATTAACTTTTGGATAGAGACATTTCTGTACATGAATATATGATGTGTGTTGTTCTTACTTCAAACATATTTCTTCCTCTTATTTCCTGTTTTGGTTAATGGTGTCTTATAACCCCGGCTGAATATATCAGTGATCTTCATTACTTTTCTCTCCCTTTCCTCTAATCAATTTGGTTACTTACTCCTGTATGTCTACAGTATTTTATGTGCCTGCCCAGTTAATTAATTATTTCATTATTAACTTCCTTCCTTCCCGTGGCCACTGCCCTAAATCAGTTTCTTTTCACCTGAGCTCTGATCTTTACCTTTCTAGTCTTTCACACTACTTCCTGAATACACACCCAACCATTGAAATCGTCTCAAATGACTTCCATTATCCGAAGTCCTAATGCCTTATTATGAAATCTCACCTTGAGTGCATCTCATCCTTACTCTCCTTCTGTTAGACTTTTAAACTTTATACAAATAATCTCTGCATTACTTCTGTTGTTTCCTCTACTCTGAAATATCCCGTCCTCTATTTTTTCCTGTAAAAATTTTAGTGCACATGCCATTTCCTTAATGAAACTTTGATTCTTCCTGTCAGACTTAATTATTTCCCTTGTATATGCATTCATAAGACGAGTATCATCCTTTTCTTCTTTTAATTTTATTGATTATGCTATTACTGCTGTCCCAGTTTTTACCTTTTCCTCCCTCTGCCTGGTACCCCTATTCCCTCCAGTAATCCACTCTCTGTAGTTCATGTCCATGGGTCATGCATGTAAGCTCTTTGGCTACTCCGTTTCCTACATTGTTTTGAATATCCCCTCTCTATTTTGTACTTATTAATTCCTGCACTTCCCCCCCCAATCTCCCTCTTCCCCCTCTCATCTGATAACCCTTCATATGATCTCCATATCTATGATTCTGTTCCCATTCTGCTTGTTTGCTTAGTTTATTTTTTAGATTAAGTTGATAGTTGTGAATTTATTGCCATTTTAATGTTAATAGTTTTGATCTTTTTCTTATATAATGCCCTTTAACATTCCATATAATAATGGCTTGGTGATGATGAACTCCTTTAGTTTTACCTTGTCAAGGAAGCAATGTATCTGCCCTTTCATTCTAAATGATAACTTTGCTGGATAGAGTAATCTAGGTTGTAGGGCCTTGCTTTTCATGACTTTTCATATTTCTTCCATTCCTTTCTAGCCTGCAAAGTTCCTTTGGAGATATCAGCTGACAGTCTTATGAGAACTCCTTTGTAGGTAACTCTCTGCTTTTCTTTTGTTTCTTTTAAGATTCTTTTTTTATTTTTACCTTTGGCATTTTAATTATAATGTGTCTTTGTGTGCTCCTCTTTTGGTTCAACTTGTTTTAGACTCTCTGTGCTTCCTGGACTTAAATGTTTATTTCCTTCATCAAATTAGGGAAGTTTTCTTTCATTATTTTTTGCAATAAGTTTTCAATTTCTTGCTCTTCTTCTCCTTCTGGCACTCCTATG
Source organism: Tonatia bakeri (assembly GCA_004024845.1). Lineage (NCBI taxonomy): Eukaryota > Metazoa > Chordata > Mammalia > Chiroptera > Phyllostomidae > Tonatia > Tonatia bakeri. Next base: position 73,150 of record PVIA01000758.1, read on the forward strand.
ATTCACATGTTGGTACATTTGGAGATGTTCCAGAGACTCCTTAGTTTCTCCTCATTTTTTAAATTCTTTTTTCTTTTTGCTCTTCTGATTGAATGCTTTTTTCTTCCTTGTGTTCCAAAGCATTGACTTGATTCTTGGCTTCCCTATAGATTTTTCTTTCTTTCATTTAATGTAACCTTCATTTCTGCCTGCATCTTTTTTATGATGTTGCAGTGCCCAATAAGTTTTTTGAGCATCCCGATAACCAGTATTTTGAATTCTGTATCTGATAAGTTGGTTATCCCCATTTTATTTAGTTCTTTTTCTGGAGTTTTGTTCTGTTCTTTCATTTGGGCTGTATTTCTTTGTCTCCTCAATTTGGCAGCCTCCCTGTGTTTGTTTCTATGTCTTAGACATTTTATTGTGTGTGTGTGTGTATTTATATATATATTTATATCCTGTACTACCATGAGCTTGTTGTGGGGGGAGAGTGTATATAGAACACAGTCATACCCTAATAACTTTGCATGTAGTAGTCCTTGCTTTCAATTTTTACTTGAATTCTATAATTCATTGAGTAGATCAACGGAGCAATTTTAAGAATTGATTCATCTTCATACTTATCTTAAATGGTGAAAATGTCTACTTGGCTTTTAAAAGTTCTCAATACTCTACCTAGGGAAGCTTATTTTCTGCTCTTCCTGAGCTATAGAAAGAGGACATGCAGATGGCCAATAGATGCTCAACAGCACTAATTACCAGAGAAATGAAAATTAAAATCTCAATGAGATATCACCTTATACCTGTCAGAATGGCTAGCATCAATAAATCAACAAACAGCAAGTGCTGGCAAGAATGTGGAGAAAAGGGAGCCCTTGTGTATTGTTGGTGGAATAGTACATCAGTGTGGCCACTATGGGAATGGTATGGAGATTCCTTAAAATATTAAAAATAAAACTACCATCTGACCCAGCAATTACACCTTATGAGTGTTTCTCTGAAGGAATCCAAAATCACTAATTTGAAAAGATGTATGCACCACTATGTTAATTGCCTCATTATTTACCATAGCCAAGACACGGAAGAAACTTATGTCCATCAAAGATGCATGGACACACACACATACACACACAATAGATAATGGATATTAGCCATAAAAAAATGAAATCTTATCATTTGCAACAACATGGATAGACCTAGAAAGGTATTTTGCTAATTGAAATAAGTCAGACAGAGAAGGTCAAATACCATATGATTTCACTCATATGTGGAATCTAAAAAACAAAATAAATGAACAAACAAAACAAAGAAACTCATAGATATAGAGAACAAATTGATAGTTGCCAGATAGGAGTGGGAGCAGTTTGAGGGGATGGGTGAAAAAGGTGAAAGGGATTAAGAAGTATGAATTGCCAATTATAAAAATAGTCACAGGGATGTAAGGTAAAGCATAGGGAATATTGTGAGTAATATTGTAATAAAAATGTGTGATGTTAGATGAGTGCTAGACTTATCAGAGTGGTTGCTTCATAAGGTATATAAATGCCTAGTCACTATGTTGTACACCTAAAACTAATACAATATGGTATGTCAACTGAAAATCAAAAATTATTAAGAAGTCTTTCATGATCTGCCCTGCCTGCCAATTGACCTATGAGATGCAGTTTTCCCTGCTGGTCCCAGCTAATTATATCAGAGGGAACCCTGAACAAGGGTAACCCATGGTTTGGGTGTGACACTCTCAGCTAAGGCAGAGATAATAATTTGGGGATAAGTTAGAGTCTTTCGGGGACTTTCAATTTTTTAATGTAGGGAAACTGCCAGATGGTGAAGAGGTCTATAGCTGAGAGGATACATGGAGCTTGTATTAAGGTAGTAATTACTAGACATCTATTTCTTACAGCTTTCTGAAAAGAACAGAGCCAGTCAGCTTAAGTAGAGACACTGTGTGGGATGTGTGCATGTGTGTGGTAGTTTGTGCATATGTAAGAGAAAGATACATGCCTGAAAGAGTAACAACAGTTCCTGATAGTACCCTAGGCCCTGGGAGGCCTAGACTGTCCTAACTGTCCTACAGACATATGATGCTCATCCCAACTCTGTGCGTTTGCTTAAATTGGCCTTCCCACTTTCAGTCTTTCTCTCTTCTTCAAGCCATCCTGAATATCACCACCAGGTTAGTGTTTCTTAAAATCTGCTCTGATCATGTCATTTGTCTGGCCAAAAATCTTTAATGATTCCTTCATTCCTTTGTAATAAAGTTTAAGTTCCTTAGAAATGTGTGCAACTCTACTTCTGGGATATTTTCTCTAAAAGAACAAAGTCCCTTTGATTTGGTATTTTGGTATCACAGGTTATGATGAAAGTCACTGGCTCTGTTCTGTTGGCTATTTGTTTCAAAGAATTTTACTGAGAGTATCAACTGGACTGGAAGCCCCAGAATCATTTGGTGCAGGATAAAACAGAAATGGCTCTGTGGCTGGTCTCTCCCCAGCGAGTGTGGATGGTGGTGTTGTGGGGCTTGTGCCCTGGTGGAAGGAAGACTTTTATGAGGCCAGCCTCCCACCATCCGGCTTCTTGCTGACAGATAGTCTGATGAGAGTTCTGTCTGATGATGAATCTGACCATGTGCCAAACTGTCCAGTAACCTTTTCTGGGTTTTAAATGCTAAATGTTTTTATTGATCAGAAAGAAATAGCCCTTTAGAGATCATTTAATTTTTGCTTTGAAAGCCTTGACCACCAGTGCCAACAGAGCTGACTCGTAGTGTGGTTGGTTAAACTGGCATTCATTTGGAAATTTTTTTTTTGAACTTCAGGTTTCATGGGTCCATGTTCAGCTTTATCCTCTATTTTGGGGGAAAAAATGAGAACAGCAACATGCAACTCTTGGCAGGATATGAAATACAATGATCTCCCTCCTCATAATGATTCTTCATTGTCTGTAGACTATCTTTTAAAGGTTATCTATAAACATCTTAACTCTGTATTCTAGAATTTAGTGTCTTTCAACTTTTTTCTCTGTCTGTGTCCCTTCCTTCTCTAAGGGAATTCTCTTTTTCACCAAACTGGTCTGTTCATTCTCCTTCTTCCCCATAACATGCCAGGCATACTTCTACCTCAGTGTCTTCACATATGTTTCCCTAGTCTGAACTGTTTCTAGCTTGTAAGGCTCTCCCATTAATATTTACTCCCTCAAATCAGAATAATGCTAAATTATATATCAGCATTAATAAATACTTTGTAAATAAATGACTTGCCTTTTCACTGGCAGAAGAAATCTGCCTTGTGAATTTATAGTTGCCCCAGGTAACTATGGGCATTTTGTAAATAAAATTAAATTTTTCAGAGGCGTTATACAAAAAATGTGGTTTCTGGAATCTTTTGAAATAACAAAGATCAACACAGAGCCCACTTTTGTACAAACAATAGGCTAAAGCTGAGGAGCGATTATTCCTTTGGATGATTCTTGGTACTCACCACTTCAGGCCCGCCACTCCTCACTCTGTCTCCATGTTGCTGCAGCCTGTTTTGGCTCTGTGCTTGGCCCCCCTACTCCATGGACAGTTGAATTTAAGATGGTGCCTATAAGATACCAAAGGAAAATGAATGTGTGGTCTTTCAAGGAGAAAAGAGATGATAATGTCATGGTCCTTCTTAACAGCTAAGAGAGAGGACTTTATACTTACTTCTTACCTCCTAATTGATAATAATCAGCAAGAATAACTCATAAGTGATATTTAATCATGGGTTAGGATACCAAGAACTAAAATACCTTTCAGAAAGTAATTTTCTGATCTTGGCTGAGAGTGGGCAGTAATCACTAAGAAGGACTGTTTGAATCCTGACATCACTTTTTAGGATCCATTTTCTCCAAAGAGTGAGCTTTTTGGGACATAAAATGGAAACGAAGGTTTCAAAACAGCTAATATGCAAGAAGGGATTCATTAGGTCTTAAGTATAGTTATTTCTTTCTCTTCCTTCAAACGTTTTGATCAGGCAGTAATGGTTGGTATTTGCCCAATGTTTTAACTGGTATTTTAACTGTCTTCCCACTTTCAGTCTTTCTCTCCTCTTCAAGCCATCCTGAATATCACCACCAGGTTAGTGTTTCTTAAAATCTGCTCTGATCATGTCATTTGGCCAAAAATCTTTAATGATTCCTTCATTCCTTTGTAATAAAGTTTAAGTTCCTTAGAAATGTGTGCAACTCTACTTCTGGGATATTTTCTCTAAAAGAACAAAGTCCCTTTGATTTGGTATTTTGGTATCACAGGTTATGATGAAAGTCACTGGCTCTGTTCTGTTGGCTATTTGTTTCATAGAATTTTCAAGTTCTGTCAATATATGGCCTTATTTAGGTTTTCCTAAAACATCCTACAAAGTGAGGTAAAACAGGTGAAGGAGGTCATGCTCTAGGAGTGTAAGTGAATTACCCAGGCTCACGTGACTAATAAGTGAAAGAATTGGAAGCAAATGCTAGATCTTAGGATTTCTGGTCTTGTGCTCTGTAATTTTATACTGTCTAGGTCTTCATTATCTTCCTATGAATGACCTCATCCTGCTTTTGTATGTGTTACCAAAGGATAGAGGCAATGACACTAAGTCCATAGCAAGGAGACAATAATGTGAGAATTGAATTTTGGAACTGGGTCAGCCTCTATCTGTAATTTATTCAGTCTTCTTTACCTCCTTGAATAAACTACCTGGGAGGTGGCCAACAGTTTCTTATAACATCAGAAGTTTTTATTTATGTGTTTACTATAGGTCAAAAATATTGATCCACTGAAATTGCCTAAACTAAAGTGTTCTAATTTTTGTTTTAATCATCACCGAAGGATATATTTATTGATTTTAGAGAGGGAGGAAGGGGGGGCGGTGAAGAGAAATAGAGATATATAACATTAATGTGAGAGAGAAACATCCTGTACGCACCCTAACTAGGAATCTTTTTGTTGTACAGGATGATGTTCCAGCCAACTGAGCCACCCAGCCGGAGCTAAAGTGTTTTAATTTATTGTCCATTTTTTTCCCCATTAGAATTTGAGCTCCTTAAGGGCAGAGACTCTGTCTTGTTTACAGCTAAATCCTCAGTGTCTAAAACTGTACCTATCCAGTGTAAGACAGTCAGTAAGTATCTGATGCCTAATTCACTTAGTGTTTTATGATCCTCACAATGAGAACACATCCCCCCCAAGTCAAATGTTGTCTGCTTTTCTGACATTCACTTTCTGCTTTAGAGCTGATGGGTGGTTCGCCCTGTAAAGGAGTGTGGACATTGACCCAGAGCTGCTTGGAGTTGAAACAATTATGTTTATGTGCTAAAAGTCTCTGAGTCAGGTGGCAAATAATTTATCTTTGTATACCATTTCTCTCTTACTGCTACTTGTACTTTAATCTTTTGTAGCAATCAGTACTTTCAAGTTCCATTTTCAGAGATGCCATGTGTTGAGGTCTGTCTGTACCATGAAGTGGAAAAGGTCATGAAGCGTTGCTTTATTAGATTGTAGGTAGAGTCTGAGATTCTGGACTTCTGAGTAAGAACTCCTCTACGTGCTAAGAGTTTCATGATAATGTAGGTGCGGAAAATACACAGATGTGTTTGAACTAGTATATCAGCAAGTCTGCTTTTTCCAAGAGCAGAAAACACAAAAATCCAGGGGTTAAAAGGTTAATAAAGGCTTACTGTCTATTCCTGAGACTTTGCCAGTTTCTTCATGGTTGAACCTGGCCTTTTCTGATTGTTAATATTTGAATCCATTGGGTGGTCTTGTTGAGTAAAGAACTCTATTAAGAAGGGGAAAGAGGACAAATAATGTGTCTGATCCTTGCAAGGGAGAAAATACTATTGAAAGAGCACAAAGCTCTCAAGATATAACATGATAAAAACATTCAGAAATTAATTTACTGCTTGGGGCTTGTCATAGCCTGAAGCAGTTGCTGTTGTTCCCCAATATGAAAACTTCTTTGTTTTCAGTGGGCAGTGTCAGGCCCCAGGAGACTTTCACATGACTATTTATTTGTCACTAGTAAGAGCCAAGTGCCTGTTTTGAAGAAAACACAACTGGTAGTTAGGTGTTTAGCAGAATTCCTTATAAAGTATCAGGGGACAGAATGTGTATAGCAGTAGAAAGGGAGGCTAACATTTACTGAGTCTGTGTCACACTAGATGTAATGCTAGGTGCTTGCACATGTACTATCATATTTAGTCTTTGTACCTTTCCTATTAGATTGGTATTATTTTTCTGTTTTCTAGATTTGGAAACCAAGACTCATAAAATGACTTTCCCAAGGTCATATAGCTAATAATAGTGGAGCCGGATCTAAATCCAAATTGTCTAACTCTGAAATACGTGGGGCTTTTTTACCCTTATAATACTGCTTTGGGTTCCATGCATAATGATGAATTGTGCTCACGTCTTCATCTTCTAAAGGGAGAAACTGAGTATAAAATGGCAGAATTTACATACTCTTTTCTAACCCTAACCTTTAAAATGTTTTAAGTATGTTGAAATTGTAAACACAATACTGAGATTTCATGTGTGTTGGAGTGGAATGAGCTGAGGAGTGTTTTTCTCCCCAAGTTAAAGATGTTTGCAAAAGTATATGCAATAAATAGTCCTTTATTTGTGGTATTGCTTTCCACAGTTTCAGTTACCTGAGGTTAACCGTGGTTCTAAAATATTAAATTTCCTCAACCATCAACAGTGTCTGCTTTTGATATCCAACAGTCGACATCATTATGGCTCCATGATCCAGGATCACCCACAGCAGATGATTCTCCCTCTGACATATTGCCAGAAAGTCAGTAGTAGCCTAACACTAGGTCACAATGCCTACATCATTCACCTCACTTCATCTTATCACATAGGTATTTTATCATCTCACATCATTAAAGGAAAAAGAAGTGATTACAGTACAGTAAGATATTTTGAACAAGATAGAGGGACCATTTACATAACTTTCATTTAAGTGAAGAGGTTCAGAACAGGTCTCCCCAAAATGTGCTACTTTGGCATGTGGATCATTTAGAGCTGAAGGCAGTGGTGGCTTTGCAAGCCCAAAAGAAACTTGTACTTCTCTGTAAAATATTTAAATTGGGAACCTGGCCCATAATAAGAGTTATTACCAGAAGTAATTTGTTATGACTTATCTCTAAGCAGGACAGACTTCTAACTACTGAATAGCTGATCTTCAAATCATCTTCCAAATTACCTTCCTTCCCTCCCTCTGAAGTCTTCAGATGCCTTACCTCATCCTCAGCTGTGAATGTCATACTTACCTCATTTTCTCTGTCTCTGTCTTTCCTGTATGTGGGGTTTCTGATTCCCTAGTGTATGGGGTTCCTATACGTTATGTATGTAGTTAAACTTGGCTGTTGTCTCTTACTGATCTAGTCTGTCTCATGCAGGTTTAATTAGGCTAGCTGAAAGAACCAGGAAGGGTTCTTCCTCCCTCACGACAGTGTATTGTTGTAATTGTCCTGTTATTAGTTATTGTTGTTAATCTCTTCACCATGACTAATTTATAAATTGAACTTTATTATAGGTATATACGTATAGGAAAAGACATAATATATATATAGTGTTCAGTACTGTTTGTGGTTTTAGACATCCACTGGGGTTTTTTGGATATATCCCCCATGAATAAAGTAGGATTACTGTATGACTTTCTGGAAATTTCCATTAAAGCTGTTATGTCCTAAGAAACAGGGATTATAGTGACCTTCAAAGTATAGCATCTTAATTGTTATCTATTTAGATTTAATCTCCAGTTTATAATTCTCATTTCTAAAACAGTTCATTTCAATGAACTTATTTGGAGGGAGACTCAAACTTAGGGCCTCTGCCCTATAAATGACAGAATTAATGGATGTTCTATCTTAATGTTCATGTTATAGTATTTCTGCTTTTCATTTATGAAGATAAAAATAAAGATTTGCATAAGAATTTTCTTATCTCTTTTCAGACTACAGATATAAGCCCTAATTTCAGCACAGTTATGAAAATATAATTTTCCATTTGCTTTGCTAGAGGCTTTTCCTTACAGTTTGAAATTTGGGACACAAAAATTTTCTTGTTCATTTCATTTTCTTTTTTTTTAACCCCAAGGGCTCATTTGACATTCATTTAAAGTTCTAACTGATGGGGGGTGGTTGGGGGAATGGAAAAACGATGGAATATTTGAGTTACTAACATAGAAAAACCCAGATTAAATTAGACTCCAAATCTCAAAAGTGGGTTTGTACTTCTGCACTTAAAAGAGTTGGCGCAGCTGCTATAATCATTTTTTTTTTAATTTTGTTTTAATCTCTGACATAAAGGATTGGTTTAACATAAGTAGAATAATTTTATTGGTGTTTTCTAAGAGAATGTAGGGAGTGTTAAAAAACAAAATTCAGCTCAGTAAACTTGAAGATCTAATTGCCTTAATTAAGTGATTTGTGAATCCCGCAGCATTACATCAGACAACTAGAAGGGCTTTCTGTGGGTTGTAGAAAATAGAATATTTTTATGGGAAGAAGGATGGGGCTAGGGATCTATTGACAAAAGCAAAGAAAGGATTATTTTCTGGCAGACATCTTTTTTGGGGGAGGAGAAATTAGGGAGGGTTTTGATTATGTAGATTGCCTCTTTCTACAGGATTTGGAGAAGGCTCATGTGACAGATTACCTTACTGGTGCTTGACCCAAAAATTCTATACTGGTTGATTAAGATTATGTTTCTGTGAGAAGATGAAGCTGCAATTAAATCAGGTATTAAATCATGGGCTTTTAGCAGAAGAGACACCATTTTGGGCATATGGTTTTTTTCTTCAACAGAAGGATATTGCCATACTAAAATAATAGATAGGATGTGCTCTGTATACCAGCTCCCTTACCCTCTTGCTATGGGCAAGGGAATTATGTATATGACGTATGCATGTCATTTTAACTATGGACCTCCTGGTTTTTACAGTGTTTTTTAAAAACAATGTATTATTGATTTTGCTGTTACAGTTGTCCCAATTTTTCCCTCTTTGCCTTGCCCCAGCACCCTGTACTCACCTCAGGCAATTCCCCCACCTTTGTTCATGTCCATGGGTCATGTGTATAAGTTCTTTGGTTACTCCATTTCCTATACTGTACTTGATATCCCCGTGGCTATTCTGTAACTACCTATTCGTAGTTCTTAATCCCCTCACATCTTCACCCATTCTCCCAAACAACCCTCCCATCTGGTAACCACCAAAACGCTCTTTGTGTCCATGATTCTGTCTCTCTTCTTGTTTGCTTAGTTTGTTTTTTAGATTCAGTTGTTGATAGGTATATGTTTATTGCCATTTTATTTTTCATAGTTTTGATGATCTTTTTTTAAAATAAGTCCCTTTAACATTTCATTTAAGAATGGTTTGATAATGGAGAACTCCTTTGTTATTTCTTGTCTAGGAAGCTCTTTATCTGCCCTTCCATTCTACATGGTAGCTTTGCTGGGTAGAGCAATCTTGGCTCTAGGTACGTGCTTTTCATGACTGAATATTTCTTGCCAATCCCTTCTAGCTTGCAAAGTTTATTTTGAGAAATTGGCTGATAGCCTTGTGGCAACTCCCTGTAGGTAACTAACTGCTTTTCTCTTGTTGCTTTTAAGTTTCTCTCTTTATCTTTAACCTTTGGCATTTTAATTAGGGTGTGTCTTGCTGTGGACCTGTTTATATCCATCTTGTTTGGGACTCTTTGTGCTTCCTGGGCTTGCATGTCTATTTCCTTCATCAAATCAGTAAAGTTTTCTTTTATTGTTCTTCAAATAGATTTCTAATTTCTTGCTCTTTCTCTTCTCCTTCTGGTACCTCTATGATGTGAGTGTTGGTTTGCTTGAAGTTGTCCCAAGGCTGCTTACACTATCCTCATTGTTTTGCTCATTGCTTTTTGTTTCCTTATGTTCCATATCATATTTGATTCTCAGCGTCATCCATTTTACTGTTGCATCCTTGTAAATTGTTCATTTCTGTTAGTATATTCTTCATTTCTGCCTGGCTCTTTTTTTGTGCTGTTGAAGTACTGACTGAATTCTTTGAGTATCCTTATAGCCAGTGTTTTGAATTCTGCATTTGATAGATTGTGTATCTCCATCTTGTTTAGTTCTTTTTCGGGAGTTTTGATCTCTCCTTTCATTTGGGCCATGTTTGTTTGTCTCCTCATTTTGGCAGCCTCCCTGTGTTTGTTTCTGTGTAATAAGTAGAGCCACAGGACTCCCTGTCTTGGTAGCATGGTCTGTAGGCTTCAGTGGTACAGTCTTACCTATCACCCAAACTGTGTACTCAAAACCCTCGTGTACCCTCGTGTGGGCTGAGTACATCCTTCTCTTGTAGTTGAGCCTTGCTCGCTTTTGGTAGGTATATGGAAGGGATTTACCCAATCGTGTCAGCTTCAAGGACTGGCTGTGACCACTGACCACTAACCTCTGCCCTCCATGGAGGATCAGCTGTGCTGGGGCAGGGTGGTGGTGCTCTGAGTTGTTCTGTAGCTGTCCACTGGGTGCACAGGTTTTGCAGTTTCCCAGGTGGTTCAGGTCAGGATCAGCCACTACCCATGTTCCACCTGGGGCTATCCAGTATGAGCTACAAAGCAGTCTGCAGATGGCTGCTACATTTGCTGGGCTTGGAGGTTTCCAGGCAGAGCCAAACGATGACCCAAAGCTGGCTGCTGCTAGGGGCCAGGCCTCAGTCCACTTAGCCAGAGGTACAGTTCTGTGCGAGGGCTTTAATTTGGGTGGGACAGAACTTCAGGTAAATACCATGGCGGGGTAAACAGTGTAAGCCAAGTTGATGGAGTCTCCTGCTTGCTGACTTTGTGGCTCCATTAGGGGAGGGCTCAAAAAACGCACAGTGCCCCACTTTTCTGTCTGGGAGAGCGCTGTCTCCCAGCTCTCACCCTAATGCCAGACACTTAGTTCCTCCCCATATATCACTGGTGCCTTTCAAGCTGCTGCCCCGGTGGTGCTGGAGCTCAGAGGGAGTGCATCTGAGTTAAGTTCAGCATGGGCCCTTTAAAAGGAACTTTTGGGGTGCCCAGTAGTCTTGTTCACCAACTCTAATCCCACTGGTTTTTACAGCCAGAAGTTATGGGGGCTTCTCTTCCTGGGTCTGGTACCCTGGGCCCGAGTGTGGGGCTGGGATCCATGTCTCCCAAGATATTCCCCCTGAACCATCATTCACCACATGTGGGTATGGGTTCTGCCTGTCCATGTCTCACAGCAATCTGGATTGATGTGGTTTCTTTAGTTCTATAGTTGTTGGATTTCCATTCAACTTGACTCTGACAGTTCTGAGTGATCTTTGGTCTGTAGTTTAGTTGCAGTTTTGATGTGGTTGTGTGAGGAAATGGGCTCATGTTTCTCTATGCCTCCATCTTGACTGGCTACATTGTTATTGTTGAATATTGATCTCTTACTTTGAACTATCAGAAAATTACTTCATTTTGGATGTTCTCTTTCTGAGGATTGACAGTAATGGGTTGACAGGAAGACAGAGTTTGCACCTCAGACCCTGCCCCTGCTTTTAGTCAGAGAACTCACCATCATGACACATTCTTAGTAGTTCTAGCCTGGAGGCCCCTTTGTGTTTGGTGCCTTTGTCGTACTCCTCTACCCCACTGCACTGGCCAGTGTCTCTGTGAGAACTCAGCAGGAAGAAACACGCTCATTGTCACACCTCTGGTATTCTTGCACTAGCCAGTACTTGTGTACTTCTTGGCTAGTACGGGCAGCAGCAGGGTATCTGGAGATGGCCAATAATGGAGGCATTCAGGAAGTGAGGTGCTGCTGCCAGTTTCCACTTGGCAATGAAGTGCTTTAGCCATACTGGATTGCTACAGGCAGTATGCAATGTTGGAGTGAAGTCTTCTTTTTCCCTTTGGGGAAGTTTAATAGAGATGCTGCTTAACCAACCAATATTATTTTAATGCTGCTGGGTATGAGATGCTGTGGTTAAATTAGAGAGGTGTAGAATTCAGTTCTGCCCACCCCCAAAAAACTGTGTTAAGTTGCTTTAGATATATTATCTCATTAAATTTCATAGCAACCCTACCAGTTAAATCTGTTAAATCACCATTTCACAGATTAGGAAACTAAAACCTAGGCAGTCTCGCAGCTCAAAAGTGGTGGAGTTTTATTTAGATTTGAATTTAAGCTTGTATGACTTCAAAGCCTATATTCACTAATCACTGCAAATATAACTAGTAAATAGATTAGGTGTGTTTACACACACATAGAATCTAATTATCAGACAAACTCAAGTTGGCATTCTATAAAGTAACTAGCTTATATTATTTTTAGAAAAGTTGAGTTGAAGAAACACAAGAAAGGTTGACTAAGAAAATTTTCCAGATTAAAGGAGACTAAAGATACATCTAAATGTAGTCAGTGTGTGATTGTGGATTTGATTTGGGAGCAAGAAAAAACTTTATAAAGGACATTATTGGGGCATTTGGTAAAATTTTAATAGAGATTGGATTAGATGGCATAACTGTATAAGAGATTATCCTTGTCTTTGGGAAGGGCATATTAGAGTTAATTAGGGATAAAAGGAAATGATATCCCTACTTACTCTCAAGTGGTTGTATGTTAGAGAAAGAGAATGACAAAGTAATTGTGGCAAAATTTGAACAATTAAACAAATGGTGACTCTAGAGAAAGAGTATGGGAAAGTCATATTTTTGTCATATTTTCTATGTACTTGAAATGATATAACCAAAAATTTTAAGTGCCTTATATTCTACACATTCGTTTGAAATTCTTCAGGAACCAGAAAAACCCAACTCAGCCAGGAGTTCAAGACGACATTCATCCTTCCTCCATTGGCAAAGAATTTGCCAAACCATATTCACAGAGGAAATAAATGTCATAGTGTCAAGATATTTTTCTTATACCTCCATTAGAGAACATATTGGATTGGACAAAAAGTCCATTTATTTTTTCCATAAAATAAAAGGCACATTTTTCATTTTCTCCAATAACTTTATTGATTTGGATATTTTGAGTATTTAGCTGTTTCCTACTCTTGGCTTCTAGTGGGTAGAGGTCAGAGGTTGTGCTAAACATCTTCCAATGAATAAGACAGCCCCATGGCAAAGAATTATTTGACCAAATGTCAATAGTACCAAGAAACTTTACAAACCACTTTTGACATGTTAACAGTATCTTTACAGCACCTTCTCTACACACTGCACAAATCTCTTTTTTTTGCATTTAGTTGTATTTTTACCTTTCTTGAAATAATAAAGCATAACATGCTGAAATGTCCTGTATTTTCTTTCATCTTCAATATTAAAATGGATACCCTAAATCCACCAGTTTTTAAAAAAAAATTTCTTAAAGATTTTATTTATTTATTTTCAGAGAAAGGGAGAAAAACATCAATGTGTGGTTGCCTCTCACGCACTCCCAACTGGGGACCTGGCCTGCAACCCAGACATATGTCCTGACCGGGAATGGAACTGGCGAGCCTCTGGTACCTAGGCTGGTGCTCAATTACTGAGCCACACCAGCCAGAGCAAAAACATCACCAGTTTTGATATTTTTTTAAACACGTGCTGATATGACAGCTGTTCACAATACAATCTAGAAAAATTGGTTTGAATGAAGTTAAAGACAATTAAGCACTATTAGAACCAGAGAAAAATAATGGTACAGGAAAAAAAGAAAGAACTTTTTGGCCAATTCAATATTTAACTTTTCTTCAAATTATTTCTTTTACTATTTTCCCCCCATTTCTTTTGATGCTTCTCAGATAGTTCATATTTCTGGATTACTGACATAATCTTGACTAGAATGATGAATGTGTTTGTAACTCAGGAGCTGCAAACCAAGAGGATACTGCACTTGTGTTAATGATCTCCAAAAAACCACCCAGAGCACTAGGAGATATGAATGTGCTGCGGACATGCTGTTTACTACTCACATCATAGGGGAATGCACCACTGGCAGTGATTGGTGTGAGGGACCAGACCCCACCTTTAGCCTTGGCGCTACTTAGAAGGATAAGGCAATGAAGAGGGAGCCGCAGTAGCGTGTGAAAGTGCTGCAGGGCTGTGATAAACACAGGGGCCTTGAGAAGGCTGGGGCTCCAGATACAGGCTGTTTTCCTTGCTCGTTACGGTTGCTGGCCAGTCAAGCCACTTGTTGTCGGAAGTGGGGGGTCCATGTCTTGAGTTATCCCACAGTGGGTTATATATTTATTTATTTTTTCATGAAAGGATAGAGTACGAAGTAGAGTAAGCATTTATTTTTATCGATTATTTGTCAGCTTATTTTTGTTTATAACAATGTGCATGCTGCCTGCAGTCTTTATGTTTTTAGTCAGGCAGTTATGTATGACTGAACTATGCTATTTTGGGCATTAACAAGAGCTCTCTTTCCACCCATTCTTATTTACCCTTGGCTTGGCCAGAGAATAGATGTGGGCCAAATAGGAAAGATGTTAAACCCTTAACATCCTTCATATTTAATGAATTTAATGTATTTATCTTTAAATTGTGAAGCCTCACAATTTAATGTATTTATCTTTTTGCATCTCAAAAGTTCCTTAAATGCTATTCTGATTTCTTCAATTTAAATAATTTGGTGTTCTTGGGTTAGACAACAAGGTAGAATTGGGAATTCCTACTAATTATGGTTGGAAAGAATCCCAGGTTTAAGCAAAGTATTTTGGTTCTGCTGACTGTGTTTTGGGTTAGTGGGAGAGAGTCTATCTAATTCAGGGAGCTCTACACATTAGTCCATAGAACAACAAAGGTAAACTTTTGTGTCCAGCTCTCCTGGTGATGGGGACAAGTAGCTAGATACATATACAGTCACACCTCAGTACTTATGGCTTCAGAATTCATTAAACCCTTGTTGCATTTTGACGAGAAAAAATGTTTCAGCACTTGGCACTTGCTCGAGACTTGTCACACTTGCTAGAACTTGTGTCAGTCACGCCGCTGCTTGACAAGAGAACATGCTTCATCACTTGTCACGTTCAGTGCTCATCTGTTTCAGCACTCGTCATGAGTTCTGGAATGAATTAATGATAAGTACTGAGGTACCACTGTAACTGAATTCTCCCTGCCTCTTCCTCCACCACAACCTCTCAAACACACAAAAGGAGAAAGGGAATAAAAGCCTATCTTTCTCAGAATAAGAATTTAGTCTCTTCATGATATGCTTCTGTGCCTGGGTCATATGCATATATTAACTTAGCTGTGCTGTACCCAATTACTCTTAGAATAAAGCTAGAAATCTTTCTGTGCAACCAGGATGTATCCATTGCCTATCCAAATGTTTTGATAGGCCACTTTAGACTGACTTTGGGTAACCATACCGTCAGCACTCAACTTTTCTTGGAGTCTTTGTTAAAGTTAACTAAATGCTAGAATAGCTTTCACATGTGGGTACTTAGTGCCAATTGATGATGTTTATGTTATATATGAATGTGAGTCAGGATTATGAAATGATTAAGTGCTCAGGCTCTAAAGCCAGACACACCTGGGGTTAAAACTCGCTTTGCTACTTACCACCTGTGTGATCTTACACAAGTTGATCCTTCTTCCTCACTTTCATCATCTGTAAAATGGGATAAAATTATCCTCTCCAATGTTAAATGATGCACATAAAACACATAATGTAATGCCTGGCATTTTTTATGTGTTCAATAAGTCTTAGCCATTGTTAGTTATCACTGCTACTAATATTATCTTTACTGTAATTTCTGTATCCCTCTGGATTTGCTTATGTCTTCAGATTTGTCACACTTTTCCCACAATCTCTCCTACTCCTGTGTTCCAGACTGACTTTTTTAAAATTGTGGCATTTCATTTTTCTCCAGGGTCTAGGGATGATCCTTGCATCCCCCTCAAACTTTTGTATTCCCTCCACTGCTTCCAAACTTTACTGAATGAATGGTAGTCAAATAAGGAAGTCCATTTCTCCTCCACTTAGGACCTGACTGCCTGCTCTGTTTTTTTTCAAAAGACTGAACTTTTAATATCTAGTTTCTAGATTTGTGGGCTCTCTTCCTACATAAATTGGATCAGAAGTATGTAACAGCCATTGTATTATCTGATAATGCCTTCCTGCCAAAGATAGCTGAGCAGATCTGCTTTGGATCACATTGACAAGGTCTGTCAGTTCTGCAGTTGTTCAGAGAAGCTGATCCCTGGCTTGTCCTCTTTCTAGTTAACAGGTCTGTTCTAAGAATCAGATGAGGTCATACATGTGAAAGTGATTTCTAAACTGTAAAGCACTGGGTTAATGTGAGGGATAATTACTGCATGTGAACAAAGACCAAGCAATTTAAGTGATGTTAGAATTCAGTGCTATATAATAAATGCAGTCTTCTCTCTTCTACCATCTCCAGAAGTTTGCAGTAAGTCATTTGAGCTAGAGAAGCTAGTGACTCACTTCATGCAGTGACTAGTAATCCTTTCTCTTTCCTCCATCCCCGTATTCTATCACAGAATGATGTGCCAGACCCTGAGTCAGTCTTCAGGGCTGGACATTGGGACATAGCATGGCAGGCAAGGTACATAATAGGCTCTGGGAGTGAGGATTATGAGAGTTTTTTAAAGCCATTTTCCAATCCATTCCCTGCAGTTTTTATTCTGGCAGACCCCATTGGTTAAATGACATTTCAAAGTCAAGTTCAGTGAGGGTGAGGCCAGGTATGGCTTTTGCCACACTGGGCTGGTAGACCTGAGCAAACCTCAGATACTTTTTGTATGTATCTGATTTTTGTGTTTTTATTAGAAATTCTTTTCTATTAGAATTTATTAGAAATTCTTTCCTGTAAGATATGAACAGCAAGTCTAAAATCATGTGTAAGATCATCATCATTAACTGCAAACTTTCAGCAGATGCTTGATCAACACGGGCTCCTCCAAGCATTGGGGATTGTGTGGACTGGGTGTCCCCTTTGCAAAATGGTATCTTAAAGTCCCAACCCCTCCTAGTACCTCAGAATGTGACTGTATTTGGAAATTGTTGGAAATGAAACAAAATTAGTCCTCTTTCCCCGTAACCTCAAGAAAAAAAAATCATTTAAAACTTTCCCCCCCAAAATTAGCATTTTCTGAAGTTGAAATTCCTTTTACCCTTGGTCAAATATTTCCACCTTTGCCCCCTTTGCTTATTTGCTTCCTCCAGAGAAGGGCCAATGGAAATACTGCTTTCTCACTATGCCTGTTTCTGCTTAATTGTGCAGTCATTAATGACTTAAACCGCAATGAGAAAGCTGGGAAGAGGGAGATGGTGCTGTTGGCAGAGCCAGGTGGGTGATCCCTGTAGTTGGATAAAATCTGCAGTCACAGAATTGGTTTGATTAGTACTGCTTCTGTCTTCCTCCCCAGCTGAGGAGTCTGTTATTCATTGCCGCACCCCTCTCTTTTTATTGGACATATTGAGATGTTCCTGCCATCTTAATCTGTAGATTATCCAGAATCCCAGAAAGCAAGTGACATTGCATACTTCGTTCCTGCCTCACCAGTGGTATTGCTTAAGAAACAAGCAACTCTGGATGAGTATTTTGTTTATTTTTTTTAATCTTTGTTCCTGTCATGTAAATATATTTTAGTTTGTTTGTCAAAGTTGTTTGCAAATGAGTTTGCTCTGGAATGTACCTCTTCAGGAATGAGGAGGGCCCCAATTTGAACTTCAAAACTAAGATTAGTGACACAGTTCCCCCCCCACCGCCAACTCTACCCCTGCCCAGTGCTAAAGAATTCTGTCATTTGTTTTCTTTAAGGTTTAAATGAATTTTTCCCCTTCCTTCAATGTGATTTGCCTTTTCAGCGGTTCAGCTATTGTTCCTCTTGTTCTTTGTCCATTTTTACATGGGAAGTAGTTTTACTTAGCCAAGAGCTAGTATGATTTTCTACAGATCCAACTAGAGCACCTAAAAATAGTTTTCTACCCAAATATTTTTCAGCTGAAGTTTTTCAAAATACAGAAAATCCAAATAGCTAAACATTCAATCCTACCCAAAATGAAAAGTCGTAATATGGACTAGAGCACATTTTGAAAAACACAGAAATCAGCCAATGATCTAATCGTGTTGAGCTTTTCATGTTTATATAATTTGCCTCAATTTTATTTTCTTTTGTTGGGTGGTTCTAAAATACTTTTGTAAATGCTTAAGTCCTGGTGTTCATGTAAATCAGCATAAAATCTGTAATTTTTAAATTACTTTCCATTCTGCTTTGCTATATGTACTTTACTAGTCATGTTTGAAAGTGCCCAAACTCAGAATCAGATGTGTTAGTGGTTGACATTTTAAATCAAAGAGCTGGGAATTCTGGGCTTTGCGTAATTAGAGTTATTCTGTAAGTTTCTTTTATTTTTTTCTAGTGATAAAATGAAGATTGATGGTACCTCTATCGTTGACTATCCACCGACCTGTAATGGGGAGCAGAATAAATGTCAGGCTGCTTTGAAATCTCTGGGGAGAAAAGGATAGTGATACTCTTAGTGTAGCAGCATCATTCAGCCAACAAAAGAACCACTCATTCTTGCAAGGTCAAAACTATTTCCTTCCTTTCAGAAACAAGTCAGGTTGCCTAGGCCAAAAATTCACATTCCCCTTGACCACACATTGACAGGACAGGCATGTATAGTTTTCTTTTAAATCATGGCTCTAGTTTTTTTCCATTTTTAGAAATCTTAAACCAAAAGGATCTCAGGGTCCTGTTCTTGGCATACTGCCACTTTCTTAGAAATTCAAACAACTTTGAGTGAACAGTGTTCTTGGAATCTTTTTTTTTTTTCATTTTCCTAGTACTTCTTTATTTACTGATCACAATTCTTTTTTTTTATTGATACATTTTTTTTATTTTAATGATTGTTTAAGTACATTTTTCTCCCCTTTACTCCCAATCAAGCCCACCCACCCCCCTCCCATCTTCCCTCCCATTACCACCCTCCCCCTAGTTTTATCCATGTGTCTTTTAACTTTGTTCC
>PVIA01000758.1:92192-363582 GCA_004024845.1 Tonatia bakeri
AAATAAGCCAGGCAGTGAAAGATAAATACCACATGATTTCACCTTTAACAGGAACCTAAACAACAAAACAAAGAAACAAGCAAAATATAGTCAAAGACACTGCATTAGGGGACAGGCAGGAAGTGGCCAGAGGAGAGAGAAGAGGGAATTTCAGGGGAAAAGGGGAAGGGTTTGCAGGAACAAAGTTAAAAGACACATGTTCTTGGAATCTTATTGCCTTGGTGGCTCACATATCCTGACTCTGCAGATAAAAATGAAAGCACAGCATCAGAAGGATATGTTTGTGTTTATGGGTAAATTCATCCTTTGGTTTTCATTGAAATTATCTTGCTAGTGTTTCCTTTGTAAGATTTCCTAGGTTTTCCTGGTTCTAGCAACTTCTGTGATCAGGTGACTAGAAAGGCATGGAGAGTATGCATCAGGGAATCTGAGTTACTTAATATACTTCACCTACAGATCTGTGCAGCTGATACAGGTTCTGGGGTAAAGAGAAGGATTTGCCTTTGGTACTTGCCTAGTTCTTTTATACTTTGTGCCCTATCTATACTTCTTAATGGTAAGGTACCCTGTGTTTTAAGGCAGACTACTTGGGTTCATGCCTCTTGGAAGAAAACAAGCCTCCTGATTAAAGGAATAGAAAGGTGTCAGTAACTTTTTGTAATACCTCTCCTGGGAGTACTTATGTTTTAAAGATGTCTAGACTGAAAACAGTAGTCCTGGTTACTAAATAAAGGGAAATATTTGGATAAGAAGATCTTTTTTACTTAAATTACACTATATGGGTGTGATTTTCAAAAGTAGTTATGTGAAATCAGGACTAAAGTTTTTCCCAATAGCTCTAATCTCCTTTTCTGTAAAACATCTTACAGAGCTGTTATGTTTAAATTTTATTTATTTATTTTTCATTTTGTGGAAATAACTTAAAAGATGGACCAAAAAAGGGGAAGAATTGAAGCAGCAGAGACACATATAATAGGACTCTGAATAATTAAGATCTGATGTTATTTTTAAAATTTTACCACTTTTATATAAAATGAGTGTATTATTGGTAAAATTGAAGTTAGTTGCCTCAGCTTTGTTTAACAGTAAACTAACATCAGTAGTAGGTTTGAAACTTCCTAGATACCCAATGTCTTTTTTTGTCCTTGAGATTCCAGTCTGATGAAAAGTTTATTTTCCTATAGAGTTAATTTTTTAAATATAATTAGAATTTATGGCAGTGGGGGCTTTTTAATTTTTTTAAAGCACTTTAATTTCTTTTGTCAGGTTATCCTCACAAAAATCTCCAGAAATTCAGTAATTGTTGTCCAGTAATGGTTAATGCTTTTATGCTACACTGGTAATATACCCTGTCCTTTTGTAGGAGATAGTGGGACTGTGGAAAAACACTTCCTCTAGAACGGGGCTGTCCAACCTTTTGGTGTCTCTGGGCCACACTGGAAGAAGAAGAATTGTTTTGGGCCACACATGAAATACATTGCAACATATAATCACAAAAAAATCTCTTAATGTTTTAAGTAAATTTACGATTTTGTATTGGGCCATATTTGTAGCCATCTTGAGTGGGCATGTGGCCCACGGGCTGCAGGCTGGACACCCCTGATTCTAGAAGCTGGTCTGGCACTGAAAGTACCTGGTATGTGCTGAGGCATTGCTATTTTTATTTGTTATAGTGAATTCTTTTCATTTCTGGGGACCCTATCTCGGTCCCACATCATTCTTAGAACATTATGGACACCTCTTAAGTTTTGGAGTGAGCCATTTTAATTTAGTTACTTGGTCATTAATTTGCAGTCTTAGGAGCTTCAAAAGAGTCTGATTTCAGTCTCTTTTCTTCCTCAGTAAGATGATTTGTTTTGTGATTCAGAGTACAATTATTTTTCCCTTTTGGAGAATTGGGTTAGTCTGTTCTTTAAACAATAGATGTAGGACTTGTCGGATATTATATTTGAAATGAGGATTTCCTTAGGATAAAAATGGCCTGAGTAAAGACCATTGGTTGTAATATGTATTGTTAAAAATCACAAGCTTTCTTTTTTGAAGTATTGTTTTAAGCCACAGCTGAGCTATCCATTGTTTTAGATATAGGATGTAAGAATAGGTTACAGACAGAGATGAGGCCATGTTTCTGATATCAAGACCTTTGATGCAAATTCTTTATGAAATCTAACCTTCCACAGTTGTCATTGCTATTGTTATTGTTGTTGTTCTTTAATATCAAAGTGCTACTATACAAGATTTTGATATGAAATAAGAGAAAAATAATTGTTCTGGCTCATCCTGTTATTTACACTTGGAGGGCAGCCTTTCTACCAACTTAGACATGATGAAAAGCCTTGCTTTGCTCATTTTTGGAGTTTGTATTGGATGAGTATGTACTTCAGCAGTCTGAAGAAACTCATCTTAATGTTTATACTAAAGTACCGATTGAAGCCAGAAAGTAAAGTGAGAAATGAAGAAATAACACTCCTACATAACATATATTGGCAATGGTAGAGTAGAAGGAGTTGGGGGTTGGGAAATAAACATCCTGATCCCTTTTTCCTCTTGCCTGAACTCAACTCTAAGCCAGAAAACAAGGGGGTGATAAAATCTTAGAGACCAGCTTCACAGGGCATGGAATAAGGCAGAGAAGGCTGGAGAATAGACACGAAAGAACAAGTGGAGAATAATCACAGTTTTCAGGGAACTATAAAATTTTAATTTTGGGTAAATGGTTCCTTAGGAAGGAACTTGGGAGATCCTTTGCCACAGAAGCTATTTTGAGATCTCCTGAAGGAGTTAGGGAACAGTATCAATGATAGTTCTGAGAAAGCCATAGGAAGTATGGGAATGAGTGGTGAACACAGGTTCACTTAGGAAGATGTTTTGAACTTCTCTGGTGGACAATGTTCAAAACTTTTGGGTAACTTATTACATAATTGCTCTTTAAGAAGATATTACCAGTTTTGACCTTTGCCACATGTTCTTGTTCTCTCTCCAGTTGCTAAACACAGAAGACACAGTGGGGGTAGAGCTGCAGATCAAAGGGTTAATTTAAGTTTATGAAATAAACAGTGCAAATAGGGGCATAGGCCTTATGAGTCAAGTTTTAACCCAGCAGAGTCCTTTTGTGTCAGTAAATACTGGGCAGGATGGTAAGAAGCTAGGAAATTCCTTGGCAAGTGGAATGGGGAAACCGAGACAGATGGATGATTGAAGCTTACCCTATCCAGAACCCTGACTCACCTGCCTCCTTCTCCCTTGCATGACCACTCCCTTAAACATTAAGCCCTCAGGACAATGAGGTTCTGATCAGCATCAAATAATCTTAGGAATTTTGGTCAAACTAGAGATAACATCTAGACCTCAGTTGTGTTTTAGCTCCAGGCCCAGAAAAGCAGCAAAAGCAGACAGAACTACACCATGACTGACATAAGGACCAGGTGCAGTGACTAATGACCTCCCTAGTGCCAATCAGTAGAGACCACGACACTGACCCTGTAAAAAATCTTTAAGACAAAAGGACTCAGTGCACTTGCTCTTGTTCTCTCTCACTCTTTCTCTCTCACACACCTTCCCATATCTCCCCCGCTCCCACCTCCACCTTCCACCCCTGCCACTGCCCTGTCCCTTCTTTCAGGTGTATATCATTATTTTCTTTTTCCTAAGCTCAAAGGGCCCTTCTTTTGCCTCTGTAACTTGTCTCCTGAGTCTGTGCATCCCAGCTGGCTCACTTCTGCCCCTGTGACTTTCTTTCTAAAAGACCAAGGCAGCCCTGACTGGTGTGGCTCAGTGTGTTGGGTGTCATCTTATAAGCTGAAAGGTTGCTGGTTTGATTCCTGGTCAGGGCACATGCCTGGGTTGCGGGCTAGGTCCCCAACTGGGGGCATGTGAGAGACAACCAATCAACATTTCTCCCCTTCTCCTTTTCCCTCCCTTCTCCTCTCTCTAAAAATCAATAAAATCTTAGGGGTGGGGGAAGCCAAGGCAGATCTCTGAGCAGTCCACTTGATTCTTAACTTCAGGTGTACTTTCCCTTTGCTTACTGAATAAATGTCATACATTAGAGTTCTTGCCTCTGAATTCTTTATTTGCTGAACTCAAAAACTGGGAGCCCATATCATCAGCAACAAAAACTTAGGGACTAAGCCTTATTAAACCTGGACAGATGTATGTGGCCTTCTTGAATCAGTATCAGTTCCCCATCCCCCAACCCTCCCACCCCCCCCCCCACCCTCCATCCCCCAACTTCAGTGTTTTTCAAGAAACCACAGCATATTAGAATTTGCCAATGTTGTGTTATAATGCTAAATATGGTCAATAAATTGAGAATACAGCTTTGTGAAAATTGTGCATGGAAAATTATAATAATATAGAAAATAGGTTATAGGATTTCTATTTTGTTTTATGTTGAATTGATTCTAAGTGGTTTATAGGTATTTTATAAGTTGTAGTCTTTTTTATTTTCTATTTTTAGCATCTTATCACTGTAGTATTGTAATGGGGACCCTCCCCCGTGTAAATGAGGGAAGGGTGGAGAAGCACCAAGAATGGCACATAAGTGATGGCCACACTGCAGCTGCCAGAACCAGTGTGAGTGTTCCTGACAGCCAGGGTGATAATGCAGCTACTTCCAGCATGCAGGGGATTCTGGGGGTGGCCTTTAAAAAGAGGAGTGTGTAGAAATGCCATGCTTGTTGTTCTCTCCTCTTTCCCAGCTGCTGGAGGCCAGAGTTGCTGGGCCCCAGGCTGTGAAGATCACATAATCTAGGAACGTTCCCGGTGTCCCTCCTCAAGCACTCCAGGGCCTACCTGGAGCACAGCAGGCACTAAGCTAGTAAGAGAGAAAAGGAGGAGGCTCCGGGCAACGAGGCCTGGGAGCCTCAAGGCAGGGCAAAAAGCCCTGCGCCCCTCTCCCACTTGGGAAGCCATTGTGGGAGCTGCCCACTCTCCAACCAGGCCCTCCTCCAATGGGGGCTGTCAGCAGCAGCTCTCACAGCTGCCACTCACATGCTCCTCCAGCAGGTGGGCCATCAGCAGTGGTCAGTTGCTGCCACTGTGCCTGATCCAGCCTGGGCAGGGCCTTGGACACACTGCACCAACATGTGGGTCAGGGCTTAGAAGACCAGTCAGTGCTGGTCCTGGAAGCCCTGTGGCTGGGTGATAAGCCCGGAGCCCTTCCCTTGCGTAAGAATGGGCAGTGGCACAAACAATTTGAACTGTGCTGTGTGAGTCCTGCCTGGCCAGACACACAGACACACGTGAGGGCAGCCCCGGGAAAAAGAGGACAGCTTACCACAAGTAGGATGCCTGAAGGCACAGACTCCAAAAGATGCCTGAAGCCAGACAGTAACTGGAAACCAGCTAAGCCACATATATTCCTTAAAGGATGATGCTTTTGGTGGGAGAAGAGGTTCCAGGTGCAAAGCAGAACTAAGTTGGCAGAGGATAGCAGGATGATTTTCTTTGGGTGTTTTGGAGGAACAGGCTTTGAGGCAGAAACCTGCCATTATTTCAAACTGTATATACTTTAAATAAAAAGGTTCCTTTTCCTTTCCACCAAACTCTATCTCCAGAGTTTTTGCCTAGTGGCAGCGAGCTAGGTAGGACCCCACTGGTTGGTTGGTTACCATATTATTTGACCAAAGAATTGCTCAGAGTATGCTTATGGGCCAAGATAAGGAAGTCATCTAAATGGACATCCTACACAAAGAGGTTACTTAGTGTGAGATGGGGAAACCCAAACACTTGTTTAATGAAGTCTTCAATTATTATTTTTTTTTAAAAATTTTTTAAAGATTTTATTTATTTATTTTTAGAGAGGGAAGGGAGGGAGAAAGAGAGAGAGAGAGAAACATCAATGTGCAGTTGCTGGGGTCCCCGGCCTGCAACCCAGGCATGTGCCCTGACTGGAAATCGAACCTGCGATGCCTGGTTCGCAGCCCGCGCTCAATCCACTGAGCTACGCCAGCCAGGGCGGAGTCTTCAATTATTATATAAATGAATAATCAATTATACTCTCTGACCCTGCTAGGAAATGAGCTTCAGATAAAGAATTAAAGACTTAGGCTTGACAAGTTAGAGCTTCCTGAAGAATGTTAGAGTGATTACCTGGGAAAGGAGTTTCTGAGGAATCTGAGATGGCCTTCTCCAGAAGTCATTAAAGCTAGCTTGTTTTGTTTTGTTGTTGGTTCAGACAGGGTGGTTTCTCAAGGATCTCTTCTTAGAATTTTATAGCTTTCGCACTTGGAGAAAAATTTGACTATTTTGCCCCTGCTTTCTTCTCTAATTTAAAATAGTTATTTAAACCCTTGAGTTTAATGCAATGACGTACTCCCCTTGATCACAAAGTACATAGTCTTACTAATGATGTGCTTGCTTATTCATCTGCTGACCACTTTCTGACTCTACCCCATGCTGTATCCACACTCTACTAAAAAGAAATAGGTTCTAACTCTTTGCTCAGGTATTTACATACAGGAATTTAGTGTTGTCATCTCTTACTATTATGATCATTTAGGTCCAGATCAAGGTGGATGACTGAAAAAAAGCTGAAGTGTTTCATCTGTACTTTTCCTCTCTGGCTTAATAAGCACTACCTATGTTTCTAAAGATATTTTCAAGTGTATTAAATGTACTTTTGGTAGGGTACTCCAGTCAAATGTGAAATTTGAAAAAAAGCCCCATGTATTAATTTCAGCTTAAAGGATCTCAAATTATTGATAAAATATTGATAGCATAACTAAATGAAGGTAGGCATTGATAATATAGTTACAGGTAAACTTTCTTCAAGACTCATGTGTGGTTACATGTGTCTTTCTAAGACTGTTAGTGTGCATTGCTTCAAGGGTGAGAGGTGCAGGTTGGGAGAGGACAGAAAATATTTGTTTAACTTTTGACTCTCTTTATCTAGCCTGCTATTTCTCTTTAGTATTTGATTTCCTTTAAAAATAAACTGAGCTTCATTAATACTTAAAAGACCTAATAAAAAATAATGTGAGTACTAAAACCTCTTACAAATTAATGATCCCTGCTCAGAAAAGATCCTGGCTATTTATTAATAAACTGTGCTTAGGCTTTTTACTATCCCTATGAGCATTGTCTTTGATAATCTCTTCTCATATAAACAGAAATTTATCATTTTAACAGACTTTCTCTCACTGAGGTGAAATAGAAATTACATCATCTTTTCTGGCAGTTTCCTAAATATATGTTAGACTCTCCTAATTATTATTTTCCAGGCCATTGTTTCAAAAAGCCAAATGCTAAAACATGTTTAAAAGTCAAGCTAAAGCCGGCCGGTTAGCTCAGTTGGTTAGAGCGTGGTGCTAATAAAAGTCAAGCTAAGACTTCCGGCCAAGATGGAGGCATAGGTAGACACACTGCGCCTCCTCGCACAACCAAAATAAGGACAATAACAATTTAGAAACAAAAACAACCAGTACCAACAGAAAATTGAACTGTATGGAAGTCTGACAACCAAGGAGTTAAAGGAGACATGTTCATCCAGAGTGGTAGAAGGGGAGGAGTTGGGTAGCCGGGCGGAGAGGGATGGAAACAAAGCAGTGGCTGGTGGACCCCAGGTGCACAAGGTGGCAGCAGACGGACCCAGCAAGGTGGCGGATTGTGGAGGGGCATGGCACACAAGGTGGCTGGCAGACTAGGTGGTCCCACATTCGCACACAGATAAACCAGGCAAAACTGGGGAGCAAGACAGACCACACAACCCAGGGCCCCAGTGTGGGGAAATAAAACCTCAAACTACGGATTGAAAACACCTGTGGGGGTTGAGGTGCCAGGAGAAACTCCCAGCCTCACAGGAGAGTTCATTGGAGAGACCCACAGGGTCCTAGAATGTACACAGACCCACCCACATGGGAATCAGAACCAGAAGGGCCCACTTTGCTTGTGGGTAGTGGGGGAAGTGACTGAAATCCAGCAGAGAGCGGAGCAAGTGCCACTGTTCCCTCTCAGACCCCTTTCCCACATATATTATCACAATGCAGCAATGTGGGTTGTCCCACCCTGGTGAATGAATACCTAAGGCTCCACCCCTCACTACATAACAGGTGCGTCAAGACAAAAAGAAAAAAGAAATGGCCCAAACGAAAGAACAGATCAAAGCTCCAGAAAAAATACAACTAAATGACAAAGAGGTAGCCAACCTATCAGATGCACAGTTCACAACACTGGTAATCAGGATGCTCACAGAATTGGTTGAATTTGGTCGCAAATTAGATGAAAAAATAAAGGCTACATTAAGTGAAATAAAGGAAAATGTACAGGAATCAATAGTGATGGGAAGGAAACTGGGACAAATCAATGGAGTGGACCAGAAGGAAGAAAGAAACATCCAACCAGAAATGAATGAAGGAACGAGAATTCAAAAAAATGAGGAGAGGCTTAGGAACCTCCAGGACATCTTTAAATGTTTCAACACCTGAATGATAGGGGTGCCAGTGTTACAGAAAAGGCGACTCAGACAGCTTCGGGGTTTACGAAGTGGAATTTATTCACGCATGTGGACCCAGAGGAGGCAGTCTCCAAATTTTGGGCCCCGAGCTCAGGCTGGGGTTTGCTTATATTCTTGCTGCAAAGGTGGAGGCAGGAGAGGGGAGGAGCGCAGTCTCTGGCAGGAAGCGGGCTTACAGAAGCAGAATGTGGAAGTTAGCACGCAACCTTGAGACGACTGCTATCTAAGAATGGCTACTGCTCAGTTATGTCCTGTCACACCAGAAGGAGAAGAGGAAGAGCAACAAGTGGAAAAGTTATTTGAACAAATAATAAAGGAGAACTTTCCCAATCTGGCAAAGGAAATAGACTTCCAGGAAGTCCAGGAAGCTCAGAGAATCCCAAAGAAGTTGGACCCAAGGAGGAACACACCAAGGCACATCATAATTACATTAGCCAAGGTAAAAATGAAGGAGAGAATCCTAGAAGCAGCAAGAGATAAGAAGACAGTAACCTACAAAGGAGTTCCTGTCATACTGTCAGCTGATATCTCAAAAGAGACCTTACAGGAAGGAAGGGGCTGGAAAGAAGTATTCCAAGTCATAAAAGGCAAGGACCTCCATCCAAGATTACTCTATCCAGCAAAGCTTTCATTTAGAATGGAAGGGCAGATAAAGTGCTTCCCAGGTGAGGTCAAGTTAAAGGAGTTCATCATCACCAAGCCCTTATTATCTGAAATGTTAAAGGGATTTATCTAAGAAAAAGAAGATAAAAAGCACGTGCAGTAAAATGATAGCAGACTCACAATAATTAACAACCACACCTAAAACAAAAACAAAAGCAAACTAAGGGAACAACTAGAACAGGAGGAGAGCCACAGAAATGGAGATCACATGGAGGGTTAGCAACAGGGGAGTGGGAGGAAGAGAGAAGGGGAAAAGGTACAAAGAATAAGTAGCATAGATGATAGGTACAAAATAGACAGGGGGAGAGTAAGAATAATATGGGAAATGTAGAAGCCAAAGAACTTATAAGTATGACATGAACTAAAGGGGGGAAATGCGGGTGGGAGGGGGTGTGCAGGGTAGAGGGGAGTGAAGAGGAAAATGGGACAACTGTAACAGCATAATCAATAAAATATAGTTTAAAAAAAAGTCAAGCTAAACATCTTAGTGAAACTGAATGAATAAAAGGCTTTCAAGTCTGAGGTCTGCTCTTAATTTAGCCATCTAAACTGCCTCATTTGCCATAAATTTCCTCCTCCAGAAACTTAAACACAGCAAGCAAGCTTCCTTCTCCTTTTTTTTTTTTTTATTGATTTTTGCTTTTGACTAATTGAAAACCTGGCAGTTTCTAAGCTCACATATGAGAGACTATTCCCCTCTCCCACCCAAATACATGTTTGAGGAATAAGTTCCCTGTTAGGGAAAGTGGCCTTCCCTCCCCTTTGGGAGACTCTCTTCTGAGAGGCCCCTTATTTTTCCTCTGTATTTGTTTTTTCTGGGGGATGTCCAATGCCATCATTATAGACACAACATAGGAGCTTAGCAACAGCAAAGGTACACACTTTTTCAGAATCAACTCTTGAAGGTTCTTCCAGCTGATGATAGAGTTACTCCCTCCCTCTGAAGAAGCTGTGGTCTTCTTTTACCTTCCACTTTGGGGATAGAGGTGGGATATGCCATAGCATTTATAGAGGAACATGTGGAGCATTGATCTGGTGGCTCTGCCATCAATAGAGGGATGGACAAAAAGCATGCCATGTGATATGCCCAGGGCCTCAATTTCATTATCTAAAAAACAAGGAAGTTGGATTATATGATTTCTAATAATTCACACTGCTCTGAAATTATGTGATTGTTGTTCTTAAGAATCTTGAATATAGTTCCTCTTGGATATATATGATTTGCCCTTATCTCTCAGGACAATGTGCAACTAGGATTTGTTTAGTGCTAGTGAAATTTCTGTCACCATACTTTAAAGGCCTTTTTCTTTGATATCTACCTGATATAGGGTTGATAGACTGATCCTTAACAGTGATTAAAGGAAATGTGTTTGAGGGTAACCTTCGGAGAGCTGGCTTGCAACAAGTAGAATGGCCCTAGACATATTTAGGGCTGTTTCAAGATCTAGTTATCAATTAGTCTGACTGATGTTTCCCAAGAAACTTGGATACCACTTGTCACAATTTCTAGTATCACCACTCAATCCAAGTTAGCCCAGTTCCCAGGGTCACACAGAGCTCAACCAAATCCTCCTTCCATTTTATGTTGCAGGATGCTGTGGAGCCAGCGTGGAGTTCACAGCCTGACCCTTCCCCTTTCTGATATTGTGATACAGGTTAACTCTCTGTGCCCCAGGATCATCATCTATAAAACAGCATACTTAAGTACTTACTTAAAAATTATTATGGGATCAAATGTGATGACAGACAAGAAGAGCTTCTTATGTGCCTCATAATGAGAACACCTGACATTTGAATACTTCTTTACCATTTATGAAACACTTCAGAAAAGTAGTTTCATTTAGGCTGTTGTCTTGGACTTCCTGTGCTGGGTAAAATTTAGGTACAGAGGCCTGAGTCAGGTTTCCTGAGTAAGGGCCCTAGTCCTTCAGAGCTGGGTCGCACCAGATCCGGAGCTTTAGCTATCTTGAGGGTCTCTTCTATCTATAAAACACCCTTTTATGTTTTGCAGGAATCTGAATTTCTGTGTTTGGAATTTGATGAGGCCAAGGTCAACCAAGTCCTGAAGAAGCTCTCAGAGGCAGAAGAAAGCATCAGCACACTGGTGCAGCCAGCTAGCTGAAGATGGAGTTGTTGAGGCAAAGATGTCACAGTCCCTCCGCACTGACCTGCTTTTGTAAATATTATTCACCAATTAGTATTAAATCCTCAAGTTTAAATCTTGCCTGTCTCTGCTTCCTGAGACTTACTTTTTCAGTTTACTCTTATAGTTGTTCTACTGCAAAGGTTCTTATACTGCAGCATGTAGAGGCACTTGACTTGTAATGGCATTTTTTCTTAAAAGGAAGTGTCCAGGACCCTATCTCCAAAGACTTGGATTCCGGTGGACTGGGCGGGGGTCAACTTTAGAAACCCTTGCTGTGGTGGCTTGTTCCTGGGTTGGATTTTAGGAATTTGTACATGATAAATTATACAAGAATTAGAAAACATTTTACTCATACAAATACAAGGATGACCAAATATCATGTATCTTGAGCCGAGGCCTAGAGATTTACTGACCCTCATCACTAAAACCAGAGATGCTTCTGGAACTGATTCAGGTATTTGAATTAGTTCTGCCCAAGTCTAGGGTGTCTGGTTTGACCTGAGCTACTGACTGGCCTTATCACAAAGGGGCTCTCCCTCTTACCTCCGGTCAGGATTGTGGGAAGAGGAAAATGTCTATGGAGGTGATGTGAGGTTTTTTACCTCAGAAAATTTAGTTGAGTCATCAAAACCTCTTCAAGAAAATTTCAAGAAAACTAGTGTAAAAAGTAGATCCCAGTAGAGAAGTTATGTGAAACACCAAGATTATTCCAACAGGAGGATGCTGCCAACCAGTATATTAAGGCGGTGGTCCTTGTTGAACAGGTTTTCTCATCTGATACGGATAAAATTTATAAACCTCAGTTGTCTTTGGGATATAATGTGTTCAAAAAATGTAGTTCTCTTGATCTGTGGTTATATCATATGTCAGTTCTAATGAGTTTATTCCAGGGCAGGAATAATTCCTCTTCTTTAAGCATTTTCTCCTAAATCAGTTTGGAGACATTTTAGGAGTTCTTCCAGCATCCAAGCTGAAAATATTGGCTTCCTTCCTGGTTAAAACCATCCCAGCAGTTAGCAAACAACCAGAAGGTTTTAAATATAGCCCCTCAGGACCCTTCAGAAAACATCTTGAAATAGTAGGGTAATGTGCTTTGGCCACAGAACTATTAAAATTTGCTCTCTGTTCCCAGGGCTACTGTCATGTGCTTCAGAAGAACTTAGATAATGTCTTTGCTGTAAAATGGAGGTAAACAGTATCTTATCGGCTAATGAGATTCCAGTGTCTTTGGAAGGAAGGAAGAACTATAGCTACCACATTATTATTAACTCACATTGCAGTGGGAGTTTGTGGAAGCCTGAAGGAACAGTCCATGGGCCCACAGGGAAAGCTCTGTTTAGATCATCCTGTGAAAGTAACAGCCACAAAAGTGGACATGGGCTTTTTTATTATATCCTCAGACCACAGATCACTAGAAAAACTGGTTATATACACTGTGTTTCTCATCATCATCATCCAAAAAAAAACCCTAAACTGGTTACTGAAGGTTAACACTAGCACTTTCGAATGCAAGTGGTTCTGGACAGGGTGTGTTTGTGTGTGTTTTATATTTAATGGTGATTTTAAAATTTCTGATTACCAAAGGAGTAAATGTTTATTACAGTCTATTGTGAAAATACAGAACACACTAAGATAAGAACAGATAAGCCCTGGCTGGTGTGGCTCAGTTGATTGGAGAGTTGTCCGATAAATCAAAGGGTTGCAGGTTCGATACTGGTCCGGGCACACGCCTGGGTTGTGGGTTTGGTCCCAGTCAGGGTGCATGCGAGAGGCAACCGATTGATGCTTTTTTCTCACATCATTGTTTCTGTCCCCCTCTCTTTCCTTCTCTCTAAAATCAATAAGCTTGTCCTCTGGTGAGGATTAAAAAAAAAAAAGAACAGTTAAATGACTCATCAACCTAATATACAGAGATAATAGAAAGCTAGAACCAGGAGAAAAGTTGACTTGCCCTGAATAAATTCTTGGAAATGGAGCATACTGTTTTTAAGACTTTGATAAACACTGCCAAATTCTCTCCAGAAAAGTTATATCAGTTTATGTTCCCACTAAGAAAGTATGAGAATAAAACACTGTTCTTCTTGTCTAATTGTATATATTATCTGTTTTTGTATTTTTCTGGGACTAACTTGCTTTTGTAAATTTTTGTAAGGGACACTTAAACCAGGACATCTCCCTGGGGAAAGGACCAGTGAAGGAGAAAACTGGCATAAGGGTCCCAGCAGACTCCACTGGGTTTCCTGCCTCTGTAATCCTAGGTTACAGCCACTTTATTTCGAGTTCAGGATATGTGGGGCAAAACAAAAATAATCCGCAGCCTGAATTAGACCATGTAGAAATTGTCCCTACTTAAGCGATAAGCATTCTAACTTGTCTGTTGAGAAACAGTCCAGGCAAGCCAAAAGTTGCTTTCAGAATAAAATCAGACAGGCCACGGCTGGTGTATCTCAGTGGATTGAGCACAGGCCTTCAAACCAGAATAAAACCAGACAGAAACTCCAGATGTCAGTAATTTCACATTGATAAGAAGCAAAGGATTGGCCCCATCCTCAGGGACGGCTTTCTGTGGAAGCTCTGGTTCCTACCAGCTTCATCAGTGAAGCTCTGAATTCCACCACTACGTCCTCCCCTTCCCTTTATGTAACTCTCTTTCCCCAGTCTTATTTTAATGATGATTCAAAAGAATTACAGTATTTTAAAATTTAGTTTGACTTAGGCTCCCCCAAATGCGAGAAGGCAATGAAAAACCAAGGATGATACTGAGTATCTGAAATCTTCAATAGCTGCTGTGTATCAAGCTATTAGTTACTGAAATGCTTTTTTTAGACCTGAGTGAAATTTTGCAATACAAAATATAAATAGAAATTAAATGAAAATAAGTGTTAAACAGGATGTTAGAAAATATTTTTTTCCTGAAGTGCACAGTAAATATCTAGACCAGCAAAGAGACAAGGAAGGATATAGAAGGAAGTTTTCTAGAGTCAGCTCAGAAATGAGTGGCATTTTTCTGAAAGAGCAGATGTTGGAAGGGATGGGCCTCTGCAGGACAATTGCCACCTTATCCTTCTTAGTTGTCCAATTTCCAGTCAAGGTTTTCAGATATTTTCAGGGGTGTCAAACTCATTTTCACCAGAGGCCACATCAGCTTCGCAGTTGCCTTCAAAAGGTGGAATGTAATTTTAGGACTGTGTAAATGTAACTACTCCTTAACAGTTAAGCCGGGTAGAAACAAGGTGCTGGGCTGGATAAAACAAGGTGGAGGGCTGGATTTGGCCACAGGCCTTGTGTCTGCCACCTGTGTTTTAGAGGGTGATTTAGCCAGCAGAAGAGAAAATCCAAATAGAACATAATTAGTTTGAGCTTAATTCTAGTTGTGAAGGATATTGTTTTTACCTCAAAATTTGAGAGAGAGCCGTTTTTATCTAAGTGCAGTCAATTCTGCCTTATCCAGGGCTGGCCACGATCATCACTCATAGCATCACTGCTGTATGCAGCACTGAGCCGGCCTTTGTTACAAAGGAACCTGTCTCTGCCTGCTTCCTATCAAATGGTGCCAATCCACGTAAGTTACTGGTTCACTACACATACTGTCATAATGAAATACTAAACCTATACATGAGCAGATAGAAAAATGTGGGTATTTACATCATTTTACTCACCAAGGACTATAATTAGGCCTTTTGTTTAATTTTTTGTCTGCTCTTGGCTAGTTTTCTGTTTCCTGCTGTTAGGGTTTCAGGTTTCTTTGATTCACAGGATGCAGGCAGAGAGAAATGGAAAGGGGGATAATAAGGATTTGAAAGCACAAATAGAACACGAGATTAAACTGTTAGTTTAAAAGAAACTTAGCCCTGGCTGGTGTGGCTCAGTTTATTGAATACCAGCCTACGAAACGAAAGGTCATAGGTTCGATTCTCTATCAGGGCACATGCCTGAGTTGCAGACCAGGCAACCAATTGATGCAAAAGTCAACTATTCAATGTGTCTTTCACACATTGCTGTTTCTCTTCCTCTCTTTCTCCCTCCCTCCCCCTCTCTAAAAATAAATAAATAAAATCTAAAACCAATAATAATGGCAATATTACCTTTAAAAAAAGGAAATTTAGGTTGAAAGGGGAAAGTAGTTAAAATCTTTAATGCTATTATTATACCATTTTTATATTAAAAGTAAAAATAAATTGAGATATATTATGTGATTCACATTCTGGATATTTTTAGGACTATGGTGAAAATTTGGCACTGATCTCAGAATGACTGATTTGCAGGCTTTTGGTAGAAGCTATTTTCTCATCTTGTCAAATGGGAAACGTCTGGACAGACAGGGCAGAGGATTTGTACAAGGTTAGAAAGAGACCTCAGGGTACTTGTTTTTCAGCTCTATGTTCTACCTGCCAGACCTCCAAAAGAATACTATGTACATGTAAAAAAAAGTCTCTGTCCTTGCACATTATGTTTAGATGATGACAATTCCTACAGTGATGATTTTGTGTGCACATGTGACCTTGGGGGCTGTGAGGTTAATTTTTACTTGCAACCTGCATCCGTCTTAAACCTGTCACTGTGCAGAGACTGCCGTTGCTTTTGTAGAGCCTGATGGTGTTTCTGATGGCCTTGGCCTTAACTGTCTGTCCAATGGCACCCATCTCTGGGTGCCATGTGCAAGGTGAATCTGCTGCCATATGGGACTTCCTGGCCATCCACAGTACCCATTAGGCAGTAATTTATCATTATCCTAGCTGGACAGCCATGACCCAAGCTTGCTAAATACAGCATAACTCTTGGCCATTAATTCATTGTAACAGTGTTTATAATAAATTGTGTAGCAGCTACATTCACACGGTTATGGTTTTCTCAACATAGCCTACCCACAATGCTATAAAACAGAGATCAGATTCTTTTTACATTTTAATTATAAAAGTAATACATGCTTATTAAAATTTATTAATAATTAATTTTTAAATCAGCACAGAATTGTATGGAGCAAAGATGACTCCCTTGCCTTCTGCTTTAAAAAAAAAATCTCTTTTCAGAAGTAGTTGCTATTAATAGTATGGCAGGTTTCCTTCCAGATACTTTCTGTGCGCATGAAAATAAGTGTGTGTGTCTGTGTATTTATATATGTGTATGTGTGTATATGTATGTGTTTATATAGTTGTGTATAGTTACATGTTCAGGCATACCTTCAAACTGTCATTTTAGTGGTTCTTTTGGATGATACTTTATGTCTTAAAGAGTCCACTAAAAGTTATGGATTCTCTTTCCCAGAAAAAAAAATGCACATATTCACTGGATTTCTCACTGTGTTAGGAGTTTCCAGAATCCCCAGAAGATGATCCGTGACCACCTTTACCCACTCATTATGGAACCAGGGGCAGTGCAGAGAGTAGCAACACTATAATGGATTGGGAGGGTATTATTATTCATAGCAAAAACCTAATGAACCAGAATACTCAGGGTGCTTTTAGTTGAATTTTCTGGTCAACAATGTTTATCACAAAGTTTTTTT
Organism: Tonatia bakeri; assembly: GCA_004024845.1. NCBI lineage: Eukaryota > Metazoa > Chordata > Mammalia > Chiroptera > Phyllostomidae > Tonatia > Tonatia bakeri. The sequence continues at coordinate 108,963 of PVIA01000758.1, forward strand.
TATCACAAAACCTTGGGTTAAAAACCTTGCAGAAAATCTAAGTTCATTTCCCTATGTGGATCCTCCTGTACAACCTCATCTCTATGGTTGCTGGACTTCACAACTGCCATCACAGCACCTACAACATTTTAGTGTATCTCCTTGTCTGCCACTTGTCTCCTACATCTTATCCTCTCTCCTCCCCCTGCCTACAAATGTCTCTACCATTGTGCATGAGGTGAGTGCCTCAGGTGGAATGCTGATCGAATCCATGGTTTCCAGTTGGTGGTCAGGAGAAAGCATCAGATCTAGGCTTGATCACAGCTCTCCACAGGTTCCAGGGTATGTGACTTCAGGCAGGTTTAGTTTTCTCATCTGAAAATCTAAGTTTTAAAAATATTTTATTTATTTATCTTTAGACAGAGGGTAAGGGAGGGAGAAAGAGAAGGAGAGAAACATCAATGTGTGGTTTCCTCTCATGTGCACTCCCACCAGGGACCTGGCCTGCAAACCAGGCATGTGCCCTGACTGGGAATCAGACCAGTGACCCTTTGTGTGCAGACTGGTGCTTAATCCACTGAGCCACACCATCCAGGAGGATGATAAATCCAATTCCCAGATTTAGGTACTATGGAGTGAATGGGACTTAGGGATTAATGTAAAAGATACCTTTTAGAGACCTAAGGGCTTTTCAACTTGGGTTAAAGCTTGGCTTCTTTATTTACTAGTTGTGCAAGCTTGATGCCTTGGTTTCTTCTATTGTAAAACAAAAACAAAAACAAAAACAAAACACCAAAAAGGTGATACTCCGGTAGGATATTGGGGAAATAAAATGAGTTAACATGTGGAATATTTAACCTGCATGGAGTCAGTCATCTATAAATGTTTGCTGCTGCTATTGTTATCATCATTACTACTGTTAGAAACTGTCTCCTTAGGGAGCTGAAACCTGTTACATGAAGCAGTTTATGAGCAATACTAGTCACTAGCCAGATAGAGTGCTACAACAACTGCTGGGAGGGGCTCAGCAAAGAGCAAGGTCAGGGGGGACTGAAGTCATCAGAAGAAGTTTAAAGCTAGAACTTCTTTCTTCTCTTTTATTTTTCAGTTTTTAAAAATTGTTTATTTTCCAATTATAGTTGACATACAATATTATGTTAGTTTCAAGTGTACAACATAGTAACTAGACATTTATATACCTTAGGAAGTGATCACCTCAATAAAGAAGTCTATTACCCATCTGACACCATACATAGATATGACAATATTTTAAGCTAAAGCTTTTAGTATTTTTTAAAGATTATTTATTTACTTCTGGCCAAGATGGTAACATAGGTAAACACACTTTGCCTCCTTGTGCAACAACCACAGAGAGAATTACAACTAGACCTCAAAACAAGTAACACCCAGAACCATCAGAAAATTGAACTGTATGGAAGTCCAACAACCAAGAGTTTAAAGAAGCCATATTCATCTAGATGGGTAGGAGGAAGACTCGGAGAAAGGCACAGAGGTGTGGAGGCATGGTGTGACATGCAAAGGTTGTGGCAGTGAAATGGGAGGTCCCACATTCACGTGTGGTGGATAAAAATTGGGAAGGATACCTTGGGAGTGAGCAATCCCAGCCCCACGCCAGACCACACAGCACAAGGTTCCTGTGCCAAGAAGATAAATCCCCATGACATCTGGCTATAAAAAACAGTGGGGTTGGAGTGGTGGAAGAAACTGCTGGGTTTTCAGGAGACTTGGCTTAAAGTGCCTGCATGGACTTAAAATGTACACGGACCCACTCCCTCTGGGATCCAGCACTGGGGCAACAGCTGGAAGGGCACCAGTCACACAGCAAGTTCTGAGCAAACCTCCAGACAATGTCATTGTCTCCTCTTTAAGCCCTCCAGCCACACAGAGCTACAAAGCAGTGGAGCATGTTGCCCCACTCTGGCAAGTACCTAAGGCTCCACACCAAACAATTTACTGGTCTTTTTCTTACAACAGGCCACACTACTAAGACAGGGAGTCAAAGCAGCTCTATGTAATACACAGGGAAATACGGCGGGGTGGCGGAGGGGGGGTGCTGCCAAATTGAGGAGACAAATATAGCCCAAATGAAAGAACAGAACAAAACCCCAGAAAACTAAATGAAACAGAGATGACCAACCTATCAGATGCAGAGTTCAAAACACTAGGGATCAGAATGCTCAAAGAACTCATTGACTATGGCAACAAAATAAAAATGACCCAGGAAGAAATGAAAGTTACATTTAGTTGAAATGAAAAAACATCTATAGGGAACCAACAGTGGAGGGGATGATGATGGGATTCAAATCAATGATTTGGAACATAAAGAAGAAATGAGCATTCAACCAGAACAGCAAGAAGAAAAAATAATTCAAAAAAGATGAGGATAGTTTGGGACATCTCCAAACATACCAATATTTAAATCATAGGGATGCCAGAAGGAGAAGAGGAAGAGCAAGAAATTGAAAACTTCTTTGAAAAAACAATAAAAGAAAACTTCCCTAATTTGGTGAAGGAAATAAACGTTTAAGTCCAGGGAGACCCAAACAAGTTGGACTCAAAAAGGAACACACCAAGGCACATCATAATTAAAATGCCAAAAGCTAAAGCTAAAGAGAGAATCTTAAAAGCAGCAAGAGAAAATCAGAGTTACCTACAAAGGAGTTCCCATAAGACTGTCAGCTGATTTCTCAAAAGAAACTTTGCATGGAAGAAGGGACTGGCAAGTAGTATTCAAAGTGATGAAAAGCAAGGACTTGCAACCTAGATTATTCTATCCAGCAAAGCTATCATTTAGAATGGAAGGGCAGATGAAGTGTTTCCCAGGTAAGATAAAGCTAAAGGAATTCACCACCAAGACATTATTATATGAAATATTAAAGGCACTTATGTAAGAAAAAGAAGAATATCAAAACTATGAACATTAAAATGGCAACAAATTCACAACTATCAACAATTGAATCTAGAAAACAAACTAAGCAAACAACAGAACAGGAAACAGAATCATAGATATGGAGATCATTTGGAGGCTTATTAGTTGGGATGGGGAGAAGGGGGTAAAAGGTACAGGGATTAGGAAGCATAATTGGTAGGTACAAAATAGTCAGGGGGATGTTAAGAACAGTATAGGAAATGGAGAAGCCAAAGAACTTACATGCATGACCCATGAACATGAACTAAGTGGGGGTGGATTGCTGGAGGTAATGGGAGTACCAGATGGAGGGGGCAAAGGGGGGAAAATTGGGAAAACTATAATAGCATAATCTATAAAATATATTTGAAAAAATTATTTATTTTTAGAAAGAGGGGAAGGTAGGGAGAAAGATGAGAGAGAAGCATCGATGTGCCAGATGGCCTCTTGCAGGGCCCCAGCCAGGGACCTGGCCCGCAACCCAGGCATGTGCCCTGATTGGGATTCAAACCCCTCCACTTTGTGGGACAATACTCAACCCACTGAGCCACACTAGTCAGGGCAAAGCCAAAGCTCTTAAAATCAGGTCAACTTGTGAAGTATAGAGGGATATGTCTTTGGATCTGGAAGTGGAAAGGGAACACATTTCCAGAAATGAGTGGGATCACATGTCTTCACGGAAGGAGCCTTTCTTTTCTCTTGGTGGATGTTTACAAACCCAGATGATATCCAGCTCATCATCTGGGGCTCAGGTCCTTAGTGATGAGTTGTTATGAGTGGAGAGCTGAAAAAAGTTGTGTTCCCATGGAAGACAGTCAAACAAAGCTAAACAGAGCTGGACTAAGAGAACCTATGACTGCTAACAGACATGCAACTGAACAAACCCCAAGGCTTACTCCCTCCCTGGGGAGTTGAGACCAGAAACAGTTTTTGTAGCTTCCTTGGCAGAGCTGTGGGCCCATTCTGGCTTGATTGGGAAGGAAGGTGAGATTTGCTGTTCTTTGAAGGGGGTTATGTACCCCTGAAGAGAATCCCCAGGGGTATAGTCTGGAAAGGGAAGGGAAAGTGAGGAGAATATACAAAAAGAACCTTTGTCTTGTTAGCCCATGAAAATTCCTGTTCATATCCTCCAAGCAGTTTGCAGAAAGAAATGAGGGTTCCTAAAAAAAAAAAAAAAAAATCCTTAGATGGAGTCGTGTAAGTTCTTTATAAATTTTGGAGATTAAACCCTTGTTTGAGGTATCATTGGCAAATATGTTTTCCCATACAGTTGGTTCTCTTTGTATTTTAATACTGTTTTCTTTAGCCATGCAGAAGCTTTTTATTTTGATGAGATCCCATTTGTTTATTCTTTCCTTTATGTCCCTTGCTCTGGGGGACATATCAGTAAAAATGTTGCTGCATGAAATATCTGAGATTTTCCTGCCTATGTTTTCCTCTAGGACTTTAATAGTGTCATGGCTTATATTTAAATCTTTTATCCACCTTGAATTTATTTTTGTGTATGGTGTAAGTTGGTGCTCAAGTTTCATTTTTTTGCACATAGCTGTCCAGTTCTCCCAACACCATTTGTTGAAGAGGCTATTATTACCCCATTTTATGTTGCTGCCCCCTTTGTCAAATATTAATTGACTGTAGAGACTTGGGTTTATTTCTGGGCTCTCTGTTCTGTTCCACTGGTCCATGTGCCCTTTGTAACAGCATGGATGGAACTGGAAAGCATTATGCTAAGCGAAATAAGCCAAGTGGTGAAAGTCAAATACCATATGATCTCACCTTTAACAGGAACCTAATCAACAAAACAAAGAAACAAGCAAAATATAACCAAAGACACTGAAATAGAGAATAGGCTGACAGTGTTCAGAGGGGATAGGGGAGGAAATTTCAGGGGAAAAGGGGGTTTACAGGAACAAGTGTAAAGGACATATGGACAAAAACTAGGGGCAGGTGGAAATGGGAGGGAGGTGGGGAGGGCTGGATGGGTGGGCTGGGATGGGAGTAAAACATAGAAAATTGTGCTTGAACAATAATTAATATAAAATAAAATACTTTATTAGTTAAAAAAACAAAAAAATAAAAATAAAATACTTTATTAGTTTTAAAAAAATCCCCTTCTACTTTCCCCCTCAAATCAGAGTTCAGTGGTGGAAGACTTAAAGGGGGCGAAGGTTGTTACTCAATGCACAACTAAACTTTGCCTGAAGGGTTTATATTAGCTACCAACTGACATCAGCTAAAGAATGGACAAGAAGGCAGACAGACCATGTAACTTTTCAATTTTCCCTGGAGCCCCAGCCTGACTGGATTTGGCTGGCCAGGGCAGGGGCTAGAAGTCAGGTGTTAAATCCTCAGGGCACAGAGGGACCACCTGACTTTGGACCTCATAGACCAAGGAGATGCCTTTCTCCAGGTCCCTTCTGAGAAAGGGGATCTGGGTTTGCTCGAAGAAAGCAGATCACTTCATAAGTTACTGTGTGGTTCATTAAACCGCAGATGTAGCCATTTGCTGGATAGTGTACCCCCACTTCAAATATGACCTATAAAGAATTTAGAGGAAAATCATTTTTCCCACTGTCAGGAAGTAAAGTGAAAAATATTAAGTAGATAATCTGGGTCCAGGAACATCTAGTGGGAGACTTAACAGACACACCAAATTCCCTTGCTGAGACAGGTGGAAAAAGCTGATCCTTCTCTTCATCAAAGTATGTATTTATAATTTTAATAAATGGGAAAGGATAATGTAACAATTTAACAAATACTTTCTTTTCCTCTCCCTGTACATATAGGGAGCAGATATTAAAAAGCTAAGGGAATTTGATTTTGAAGGTCCCTAAAGAACTGAAGAAATCTTACTGGGGACCTGACCCCAAGAGAGTCAACTTGCAGCCCCTGGGGGCAAGCAGGCCAGGAACCATTGCTGGAGGGGCAAGACCTAGCAAGTCTCTGTTGTCTTGCTTGAGCCCAGGGAGATAAGTGGTTGTTGAGTAACCAGGGAGCCATTCTTTGTAGATCAAGCACCACACTTAGTTTTGCACCTGGAAACTTAGCCAATTAACGTGTGCAAGGCTTGTTAAGGATCTAGTTTGATGAGACAAGTAGTGATTAAATTCTTGCCTTTTCCTTCCATTTTATCTCATCCTTGTCTTGGAAAAGGACTATAAAGATTGCTGATGACTTGTCTCATTTTTCATTCTTGTGTTGCCAGGTGCTAAATCATCCAGTTAGTTATAATTAAGCACATGGTTCCTGCTAAGCCAAAGTTTTTTGAGAGATTTAAAAATTTTCAAATATCAAAAGTATCACCATAGTCATAGGAAAAAGTTGAACTTTGTAGGATATTCCTACTTCAATAGTATTTTTATTTTGTATTATGAATGTAGATAAGGGAGGAGAATCATTATCTTTTCAGGGGCTATTCAGGGTTTTATTCAGGCCTGATAGCCCCGCAGAGTTTCCAGAATGCCCAGAGAGAGAAGTGTAGGGCCGCTCCAGAGGCCTGGGCCACTGGAGGAGGAGAGATTGTATCCAGAAGTAAGAAGGTGCCTCCCTTGCAGGAGTTCAGGACAACTGTAATAGCATAGTTAATAAAATATATTTTTTAGAAAATGCTATCTTCTTTGGCCTGGCATTTTCCCATTAATCAGTGAGGTTGAGAATCTTTTCATGTCTTTGCTATTTTTATTCCCTCTACTGTGAAATAGTCCACCATTATAATACATACAACCTATTATATAATATATATATAATATACATAACCTATACATGGTTCTATATACAATCATAGCCAAGACTTGCAAGCAGCCCAGGTGCCCATCAGTAGATGAGTGGATAAAACAGCTGTGGTGCCCTGACTGGTGCAGCTCAGTAGGCTGGGCATCATCCCGCAAAGCAAAACAGCCTTTGCCTGTTTTTCTTTTGAGTCATTTGTCTTTTTCTTATTGATTTGTAGGATTCCTTAATGTAGTCTGGAACCATACTGTCCATTTAGAGATTTCATTCTCTAAATCTTTTCTAGAGAATGAAATTGGAGGAATATTCCCAGATTTTATTGAGCGCCTGCTATACAAACATGTCCATCGAGGACTGGGACTGAGAGAAAGTGCACACTATGTAATCAGACTCTGTGCGTACTTGTCTAACATTGTGGAGGGTCAGTTGGATGCACACAGGCATACCAGTAATACTGAAAAAGATAATTATTGTAGAAAAAATAAATAAGTTGTATTTTGGCTGAGTCAGTCTATTTGTCATTTCTCTTCACAAGTATCTTATTGATCCTCACTTCTGTTGGGGTTATTTAGGTCACTGAACTTTTTTCTTTTTTTGAGGGAATCCGTGTACCAGCACTTCTGCTTTTCACTGCTGGCCCTGATCTGCAGGTAGAGTGCTTCTCTCTCCAGGCTCTTCCCCTAAGAATGACTGGCTGCTACTAGCTTGCTGTCCTCTGGGTTGAATTAGGAATTCACAGTTTTTTCCTCTGGGGTGAACTCTTCCCAGAATCCCTCAAATGCACATGGTCTGTTCTTGCAAAGGCAGGGCTGTGTAGGAGAAAACATAATAGAGATGTCATCATAGCTGGGAGCAGTTATCTGCAAAATGCAATTTTGACTGCTTTAAATGTGCTGCTCAGAGAGATTTCATACTTGAACCAGACATCAGGTTTTACATTGATGCTGAAATAGCACTAGGTGGTAATACAGATGTTAGGAAAGGCAACTGTTGAATCCCCCAGTTCTCTGGCAGTTTTACCCTTCCCCCTTCCTCCCACTGCCATGCCCTGTACTGGTTTTACTGAATTCTGAAAGAGTACCTTGATTCTCTGAGTTTGCATCAAACTGGAAACAGTAGCTTTGGCAATATGTTAGAGCAGCAAGTAGTTCTTGACCAGGGATGGACATCAGACTCCTCTGGGGAGTGTCTATGAAACATCACAAGCCTGCTGAATCAGACTCTGGGAGGAGGCGAGGCGCATATATTTGACAAAAGTTCTAGAATGATTCTGGTATGCCCTTGAGAGTAGGAACCACGACTCTAGTGCCATTCTATGACAAGATTGGTACAGAAATTCAGAGTAAATGTTTAGAAACATTTATAGCGATTTCATAGAGTATGTATGTGGAATGTAGTAAGTTTGGGCCTGTATTGTACATATCTTGTATTTTACAAAATTATGTCTTATAAAATTATCAGGCTATGATAGATTAGAAATTTAAAAAACAAGTGCTTCCTCACAGGTTTAGGGTAGATTAGCTATGTCCAAGTCAGACAAGCACAATAAAAATTGTCTGGTTTGGTAGCTTTGTGATCTTATGTGACTAAGTCTCAGTGACTTCTTCTGCTGGGTCACTGCAGGGATCAGAGATAATGAATGCATCTAAAGCATCCAGCACAGTACCTGATGTTGATATAAGTTACTGGAAGCTCATGATGGAACAGTTTCTCCCAGTTGGTTGTTGAACACATAGGATCATGGAACATGTTGAGTGAATCTTTTTATTCACGATCGTGCATGACAGTCTAACCAACCTAGAGTACGTGGCATGACAGAGATTTGAGTGGCCTCTATTATACAGTCTGTAAGCTTTTCGACCATGAGTAAGGGGGCTTAGTGGCCATGGCACTCACAGGGCCAGCCTTTGGTTAGCAGACTTCCCCTCAGCCTCTCCTTCCTTTCATCTTCTCCCTTCCCTATAGTCCTAGTTTCTATTGCTTCCCCCAAATATCCCAACTGCTTTTTTTTTTTAGATCCTCACCCGAGGTTATATTTATTGATTTGAGAGAGAGAGAGAAAGAGAGAAAGATGGATGTGAGAGAGAAACATCACTCATTCACTTCCAGTACAAGCCCTGACTGGAAATCAAATCTGAAACCTTTGGTGTATGAGACCACATTCTGGCTAGCTAAGCCAACTGGCCAGGACCCAATTGTTTTTTATTTCTTAAAAGCATAGTCATTTTCTATTCCTCGTGGAGAGTAAGGAAGACAGGGGATGAAAATTTCCGCCTGTGGTCTGGCATCCTGTTCAAGCATTAAAAATAACCATGCACACATATGTTCATTGCAGCATTGTTTACAGTAGCCAAGACTTGGCAAGCAGCCCAGGTGCACATCAGTAGATGAGTGGATAAAAAAGCTGTGGTGCCTTGACTGGTGCGACTCAATCCCGCAAAGCAAAAGGGTTGGGCATCATCCTGCAAAGCAAAAGGTTGCCGGTTGATTCCTGGTCAAGGCACGTGCCTAGGTTGCAGGTTCAGTCCCCAGTCAGGGCATGTACAAGAGGCAACCAATTGATATTTCTCTCTCACATTGATGTTTCTTTCCCTCTCTCTCCCTGCATTCCCTTCTCTCAAATAAACAAACAAATAAATAAATAAATCTAAAAAAAAGCTGTGGTGCATTTACACAATGGAATACTACTTGGCCATAAAAAGAAGGAAATCTCACCTTTTGCGACAGCATGGATGGACATGGAGAGTATTATGCTAAGTGAAATGCCAGTCATAGAAAGACAAGTGCCATATGATTTCACTTATATGTGGAATTAAATAAACAAAATAAACTAATAAAATAGAAACAGACTCACAGACACAGAGAACAGACTGACAGCTGTCAGAGACAGGGGTTGGGGGGTTGGGTGAAAAAGATGAAGAGATTAAGAAAAACAAAACTCATAGACACAGATAGCAGTATGGTGACTACTAGAGGGAAGGGAAGTGCAGGGAAGTACAAGAGGGCAAAGGGGAGATAAATGGTGATGAAAGGAGATGACTTTGGGTGGTGAACACACAGTACAACATACAGATGATGTATTATAGAATTGTACACCTAAAACCTATGTAATTTTATTAGCCAATCTCAATAAATTCAGTTTAAAAAAAAAACTTGACCACTCATACTGGGCCAATTAACCTCCTGCTTGCATCACTCCTGTGTCCCTATTGTGCTGAGAATCTGTCCCTTCTTTTGACTTAAATTACAAAAAACCTTCTCTTACCTTCACCTTGAAAGTCACCATTGTCATTATTAGTTGGGACAGTGCTGTGTGATCGTTAAATACAGGGGCTCTGGAGCCGGCAACATTGGAATGATTTCTTCTTACTCTGCTACTTGTTAGTTATGTGGCTTAGAAAAAAAATATTTTAAAAAATTATCATAATCACTATGAGAAGCAACAACAGCAGGGCTATTTTATTCTAATGGATAATAGATGCGAGCCATTTGACCTAACCTGAATATATAGAAAAATTGAATTGAGTAAAAGGCTTTAATAGGTCACCTCTTCTTCCAAGAGCTACAGTTTTGTTTTGGTGTTTTTCGGATGACAAAACAGAACACTGGATTGGTCTGAATATAATTCTGAAGTTCTCCAGTTAGGGTTTTAAAATTTAAGACAATGTGATCTTAAAGTCCTCTGTCCCCAGTATTTCCTGTAAATCAGAAGTTAGGTCTAGAGTCTTGATTAATTAAGATGAAAATTTTGGGCAAGAATACTTAATAGTTTTCTTGAACCTAAATTCCTACACAGATTTTTTTATCCTTACTCAAGGACATTTTTTCATTGCTTTTAGAGAGAGGGAGGGAGAGAGAGAGAAACATCAATGTGAGAGAGAGGCATTGATCAATTGCTTTCTCATAGGTGCCCCAATTGGGGATTGAACCCACAACCTGGGTATGTGCCCTGCTCAGGAATCGAACCCACAACATTTCAGTCTATGGGAAAATGCTCCAACTAACTGAGCCATGCTAGCCAGGGCTAAATTTCTATACAGATTTAATTCTAGTCACTAACTAGTTAGTTGTTTACCTCCCTGTGATTCCTCTGTTTATTTCCACTGACTCAGTCACCCTTCAGGCCTCAGCTTAGACAACCATCTCTCAGGGAAGCTGCCTCTGTCCCTCCACATCTAGGACATGGGCTCCTTTCAGGGCTGCACCAGAGAGAATTGTAATTACCTGTTTGTCTATCTCAATCCTCCACCATTGAATGAGCTGCTTGTACACCTCCCCTTGCTCCAACTTCCCTGCCTTTCTCCTTCTTGATATCTGCTCATCCTTCAGTCTTGAGTTTGAATGGTACACCCTCTAGGTCAGCTTTCCCCATTACACAAACCATATCCTCCTGTGCTTTTCTTTCATAGCATTTATCACCTTATTTATGGGTTTTCTTTTTTATGAATGTTTTTCTCATTTATTAGACTATAAACTCCTTGGAGGCAGGGTCCATGTTTGCAATAGTGCCATGTCCCCAGCACCTAGCATGGGACTCGACTCCTGGTAGCAGTTACTAAACATTTTGATTGTTGATGTTTGTGGCTTTGGTATCTAGCTGGTACACCACGCCTTCCACAAGATTTTGTTGTGCAGGTAGGTACACAGGTCCCTCATAGTATGAGAAAGAAAGGCAGGAAAACAGGTGAAAACAGGTGTGCAAGGGGGCCAACAAGATGGAAAAATAGGTTTCTATCACTTGTGAACTGTTCTTGCCAAAAGTGTTTAACTGTAATCTAATCAAGCCTCTAGACCTAACTTCCAGTTTACAGGAAATAAAGAGATAGAAGAATATTTCATAACACCATGAGGAAGAAATCAAAGACAGAAATTGCAAAACATTCTGTAAGATAACTGGCTTAAACAAAAGGTCATGAAAAGGAAAAAAAATGAGAAGAATTATTTTAGATTAAAAGACTGCAGAGACATAACATCCAAATGTGTTATATGATCTTTGATTGAATTGTGGTAGCAAAAAGGCAATTATGAAAGACATTTTGAGTACTATTGGAGAAGCTGGAATATGGACATATATTAGATGATACTTTGGAATTATTGATGGAAGGTATACAGATGGTTGCTGTACGAGATTTTTTGTTTATGGTTTTTGGATGGCAACTGGGTCAGGTTTAATGAGATATAATTTACATAGAGTAAAATTTAAAAAATTTAAATTTACGTAGTATAACATATGATTAATGAACATATGCAGCTGTTTACCTCTTATCACAATCAGGAAGTAGGACTTTTTTCTATTGTGCTCAAAATTCTCCCACATCTCTCTGCAGTTAGTCCTTCACCCTACCCCCAGCCTCTGGCACCACAGATCTGCTCTCCATCCCTATAGATTTGCCTTTTCCAGAGTGTCTTATAAACACCTTTTGGGTATGGCTTTTTTTAACTTAGTGTAATACTTTCTTAGGGGTGCTGTAGCAAAGTACCACAGCTAGGTGACTTACACAACAGAAATTTATTATCTCACAGTTCTAGATGCTACAAGTCTGACATCAAGGTGTCAGAAGGGACATGCTCTCTGGATAGCTCTAGGGGAGAATCTGTTCCTGCCTTTATCTCTGTGTCTGGTGTCACCAGCAATTCTTGGCATTCCATATTCTACAGCTACATAACTCCAGTCCGCCTCCGTCACTGGGAGCGTTCTCCCAGTGTGCTGCCTTTGTCATTGCTGGTGTTAGGCTCCTCCCTGTGTGTCTCTTAAAAGGACCTACCACTCATATTGGAGTAACGACCCACCCTGTTCCAGTCTGATCTCATCTTAACTACTTATATCTGCAATGACCCCATCTCTTTTTTCTAAATAGTGAAATCACTAGCCTTTCTTCAGCGCTTATAATATGCCAGGCACTTAAGTTCTTTCTTTTATTTTGTACAGTGACCACGTTAAGTAAATATTATCATCTCCTTTTATACACCAGAAAACTGAGGCTTGGAGAGGCTAGTGACAGCCCATGGGCATGCATCTAAGAGTGCTGGAATCAGGCAGTTGAGTCCATGCTGCAGTCCACTGCCTAGCACACTGTATTCAAAAAGGATGGGCCCTGTTCTCTGTGCTTACCAGCAATGACACTATTTCTAAATAAGGTCACATTTTGAGGTGTTAGGGGGTTAGGACTTCACTTTTTGGGAGAGAGGCATAATTGACTTCATGACATGTAGCATAATGCATTGGAGATTCCTCCATGTTTCTTCATGTATCAGTTTGCATGTTCCTTTGTATTGCTGTGTGATGTCCTGCTGTGTGGATGTACCACATCTTGTTTGTTCATTTATCAGTAGAGGGACATTTGACAATGATGAATAAAGTCACTATAAACATTTGCATATAGAACTTTGTGTAAACACAAACTTTTACTTCTCTGGGGTAAATATTAAGAAGGGACATATTTAATTCTAAAAGAAATTGTGAGACTTCTCCAAAGGAGTGGTACCATTTTCCATTCCCCTCAGCTATAACATGAGAGTTCCAGTCATCTACCAACACTTGATATTGTCAGTTTTTCTGATTATAGTCATTTTAATGCATATGTAGTGGTAGCTCATTTTTTTAAACATATTTTTTGATTATGTTATTATAGTTGTCCCATTTTTTTCTCCCTTTTATTCCCCTCTGCCCTGTACCTCCCTCCCATGTAGTGGTATCTCATTGTGATTTTAATTTTGTATTTCCCTAATGCCTTATGTTCAGGATCTTTCCACATGCTTATTTGCCATTTATATATCTTTAGATTATCTGTTTTCTTATTTTTTAGCTTTGTGAGTTCTTTGTATATTCTGGGTACAAGCCCTTTATCAGATGTATATTTAAAATATTTCTCTCAGTCTGTGGCTTGTTTTTTATTTTTCTTAATAGTGTCCAAGGAGCAGAGGCTTGTAGTTTCTTTTTGTGCCTTGACTTCCAGAATGGCAGAGTAAGGAGCTCAGCCAACCTCCTTAGCAAACAAATTGGTGAAAAATATTTTTTTAAAAAACTCTGGGAATTGTCCTAAGAGTGTACTGCAAAGGAATAAACATTCATTGAAGAACGTCTTCATCTCAAGCTGGCAGAGCCCCTCCCCAGAGCTCCTAGTCTGAGATGACAGTCTAACCCCAGCAGGGCAGGCTGCCAGTGTCCTCATCCCTCTCCTGCAGTGCCCTGCTGCAGAAGCTCGACAGCAGGCAAGCATAGCGGGGAGGACTGGCTCTCCCTTCTCCCACTCGGCCTTCATTCATAGAAACTGGACCACTCAAGCACTCCTGGAGAGAATGTAAAATGGCACAGCACTTTGGGAATCAGTTTGGCAGTTTCTTAAAAACCAAAACATACAACTAGCACACAACCCAGCAAGTGCAATCCTGGGCATTTATCCCGGAGAAATGAAGACATATGTTTAAGTCAAAACCTGAACACATATGTTTATAGCAGCTTTATTTGTAATAGCTCAAAACTGGAAGTGACCCAAATGTCCTTCAATAGATGAATGTTTAAACAAATTGGTATATCCATATGATGGAGTACTCCTCAGAAACAAACTACAGATCGTGCCAACAACCTGGATGAATCTGCAGAGGATTATGCCAAGTTGGGAAAAGATCCCAAAAGGATATATACTGTATTATTTCATTCATGTAACATTCTTGAAATGACAAAATTGTAGAAGTGAAGAACAGATTAGTGGTTGCCAGGGGTAAGAAGGGGAGGGATCAGGGGGAAATGGATGTGGCTATAAAAGGGCACTGGAGGGGGATCCTAGTGGTGATGGAAAAGTTCTGTATCTTCACTGTATCAATGTCAGTATCCTGATTGAGATATTGTACTATTGTTTTGCAGAATGTTACCATGGGGAAAACTGAGTATAGGATACATAGATGTTCTCCACATTATTTCTTATAGCTATATGTAATGCTACAATTACCTCAAGGTAAAAGCTTAATTTTTAAAAAATTGAAAAGGATTTGAATAGATATTTCTCCAAATGAGATATATAGACAGTGAATAAACACATGAAAAGATGTTTAACATTATGAGTCATCAGGAAAATGCAAATCAGAACCACAATGAGATAAGATAGCTATAACCAGCCCTGGCTGGTATAGCTCAGTGGATTGAGTGTGGGCTGCGAATCAAAGGGTTACCGGTTTGATTCCCAGTCAGGGCACGTGCCTGGGTTGTGGGCCAGGCCTGCAGTGGGGGCCATGTGAGAGGCAACCACACACTGATGTTTCTCTGCCTCTCTTTGTCCCTCCCTTACCCTCTAAATAAATAATAAAACTCTTTTTTAAAAAAAGATAGTATAACCAAAAGACAGCCAATAACAAGTGTTCAGGAGGATGCAGAGAAACTGAAATCCTTGTACATTGCTTGTGAGACTATAAAATGCTGTGGCTCAGTGGATTGAGTGCTGGCCTGTAAACCAAAGGTCGCTGGTTCAAGTCCTACCCAGGACACATGCCTGGGTTGTGGGCCAGGTCCCCAATAGGGGGCACGAAGGTGCAACCATACATTGATGTTTCTCTCCCTCTCTTTCTCCTTCCCTTCTCCTCTCTAAAAATAAACAAAAATCTTTAAAAAATTATAAAAAAATTCTTCCAGCCAAGATGGAGGTGTAGGTAGACACACTATGTCTCTTTGCACAACCAGAAGAAGGACAACAAATTTAAAAACAAAAAACAATCAGAACTGACAGAAAATAGAACTTTATGAAAGTCTGACAACCAAGGAGTTAAAGAAGAAACATTCATCCAGACTGGTAAGAGGGGTGGAGATGGGCAGCCAGGTGGAGAGAACTAGTGGAAAGGTGGTGGCTGGAGAACCAGCGAGGCTGCTGATTGTGTACTGGGCAATCCCACATTTCCACGCAGATAAACCTGGAGGAACAACTGGGTATTGAGACAGATGGCTCAACCCAGGGTTCCAGTGCGGGGGAAATAAAGCCTTAAAATATCTGGCTGAAAACACCTGTGGGGGTTGAGGCAGCAGCAGGAGAAACTCCCAGCCTCACAGGAGAGTTCGTTGGAGAGACCCACAGGGTCCTAGAATGTACACAAAACCACCTACATGGGAATCAGCACAAGAAGGACCCAATTTGCTTGTGAGTAGTGGGGGAAGTGACTGAAAGCTGGGTGAGAGCAGAGCAAGCGACATTGGTCCCTCTCGAACCCCTCCCCCACAGATAGCACCACAACACAGTGATGTGGGTTGCCCCGCCCTGGTGAACACCTAAGGTTCTGCCCCTTATACATAGCAGGCATGCCCAGATTTTTAAAAAAATGACCCAAATGAAAGAACAGTTCAAAGCTCCAGAAAAAACACAACTAGGCAATAAAGAGATAGCCAACCTATCAGATGCACAGTTCAAAACACTGATTATCAGGATGCTCCAGGAACTCACTGGGTATTTCAACAGCATAAAAAAGACTCAGGCAGCAATGAAGGTTGCATTATGTGAAATAAACAAAAATCTACAGGGAACCAACAGTAATGGGAAGGAAACCAGGACTCAAATCAATGGTTTGGAGCAGAAGGAAGAAAGAAACATTCAACCAGAACAAAATGAAGAAACAAGAATTAAAAAAAATGAGGAGAGGCTTAGGAATCTCTGGGACAACTTTAAACATTCCAATATCCAAATCATAGGGGTACCAAAAGCAGAAGAACAACAAGAAATTGCAAACTTACTTGAACAAATAATGAAGGAGAACTTCCCTCATCTGTCAAAGGAAATAGACTTTCAGGATGTCCAGGAAGCTCAGAGAGTCCCAAAGAAGTTGGACCCAAGAAGGAACACATCAAGGCACATCATAATTACCTTTGCCAAGATAATGTAATTATAAAGAGAGAATCTTAAAAGCAGCAAGACAAAAGGAGAGAGTTACCTACAGAGGAGTTCCCATTAGACTATCAGCTGATTTCTCAAAAAAAAACAAAAAACAAAAAACAAAACCCTCGCAGGTAAGAGGGGGCTGGAAAGAAGTATTCCAGTTCATGAAAGGCAAAGACCTACATCCAAGATTACTCTATCCAGCAAAGCTATCATTTAGAATAGAAGGGCAGATAAAGTGCTTCCCAGATATGGTCAAGTTAAAGGAGTTCATCATCATCTAGCTCTTATTATATTAAATGTTAAAGGGACTTATCTAAAAAAAAAGAAGATAAAAAATATGAACAGTAAAATGACAACAAACTCACAGCTATTAATAACAAACCTAAAAAAAAAAAAAGCAAACAACTAGAACAGACACAGAAATCACAGAAATGGAGACCACATGGAGGGTTATATCAGTGAGTGGGAGGGAGAGAGAGGAAAAGGTACAAAGAATAAGTAGCATAAATGGTAGGTAGAAGATAGACAGGGGGAGGTTAAGAATAGAATAGGAAATGTAGAAGCCAAAGAACTTATATGTACAACCCATGGACATTAACAAAAGGAGGGGAATGCCAATGGGAGGGGATGTGCAGGGTGGAGGGGAATAAAGGGGGGGGAATGGGACAACTGTAATAGCATAATCAATAAAATATATTTAAAAATATTTTAAAAAGTGCTGTTCTTCAAATTCATAAACAGAGTTACCATATGACCTAGTAATTCTATTCCTAGGTATATGACCAAGAGAAATGAAAACACACATTCACCAAAAACTATTTTTCAGCAATGAACTATTATTCAGCAAGGAATAACTAATACATGCCACAACGTGGATGAACCTTGAAAACATTCTAAGTAAAAGAAGCCAGCTACAAAAGACCACACCTAACATTTACAATTATTTTGTATAAAATGTTCAGAATAGGCAAAGCTCAAGACAAAGTAGATTGGGAGTTGCTTGGGGACAACCTGTGTGGTTGCTAATTGGTATAGGATTTTTTTTGAGAGAATGAAAATGTCTAAAATTGTGGTGATGGTTGTACAACCCTGTGGATTTACTAAAGAACACTGACTTTTATCCTTTATGTGGGTAAATAGTATGGTACATGAATTATATCTCAATAAAACTAAAACAGAGAGAATCAAGCTTGAATCCAAGCTATCTTTTTCTTCTGTACTTTTTAAAAAAACTTTATTTGAAAAGAATTTCAAGGTTACAGAAAATTGTAAGATTCACCAATTACCAACACTTTTGCCTGTTTTGAAGGTTAAATCCCATATGCTTCAGTTTCATGTATTCATTGCCTTTTTTTGTAGGTCTGGATTTTAGATTGCATTGTTTGACCCAGTAGTTCTCAGTGGAACATCTGGCAATGTTTGGAGACATCTGGGGAGTGGCTGCCACTGGCATCTAGTGAGCCAAGGCACAGGATGCTGCTAAACATTCTAGAATGCACAGGGCAGCACTGCCACCAAAAGCTTATCTGAACCAAAATGCTAACAGTGCTCAGACTGAGAAATCTGCTGTACTCTGGTATATAATTATAAAAAAGAGAAATATTATAGTCTGGTTAAACAGAATGGGGATTTTACTTTCAAATTAGGGTTTGGGAGCATTGAGTATGTGTAGCTCATATGACTTATTTATTAGCTGGTCTTTCAGTTGGTTCTCCCACCCTAAACATTTGCCTGTTGCCTGTGAGGGCAGGAGCCAGACATGAGGTGCTAGAGTATCTGAACAGTGGTATAAACTAATGGGCACTTAAGTATTTGGAAAAAAGGATAGGGCAGCAGGTGGAAAGTCAGGTGGCAGCATTAACAAAGCCCAGGAGGGCAGTAAAGACTACAGTTTAGGAGATCTGGATCCAGACTGAGGCAGCCCTGTCATAGCACTGGGATAAGCCACAATCACAGAACTTAAAGGATACAATAGGTCATTTCACATGTGACTTTTTGCTAATGTGTTTTCTTCATGAAATGGTAGCAGTGAGGCTATTCCTAGAGGTTGAGTGCTTGAGGGTGTTACTACATGCTAGAATATCTTTTATTCTTTAATTTAAAAAAATATTGAATTTATTGAGGTGACATTGATTAATAAAATTATATAGGTTTCAGGTGTACAATTCAGGTGTATAATGTATTGTGTTCACCATCCTAAGTCAAGTCTTCTTCTGTCACCAATTATCCCCCTTTATCCTCTTCTATCTCCTGCTACACCTCTTCCTCTCCAGTAATCACTGTACTGTTGTGTGGGCCTGTGAGTTTTTTTTTTCTTAATCTCTTCACCTTTTTCACCCAGCTCCCCAAACACCCTCTCCTCTGACAGCTGTCAGTCTGTTCACTGCATCTATGAGTCTGTCTATTTTGTTTGTTTATTTTGTTCATTAGATTCCACATATAAGTGAAATCATATGGTATTTGCCTTTCTGTGACTGCCTCAGGTCCATCAGTGCTGTGGCAAAAGGTTAAGATTTCTCTCTTTTTTACAGGTGAGTAGTATTCCATCGTGTAAATACAGCACAGCTTTTTTATCCACTCATCTACTGATGATCACTTAAGCTGCTTCCAAGTCTTGGCTGTTGTAAATAATGTTGCGATGAACATAGGGGTGCATATGTTCTTTCAAATTAGTGTTTCAGATTTCTTTGAATATAGTCCCAGAAGTGGAATCACTGGGTCATAAGGCAGAGCCATTTTTAATTTTTTGAGGAGACTCTATACTGTTTTCCATAGTGGTTGCACCAATATGCAATCCAACCAATAGTGCACAAGGGTTCCCTTTTGTCCACACACTCACAACACTTGTTTGTTGATTTATTAATGTCAGCCATTCTGATAAGTGTGAAGTGATATCTCATTGTGGTTTTAATTTACATTTCTCTAATAATTAGTGACTTTGAGCATCTTTTCATATGTCTGTTGGACATCTGTATGTCCTCTTTGGAGAAGTGTCTATTCAGGTCCTTTGCCCATTTTTAACTGGATTGTTTAGGGGTTTTTTGGTGTTGAATTGTGTAAGTTCTTTATAAATTTTGGATATTATTCCCTTATCAGATGTACCATTGGTGAATATGTTCTCCCATTCTGTGGGTTGTCTTTTAATTTTGCTGATGGTTTCCTTTGCTGTGCGTTTTAGTTTGATGTAGTACCATTTGCTTATTTTTGTTGTTTTTTTCCTTGTCTGAGGAGACATATCAGAAAAAAAATATTGCTACAAGGAATGTCCAAGATTTTACAGGCTATGTTTTCTTCTAGGATTTTTATGTTTTCAAATCTAACACTTAAGTTTTTAATTCAGTTTCAGTTTATTCTTGTGTATGGTGTAAGAAGGTGGTCTAGTTTCATTTTGTTTGCATGTATCTGTCCAATTGTCCCAACATCCTTCATCAAATGGACTAGCCTTACTCCATTGTATGTTCTTGCCTCCTTTGTCAAATGTTAATTGACCATGAAGGCATGGATTTATTCCTGGGCTCTCTATTGTGTTCCATTGCTCTATATGTCTGTTTTATGCCAGTACCATGCTGTTTTGATTACTTAGGACTTGTAGTATAGTTTAATACCAGGTAGTGTGATCCCTCCAATTGGTTCTTCTTTTTCAAGATTGCTATGGCTATTTGGAGTCTTGCTTGGTTCCACAAAAATTTTTGGAATATTTTTTCTAGTTCAATGAAATATGCCATTGGTATCTTGATAAGAATTGCATTGAATCTATAGGTTGCTTTGGGTATAGTGGACATTTTAATGATGTTGATTCTTCCTATCCATGAACACAGTATATAATTTCACTCATTTGTGTCTTCTTCAGTTTCTTTCTTCAGTGTCTTACAGTTTTCCAAGTACAGCTCTTTTATATCCTTGGTTAAATTTATTCCTAGATATTTTATATTTATTTTTTAAAATATTTTATTTATTTTTAGAGAGAGGAGAAGGGAGGGAGAAAAACATTGATGTGGGAGAGAAACATCAATTGGTTTTGTCTCGCATGTGCCTGCAACCCAGGCATGTGCCTGATCTGGAATCAAACTGACAACCTTTTGCTTTGTGAGATGACACCCAACCAACTGAGCCACATCAGTCAGGGCTGGGTTTTTTTGTTTGTTTGTTTGTTTAAAGCAATTGTGAATGGGATTGTTTTCTTACTTTCCCTTTCTGATAGTTCATTACAGGAATATAAACTGATTTCTGGATATTTATTTTGTATCCTGCTACTTTACTGAATTCATTGATCAGTTCTAGAAGTTTTTTGGTGGACTCTTTAGGGTACTCTATATGCAGTATTATGTCATCTGAAAATGATGACAGTTTTATCTTTCCAGTGTGGATGTCTTTTATTTCTTCTTCTTGTCTGATTGCTGTGGCTAGGATTTCTAGTACTGTGTTGAATAATAGTGGTGAAAGTGGACATCCCTGTCTTTTTTCCAATATTAAGAGAAATGATTTTAGTTTTTGCCCATTGAGTATGATGTTGGCTGTGGATTTGTCATGTATGACCTTTATTACATTAAGGTATGTTCCTTCTATTTCCACTTTGCTGAAAGTTTTCTCATCAATCTTTGCTGGATTTTATCAGATGATTTTTTGGCATCTATTGATATGATCATGTTATTTTTATCCTTCATTTTCTTTATGGAGTGTGATTTGCAGATATTGTACTAACCTTGCATTCCTGGAATAAAGGAATAAAGGATCAAAGAATGCCCAGTTGATCATGGTGTATGATCTTTTTAATGTATAGCTGGATCCAGTTTGATAATATTTTGTTAAGGATTTTAGTATTTATGTTTATTAGGGATATTGATCTCTCTCTATTTTTTTCTTTGTAGTATCCTTATCTGGTTTTGGAATTAGGATAATGCCTCATAAAATGAGCTTAGGAGTCGTCCTTCCTCTTGAATTTTTTGTACACTTTGAAAAAGATAGGTGTTAGCTTTTCTTTGAATGTTTGGTAAAATTCACCTGTGAGCCATCCAGGCCAGGACTTTTGTTGGGAGTTTTTTGATTACTACTTCAATTTTATTAGTTGTAATCACTCTTTTCAGATTTTCTGATTCTTCCTGATTCAGTTTTGGAAGATGGTATGTTTCTAGGAATTTATCCATTTTGTCTAGATTGTCCAATTTGTTGATATATAGTTGTTTGTAATATTTTCTTACAATCCCTTTTATTTCTGTGGAGTCAGCTGTTACTTCTCTTTAATTTCTGATTTTATTTATTTGGATTGTCTTGTTTTTCTTGATGAGTCTGCTTAAAGGTTTGTCAATGTCGTTTATCTTTTCAGAGAACCAGCTCTTAGTTTCACTGATCTTTCATATTAGTGGTGCTCACCAAGTTGAGAGAGGTTCAAACTCAGTGCTAGTGCTTGGTCTGAAGCCACTGAACAAAAGCTCCAGGGCATACCAAGTTTAGCTGCCATTCACCAGATGCCTCCAGACCTTTGTTGTAGGACAGGATCTCAGGGAGTCATCAGGGTGAGGCCAGTAGAATTTATCAGGCCCAAAGAGACCAAGGTAGGGCTGTGTGAAGGGAGTGCTCTGTACTGGTCAGATGGGAGGGAAAAATGGCCCCCATCTTAGAGTCACACAACTCAGTCTGTCCAAGAATCTGCCAGGAGCTGGAAGCTCAACAGGTTGGGACTGCTAGGATATCTCTGTATCAACCAGCTAAGGCTCCTCAGTAGATAGGCCCCTCCCAGTTTCACATTCTGGGCCTGTGCTGGGTTCTATGGGTCTCCAAAGAATATGGGAACCACGAAGGGGAACTTATCTTTTCTGAAAGACCTTTGCATAAAAAGTTGAAGCTTTCATCTGCCATTAGTTAGTTATATGTACTATGATGGGTCTTGGTGGGTATAGGTATGAGGTGCTGATCATGAACTCCTGAATCTTTTATTTCTGCACATTCCCAGGATGTCTGAGGAAAGTATCCTGCTCAGAGAGGGTACTAAGCAATTTCATTAAATATTTTAATCTGTATTATATCCCAGGCACTGCATGAGGCATATTAGTGGACAAGAGGTCCCTAACCTCAGGTAACATATATTGTATTAACAAGAGTACTTCGATATATGCTTATTCAGCAGTTGATGTTTCTCTCTGAGAAACTGGCCTTATCACATTTTGCTCATTGCCATCAGAAAGTTTTCAAGAACAACATGCTTGTCTATGGGAGCAACAGAGTAGCCAACTGTTGCATTTCTAGAAGGGTTACTAGCCATCAGCTGGAGTCTTAGACTACTGGAAAATCTTTCTTAAGATGTTTGTTTAGGTGGATAAGCCACTAACAGCTCAGTAATTGAACAAAATAGTAAAATAGAAAATTGAACATAAAACTTTGAAGACGTCACATGGAAAATTCAAATGATGGCTTTGTAAAAGAGTATAGTTACATTTTAGTATTAGAAGCTAAGAACATTCTTGAAAGCAAAATATAATCATTATGGATGATAAATACTAATGTGGCTATACCTATTTTTCTGTTCCTTTCAACTAGTTTTGGTTCTATTTTCCTCTTTGTTGTTCTGTTTTATGTAGGAATTTTTAATAATTTTTAAAGCTTCTTTTGGAGTAGTGTGGAGTATAAATAAATACTTTTTTTGAAAAATAATACCAGAGTGTAGACAATAGGTGTCCCTGTGGTGAAGGTCAGAAAGGACAGGGGTGGAGAAAGAATGCCAGGAAGGACAGAAAGTCCCGTGATAGCATTATGCCTGTATGAGTTCCGGAGCACAGTGTGCTGTTATTACAGACAAAACTAACCTTTGTCTAAAGAGTTATTTTGTTTAAAGCCGAATATTTTGACACATCAAGGCCCCCTACTCCTTGGGTAACTGAGATCCAGTTGAACTATACAGTGACATGGTTTTATCTATATTCACAACTGTCAGTGAATGGGGCTTAATGCCCTGGCTGGATACAATTGACAGAAGTTGAGGAAAATAAGAGAACTGAACTTGGATAATAATCTAGGAATCTACTTTAACAAAATTCACTAAAAAGGGATAGGGTACTCTCTCAGGTTGAAAATCAGTTCCATTTTGCCACAGGGGGCACTTTGTTAGTTTTGTCCTATTTCTTTTCAAAATACATGCAGAATCTTAATCCCTGTTAGGATACCCAGAGAGTAAATGTCATTTCTTTACCTGGAGTTTCAAACAGCTGACTTTGAGCCTCTGCTGATCCAGATAATGATTTCCTTTACTACCCCTTTCACAGAGTTGTTTCTTTCCTTTTTTTTTTTTTTAATTGCCCTCTAGGTGCCACAGAGATTTCCTTGACAACAGGTTCTTGTTAGGGGCTCAGGGTTTATCAGAGAAACACACATCATTACTAGTCAGTCCATAGGGTTTATAGTGATGACTTTGGAGGAAAAGGCTTCCTCTCCTGCTTTAGTCTTGCCTCTCCATGCTCTCGTATGCAGGAGCTGGGCCTGCTTCATATTCAAAGAGCCTAACTTGGACCAGGTACAAAGATGTTTATGTCTTTCCAAAACAAAGCATGTACACATCTATCTGAATGGCTAAAATAAAAGTAGTGGTAACACTAAATACTGGCAAGGATGCATGAAAACTGAATCACTCATACATTGCTGGTGAAAATATAAACTGGTAAAGCCATTCTGTAAAACAGTTTGGCAGTTTCTTACAAAACTAAACACTTACTTATCACATGACCCAGCAATTGAACTCCTTGGATATTTATCTGAGAGTAATAAACACCCTATGCTCACACACACACACACACAAAGACTTGTACATGAATGTTTATAGCAGTTGTATTCACAATAGTTAAAAAGCAGGAGTAATCTAGATTACTCCTTCAACAGATGAATGGTTAAACAAACTTTGGTAGTGCTGTATCCTAGAATACTATGCAGCAATAAAAAGGAATGGACTATTGATACACAGAGTAACTTAGATGGAACTCAAATTATGCTGAGTCAAAAAAAAATCCAGGCCATCCAAAGTTACACATTATACATTGCAGTTTATGTAACATTCCTAAAATAATGAAACTAGAAATGGAGAACAGATCAGTGGGTACCAGGGATTAGGGATGTAGGAAGAAAGGACAGGATGGAGATGAGTGTGGTTATAAAAGGCAACAAGAGAAGTCCTTGTGCTTATGTGGCTGTTCTGTATCTTAACTGTGGTGGTAAATATACAAACTTAATCATGTGATTAAATTGTATGTGCACACACATAGATGAGTATAAGTTAAACTAAAGACATCTGAATAAAATTGGTGGGTAGTAATGTCAATATTCTGGTTGTAATACTGTTTTTCAAGATGTTATCCTTGGGGGAAACTGGGTAAATGGTACGTGGGTCTCTCTGTATTCTTTCTTACAACTGCATGTAAATCTACAATTAATTAAAATTTCAATAACCATTCATGAATAAAACTCAGAAAACTTGTAATAGAAGGGAACTTCCTCAGTTGGACAAAGATCATGTACAAAAGACCTACAGTTAACACCATACTTAACACTGAGAAGCTGAAAGCTTTCCCTCTATGATTAAGAACAAGGCAAGGAAGTTCTCTCTCACCACCTCTATTGAATGTTGTACTGAAACTCCTAGCTAGTGCATTATAGCAAGAAGAGGAAATAAAACATGTATAAATTAGAAAGGAAGAAATAGAACTCTTCGCGGATGACATGAAAATCCCAAAGAACCAACAAAAACACCTCTTAGATCTAATAAGTGAGTATAGCAAAATCATAGGATACAAAGTTAGTGTACAAAAGTCAATTGCTCTCCTATATGACACCAGTGAACTTTTGGAGTTTCAAATTTCAAAAAGGAATTCCATTTATAATAGCACCCAAATAAATGAAATACTTAGTTATAAGGCTAACAAAATATGTCCAGAACACTGGTCATATCAGAAAACACTGATGAAAAGAAATAAAAGATCTAAATAAATGAACATATAATCTATGTTCACAGATTGGAAGACTCAATATTGTTAAGATGTCAATACTTTCCAACTTAATCTGTAGCTTCAATATAATCAAAATAAAAATCTCAGCAAGCTATTTCATAGATAACAACAAAATGATTCTTTTTTTCATGATGTCCAAGTACAGTTGTCTCTATTTCTCCCTCACTGTTCCTCTCTGCCCCACGCATCCCCACCTCCCACCCTGGATCCAACCCCTCTTTGCCTTTGTCCATGAGTCCTTTATACATGTTCTTTGATGACCCTTTTCCTTTTTTCCCCTCATTATCTCCTCCCCCTTCCTCTCTAGGTACTGTTAGCTTGTTCTTTATTTCAACGTCTCTGGTTATATTTTGCTTGCTTATTTGTTTTTTTGATTAGGTTCCACTCATAGGTGAGATCATATGGCATTTGTCTTTTACCACCTGGTTTATTTCACTTAGCATAAATGCTCTCCTGATCCATCCATGCCATTGCGAAGGGTAGGAGTTCCTTCTTTCTGCTGTGTAATATTCCATTGTGTAAATGTACTACAGTTTTTTTATCTCCTCATTTACTGATGAGCACTTAAGTTGCTTCTAGCACTTGGCTATTATAAACTGTGCTGCTGTGAACATTGGGGTGCAAAGGTTCTTTTGAATTGGTGTTTCAGGATTCTTAGAGTATAATCCCAGCAGTAGAATTGCTGGGTCAAAAGGCAGTTCAATTTTTAGTTTTCTGAGGAAATTCCATAACGTTTTCCATAATGGGTGCACCAGTCTGCATTCCCACCAACAGTGTACGAGGGTTCCCTTTTCTCCATGACCTTGCCAGCACTTGCTGTTTGTTTATGGTGACCATTCTGATTGGTGTGAAGTGGTATCTTATTGTGGTTTTCATTTGCATCTTTCTGATGGCTAGTGATGCTGAGCATTCTTCCATATGTCTCTGAACCGTCTGTATGTCCTCCTTGGAGAAGTGTCTGTTCCAGTCCTTTGCCCATTTTTTAATTGGGTTGTTTGTCTTCCTGGAGTGGAGTTGTGTGAGTTCATTATATATTAGAGATTAAACCCTTGTCTGAGGTATCATTGGCAAATATATTTTCCCATATGGTTGGTTCCCTTTTCATTTTGCTGATGATTTCTTTAGTTGTGCAGAAGCTTTTTATTTTGATGAAGTCCTATTTGTTTACTCTTTCCTTTATGTCCCTTGCTTTAGGGGACATTGGTGAAAATATTGCTGTGTGGAATATATGACATTTTCCTGCCTCTGTTCTCCTCTAGGACTTTTATGGTGTTGTGACTTATATTTAAGTCTTTTATCCATCTTGGGTTTATTTTTGTGTATGGTGTAAGTTGGTGGTCGAGTTTCATTTTTTTGCATGTAGCTGTCCAGATCTTCCAACACCATTTACAACAAATTGATTCTAAAGTTTATATGTAAAGGCAAAGGACCTAGAATAATCACACACAATACTGAAGAAAAAGAACAAAGTTGGAAGGCTAATGTTACCCAATTTCAAGGGTTATTATAAGGCTTCAATAATTAAGACAACATGGTATTGATGAAAGAATAGACACATACATCAATGAAAAAAATACAGAACCCAGAAATAGGCCCACGCAAATGTATCCACCTTACTTTTGACAAAAGGGCAAAGGTGATTCAATGGAGAAAGGATAGTCTTTTCAATAAATGGTGACTGAACAAATGATGAAGGATGTCCATATGCAAGGAAACAAACCTAGACACAGACCTTTTACCTTCTATAAAAAGTAACTAAAATGGATTATAGACTAAAATACAAAATGCAAAACTATAAAACTTCTTAAAGATATAGGAGAAAATCTTTATGGCCTTGGATCTAGTTATGAAGTTTTTTTTTTAAAAAGATTTTATTTATTTACATTTAGAGAGAGGGGGAAGGAGAGAGAAAAAGAGAGAGAGAAATATTGATTGGTTGCCTCCCTTATGTGCTCTGACTGGGAACTGAACCCACAGCCTAGGCAAGGAATTAAACCGGTGACTTTATGCTTTGCCAGATGACACCCAACCAACTAAGCTACACTGATCAGTTTTTAAATACAACAACAATAGAATTATCCAGGAAAGAAAAATTAATGTTTGACTTTATTAAATTAAAAATGTCTTCTTTCCAAAAGACACTTAAAATAATGAAAAAACAAGCCAAGAACTTGGAGAAAATATCTGGAAAGCACATACCTGATACAGGACTTGTATATAACATATACAAAAATATATCTAGAACTCAACAATAAGAAAATAACCCAATTAAAAAGTTAGCAAAGGAACTGAACAGATATCTCACCAAAGAAGATCTACAAATGGTAAATAAGTTTATGAAAAGATATTCAATATCATTTGTCATTAGGAAATTTCAAATTACAGCAACAAGGTGATACTACCACATACTTATTAGAACGGCTTTAAAAAAGAACACCCCAAAACTGAATACCAATTGCTGGAGAAGGTAAGAAGAAACAGGAACTCTTGTTCATTGTTGGAAATCCAAAGTGGTTTTGGAAGACAGTTTAGCAGTTTCTTATAAAACTAAACACGGTCTTATCAGATGATCCATTAATCATGCTTCTGACTTGAAAACTGGTGCCCCAAACTGCTTCAAAAATTATGGCCACACAAAAACCTGCATGCGAATGCTCACAACAGTTCGAGTCATAGGTACTAAAACCTGGCTGGAAACAGCCAACATGTCCTTCAGTAGGTGAATGGTGAATGACTAAACCGTGGGATATATTTTTTAAATAGTTTATTTATTTTTAGAGAAAGGGGAGGGGAAGGAGAGACAGGGAGAGAAAAATCAATGTGTAGTTGCCTCTCACACACCCCTCACTGGGGATCTGGCCCGCAACCCAGGTATGTGCCCTGACTGGGAATCAAACTGCCATCCCTTGGTTTACAGGCCCGCGCTCAATCCACTGAGCCACACCAGCCAAGGTAAACAGTGAGATAGTATGCAACAATAAAGAAGAAACAAGCTGTTCAAGACACCGATAAATCATAATGCATACTACTAAGTGAAAGAAGCCAGTCTGAAAAACAAAAAACAGAAAACCATACTGTACGACTCCAATTATGGAGTTCTGGAAAAGGCAAAACTATAGAGATGGTAGACAGATCAGTGGCTGCCAGGGGTTCAGGGTAGGGGAGGATTGAAAAGGTGAAACATGGGGAATTTTTTAGGGCAGTGAAATTATTCTGCATGATGCTATAATGGTGAATGTAAGACTTTAGTATTTTTTTCAAAACCCATTGAGCTTTGCATCACAAAGTAAATATTGAGGTTTGAAAATTTAAAAAATCATCTAGGAGTTTAGAGATCCCATGATGGAATACAGAATGTGATTAAAGAATATAAATATATTCCAACTATATGAAACAACCTCACTGAAGGAGGTAGGAAAACAAGTACTGACCTCAGTGATTTTGGAAATGAGAGGAGTCTGTGAGACTAAAAGCAAAGGGAACTGTACGTAAGTACCATTTCCCATGGGGGTATGGGTTAGCAATTCTGAAACCACTATGCATGTACTTTACTGGAATTGAAGAATTAAATAAATGAATGATGGGTGATGGGAACTAGACTGTGGTTGGAGTGGGAGATTACAGATAAGCAAGGGGAAGAGTCTAGAATTATTCAAATATACAAAAATATACACAAATACTTCTGGAACTCAACAGTAAGAGTTAAAAACAGTACAAACTAATGTTTAGCTTAATATGGGTACAAGAGGTTACTTTAGGTACAACGTAAAGATATATATATATGTTAGTATGTACACCTATATTTATTTGCTCTGTCAGTTGGGAGAACCTAAAAGAAATGAGATCCCAGTAGCAATAAACACACCTAGATCCCAACTCTTGGTTTCTAACTCACCAATGAAAGTAATCAGGGCTTCATGGAGAAAAGGCTGATACTAGGAATAGGACAGGAAAGATACAATTTGACCCTAGAGCATTTTCTAGTGCCAGGAAGTAAACAAACAAACAAACAAAAACCCTCCCACCAAAAAATGCCAAATTTTTTTTAAAAAACAACCCATAGTGATGGTCATATGTCAAAGGGATATAGGACCCAATGAAAGAGCTCCTAATGGCCAAAGCTGGAACAATTTGAGCGATAAAGTGAATAAAGTAGTATTGTATTGTTACTCTAAGTATAAAATAAATATTCATGAGCCCATACTGATATAAATAAATGACTGAATAAATTAATAAATTGGGTAGTTTTGATATATCTCCCATACAGAAGAACTGCATCTAATTGATGTAGATACTATGCTTGTAAGAGGGTGGAACACATTTCCCACTCCTTAAATGTGGGCTGTGCATAGTGACTTTCTTCCAAAGAGCACAGTATGAAAAGAGTGAGGGGGAAAAAAAAGGAGTAACTTTACAGTAGAGAAATCTGAAAACACTGTCTCAGCCAGGCGATTAAGAGTGACATCAGCGGTGACAAGTCACACTGGTAGTATGTTCCCTTGTTATGATGTGGGGAGGATGGGACTTACCTCTCTGTTTTCCTCCCCAAAGCACTTCACCCCAGTATAACCATGAGGAAAACATCAGACAGATTACAATTGACAGACATTCTACAAAACATCAGAGCAGGACTCCTTAAAATTCGCAAGGGTCATCAAAAAACAAGGAAAGTCTGAGGAACAGCAGCAGTCAAGCAGAGCCTGAGATATGACTACAAACATAATGTGGTATCCTGGCTGGAATCCCAATAAAGAAAAGGGACAGCAGGGAGAAAACGTGGAAATCTCAAGTATGGATTTCAGTTAAATAGAATGGATCAAAATTGGTACATTAATTGTGTCAAATGTACCATACTGATGAGAAATGCTAGTGATAGGGGAAACAGGATATGGGTGTGTATAGCACTCTCTGTACTATCTTCACAATAATTTTGTTAATCTAAAACTATTCTAAAAATAAAAACTTATTTTAAAATAAAAGGGTTGGGCATGGTCCCTCCACAGCCCTGGAGAGTGTCCCATGCACCTGTGCCCAGAATGGGGGTGCCATTGCATGCTGGCTTTCCCTCATCATTTTCCTCTCCACCCCCACCCAAATGTGCTTGTGCAGAGGACTCAGTGCTGAGGTTGTCTACAGCCCCTGGGGAAATTGTGGGATATTCACCATCATCATTGCCGGAAAGAGTGATTTATGGCTTTGTTCTTAAGCTTTTAATTTGACTTCACATTATATTTCCTGTGGGCTTTTATTCCTGAATCTTGGCTGAACTCTTTAGCTTAAACTTCTGGTCTCAAAAATACTGGACAGTTGCATTACCTATATATCTCTTTTTTCCTATAGTAACTGGTTACAACCACCACCTATGTACTCTTTTATTTTTTATTTAGAGGACTTTCATTTTTAAGTATATTTTATTGATTATGCTATTACAGTTGTGCCATTTTTTCTCCCTTTATCCCCCTCTACCTTGCACCCTGCCTCCAGCACTTCCCTCCTTTAATTCATGTCCATGGATTGTACACATAAGTTATTTGGCTTCTCTATTTCCTATACTATTTTTAATCTCCCCCTATTTTGTGCCTACCAATTATGCTTCTTATTTCCTGTAGCTTTCCCCCCCATTCTCCCTTTCCTTCTCCCCACTCATACAACACTCCAGGTCACAGGTGGCAAACACAAGGCCCGTGGGCTGAATCCGGCTCTCCGCCTCGTTTTTTTATCTGGCCTGGCACCTTGTTTTTACCCGGTGGCAGTGCCGAGCTCTCGCTTAACTGTTAAGGAGTAGTTACATTTATACAGTCCTAAAATTACATTCGGCCCTTTGAAGGCAACTACAAGGCTGATGTGGCCCCTGGTGAAAATGAGTTTCACACCCCTGCTCCACGTGATCTTCATTTCTGTGATTCTATTCCTGTTGTACTTGTTTGATTAGTTGGCTTTTTTTAGGGCCAGTTGTTGATAGTTGTCAGTTTGTTGTCATTTTACTGTTCATAGTTTTTGATCTTTTTCTTAGATAAGTCCCTTAACATTTCATATAATAAGGGCTTAATGATGATGAACTCTTTTAACTTGACCTTATCTAGGAAGCACTTTATCTACCCTTCCATTCTAAATGATAGCTTTGCTGGATAGAGCAATCTGGGATTTAGGTCCTTGCCTTTCATGACTTGGAATACTTCTTTCCAGCCCCTACTTGTCTGTAAGGTCTCTTTTGAGAAATCAGCTAATAGTCTTATGGGAACTTTTTGTAGGTAACTCTTACCTTCTCTCTTTCTGCTTTTAAGATTCTTTCCTTATCTTTAATCTTGGGTAACTTAATTATGATGTATCTTTGTGTGTTTCTTCTTGAATCCAACTTCTTCTTTGGGACTCTCTGAGCACCCTGGACTTGCAAGTCTAGATCCCTCGCCAGATTAGGGAAGTTTTCCTTCATTATTTGTTCAAATACGTTTTCAATTTCTTGCTGTTCCTTTTCTCCTTCTGTCACCCCTATGACTCAGATGTTGTAATGTTTAAAGTTGTCCCAGAGGGTCCTCAGCTTCTCCTCATTTTTTTGAATTCTTGTTTCTTCATTCTGTTCTGGGTGGATGTTTATTTTTTCCTCTCGTCCCAAACTGTTGATTTGAGTCTGGGTTTCCTTCCCTTCACTGTTGGTTACCTGTATATTTTTCTTTATTTCATTTTGTATAGCCTTCACTTCTTCCTCTATTTTGTGACCATATTCAACCATTTCTGTGAGCAGCCAATTACCAGTGTTTTGAACTCTGCATCTGATAGGCTGTCTATCCCTTCCTCGATTAGTTCTATTTTTGGAGTTTTGATCTGTTCTTTCACTTGAGCCATATTTCTTTGTCTTGGCACCCCTGTTATGTTGTAAGGGGTGGAGCCTTAGGTACTCACCAGGGTGGGACAACCCATTTCACTGCATTGTGGCTCTGTATGTGGGGGAGGGGTCAGAGAGGGAACAATGCTGCGTGCTTGGCTCTCACCCCACTTTCTGTCACTTCCCTTACTTCCCACAAGTGGATTGTGACCTTTCAGGTGCTGATTCCCAGGTGGGTGGGCGTCTCCCATGGACTTCCTTTGAGACTGGGAGTTTCTCCCACCAACGCAACTCGCACAGGTTTTTACAACCAGAGGCTTTGAGGCTTTCTTTCCCTGCCCTGGAACCCTGGGTTGTGCAGTATGTCTTGCTTTCCAGGTGCCCTCCTGGCTTATCCGCCCAGTCTGTCAGCCACTGCCTTGCCACACATCCTCTCCCCGCAGCTTCCTGTCTCTGCCCCTCCTATCAGTTTGGATGAATATTTCTTTTTTAACTCCTTGGTTGTCAGACTTCCATGCAGTTTGATTTTCTGGCAGTTCTGGTTGTTTTTTGTTTTTAAATTGGTTATTATCCTTCTTTTGGTTATGCAAGGAAGTGAAGCAAACTGTATTTACCTACGCTCCCATCTTGGCCAGAACTCCCCCCAGCTATGTACTCTTATTTAGAGTTAACAAGATGAGTACCAGTTTACTCAACTCCATTCATAACAAGAACTATGCTAAAAATCAACAGCAGGAGAAATATCAAGAGAGGCCATCCCAGCATTAAGAGATATTCCTTTTAGTGAAGTAAAGCAAATATTCTTTCTTTCATCCAAAGAACACCAAAAACCAAATTATATGTAGATATACTGACACCAACCATTTGTGTATATGTTTTTGAAGTAATAATTTTGGCCATAATTATTTTGACTATCTCTCTTATTAATACCTGTCATTGAGATGTAAAAAAAGAAAAGTTGAACTTTTCTTAGATTGTTATATTTATATTGTAAATGTTCTTATATATTAGTTATTAATGGACATGGCAAAAATACCATACTACAAAAAATAAATAAATAAAAGGGATGAACTACTGGTACATACAATTTGGATGGACCTCAAGGGAATTATGCTGAGTGAAAAAAGCCAAACTCAGAAAGTTACATTTATACAACACTGTATATAACATACAGCAATTTTTGTTAAAATTTTGAAATAAACTAGAGATAGAGAACAGGTCAGTGGTGGCTAGGGTTTAGGGATGAAGGGAAAAGGGAGGGTGTGAGTACAGACAGGTAGCAGGAAGGAACTGTGTGATGATGAAACAGATCTGTATCTTGACCGTAGTGGTGATTATATGAATATACACATGTGATAAACTGCACAGGACTACACGCTCACACACACATATGGCTGAATGTAAAGTTGGTGAAATTGGGATAAGCTTTTGGAATTGCACCAATGTCGTTCTCCTGGTTGGGATATGGTACTATAGTTATGCAAGGTGTTACCATTGGGGCAAATAAGTAAAGAGTAAATGGAATCTCTCATTACAATTTAAAAGGCATTAACTGTTGCTATTATGCATTCTTTTTTCTTATGGACATATAATCCATGTGTCCTAAACTTCACCCTTTAATCAGGGGTGTCCAACCTTTTGGCATCTCTGGGCCACACTGGAAGAAGAAGGGTTGTCTTGGGCCACACATTAAATACACTGTGACACATAATCACAAAAAAATCTGATAATGTTTTAAGTAAATTTACGATTTTGTGTTGGGCCGAATTCATAGCCATCCTGAGCTGCATGTGGCCCATGAGCCTCAGGTTGGACACCCCTGTAGGCACTTTAGTATAGTCACAGTTATGCTACAATCACCACTAATTTCAGAACACTTTCATCACCCCCAAAGAAACCCCACATGCATTAGTAATCACTCCCCAGTCTCCCTTCCCCTGTCCTCTAGAAACCACTAATTTCTGTCTCTGTTGATTTGCCTATTCTTGTTCTTTCAGATAAGTGTAATCATACATTACATGTTCTTTTGTGATTGGCGTCTCTCACCTGGCATGGTTTCAAGATTCACCCATATTGTAGCATGTGCCAGTACTTCATTCCTTTCTGTGGCTGGATAGTATTCCATTATATAGACATGCCACATTGTGTTTATTGATTCATTAATTGATGGACATCTAGGTTGTTTCCATATTTTGCCTATTATGAATAATGCTGCTGTAAACATTTATGAACCAGGTTTTTTTTAACATATGTTTCAATTTTCTTGAGTATATATGTATGAGTGGAATTCTGGGGTCATGTGGTAATTCTATGTTTAACTTTTTGAAGGACTGACACAATTTCCCAAGGTGCTGTGCCATTTTACATTCCCAGCATCAGTGTGTGAAAGTTCTGACTCCACCACATCCTCACTAACGTGTTATTGTCTGTCTTTTCGATTACAGCCATCCAAGTGGGTGTGAAGTGATATCTCATTGTGGTTTTGATTTTCTGTTTCTTATTGACTCAGTTTCAGTAGCTTTTGTCTTCCTAGAAATTTTTCCATTTCATCTACGTCATCTAATTTGTTGGAATACAATTGCACAGTTTTCCCTTAATAGTCTTTTTCATTTTTGTAAGGTTGGTAGTAATTTGAGTCTTCTCTTCTTTTATCTGTGTCTGTCTAGCTAAATGCTCATCAATTTTGTTGATCTTTTCAAAGAACCAAACTTTGCTTTTTATTGATTTTCTATACTGTTTTTCTATTCTGTTTCATTTATTTCTTCTCTAATCTCCCCTCCTCTCCTCCTTCCTTCCACCTGCTTTGGATTTAGTTTGCTCTTCTTTTTCCAGTTACTTCAGGTAAAAAGTTAGGTTATTTATTAAAGAGTTTTCTTCTTTAAAAATGTAAGCATTTAGAGCTCTCTGTATATTTTTTGCAACTTCATTTGAATCATAATTATTTCAAAATGAAGACTTAAGAAGGTATGTGTTATGCTACGCCAGGAAGCTGTGTATGTCTATGACTCAGCCACTGTACCTGTCCTCAAGGAGCTTAGTTTTATGGAGAAAGATCAACATAGAATCATTCAGAAGATGTGGAGTTGGTTACCTGCTGCAGAGATGAGAGAAAGCACTAAAGGCTGTCCAGGAAAATCATGAAGGCACAGTGATGCTTTCATAATGGGAGTTCCATACTCAGTGAGGCCAGTCCCTCAGGAGGCTGCCACTTATTTCTCCTCAGACCTTTAGGGACCACAACTGAAGCCATCTGGGATGTGGATGGAATTGCACTCTGATTAAGGCTAATGGTCCTAGCTGAGGGCTTTCCTCTGCAGTTCAAAATGCTCAAAGATGCCCCCATCTTCTACCAAGTCACTCAAAATGTTCTAAATGTGCAGACCAACTCCCTTCATGAAAGAGAGCAAGAATGATGTTAAACAGGAAGGAAAGCCTAAAAAATTTGTTGGGGTTGCTAATACTAAAAACATTTCTTTTAACTTTAATTTTGAAATAATTTCAGACTCACCAAAAAATTTTACAAAAACAGCAATTAATTCCTATATACTCTTTACCCAACTTTCTCAACACTGCCAAACACTAAAAATTAGCACTGGGTTTCCAACACTTGTTTAATTTTTATTTTTAATGTTTTTTTAACTAGATAACATGCAGGTGAAAAATCTTGTTCTCACCTCTGCCCTTTCTAGTCCATCACTCTCACTCCTCACAAACACTCACAGGTGGCCACCTGCATTTTTCTTTATGCAAACATAAACAAAATATTTTCATACCTTCCCCTCTTCTTCACCCCCCACCCCCCAAAAAAAGAAAAAGCTAGCATCCAATGCATTCTGATCTGGATCTTGCATTTATCATTTAACAATATAGCTTAAAAAGATTTCCAAAACACAACATAATTATGCTTTTTTTTTTTTTAAAGGGACATCAGTATTTATCCCATCTCAGCCCTACTGCTCTTCAGGATTACCTCAGACATTGCTTATGCTCTGATTGTTTGAATCCCAAATTCCTCAAGCATAGACTTCTGTGCTGACAAGCCCGGGGGTTATACAGATCCCAGACAGAATGACTGGAGCAAAGCCACCAATCCCCTGTGCTATCAGGACCATAGGGACACATTCAGAAGTGACAGCAACAGTGTGATGATTGCCTTAGCATGAGCGACACCCGAAAAAGATCACTCTGGGCCAAGGAGAGGAGATGATCTGGAACAAGGCCTTGTTGCCAAGCAACCCCAGAGGGAATGAAATTAACACAATCTGTTTTTCATGTAACTGCATCTCAGATGAAAGCTGAGGCCAGAGTTGATCCCATGCAAAATTAATAATTACCACATGATTCTTTCTTTTAAATGCCTATTGCCAAAAGACTGGCAACTAAAGAAACCAGTATATCCTTTTCTTAAAGAAATGATGGAAAAGGGAAAACAAATAAATTCAGATCCTGTCTTCTTTTCTTTCCTTTTTTTTCAGTGAGACAGAGGGGGAGGGAGGTAGAAAGACAGGGAGAAAAACATCAATGTAGAGGAGAAACATCGATTGGTTGCCTGTCGTACAGACCTGGACCAGGGACCGAACCCGCAACCCACTCATGTGCCCTGGACCAGGAATGGAACCTTTTGCTTTGCAGGAAGATGCCCAGCTAACTGAGTCACACTGGCCAGAGTGAGATCCTGTGTTTTTCCATTTGAATGTTAGGTAGGAAATAAGGCATTTCTATCTTAGACTGCTGTTGAATCTGCCTGTTGGGAAACCTGCTTTAAAAGCCAGATCCCAAATAGACAAAACAACACACACCAAAGAGCTGAGGGAGGATATTTTTCTTAGAGGTAAGAGACAGCTTTGGATCATTTGAGACTCTTTTAGTCTCCTTTTTAGAAAATTTACAATGTAATTTTCCCCATTAGTGTGTTCAGAGATGGTAAATTGTCACAAAAATAAAAATAGCCCTACTGCCTACAGCCTACCCACTCTCCCTAACCTCACTCTAAAGGCTGAAGGAGGAACATAGCTTGATGTGCTCACTAACCTTTGCTTTTTGAGAGCTTATCAATATTTAAAAGGCAAAAATAACATAGAAAAGAAGATTCCACTCCCACCCTGCTTCAGCTGCATTAATTTGGGTAAATTAACTGTTTGGTTGGAGCAGAGCAATGGCCTTCTCATCAAGAGAACCTTTCGATTGTTATTTTGTGGTTGTGTAACTCAAAGTATTTTTAGCCAAAGAAACTAATTTTACCTGAGAAGGAAAACTTTCCTGACCAACAGAAGGTCGGATGCAGACTTTATCCTGGGGAAGGTAGCTACCAGGTTGTCTTTCTCACTTAGCAATTACACAGTATATTTACCCACATTGAGGCAGGACACTCCCTTGGTCTTGTTGGGCCACCCCACACCCCTCACCTCACACTAGCCCAGTTTGAGCTAATGTCCTCTCAGCCAGCTTGTTTCTGTGAAGCAATGAGTGTTTGCTGATAGAGATGAGCAGAATTTACTAGTACAGAGAGAAGAAACCAGAGAGCAAAGAGTGCACACTTGAGTTTTGTAAGCCTATATCAGTCAAGGTCTCAGCAGGGAACAGATGATACATTCACGCCGGGTGATTTGAGGAGTGTTTGATAAAAGGATTATTTACAAAGGTTGGTGGGAAAACCACAAAAGGTTGGTGTTACCTTGTGCTGGTAACATTGGGTTGGGAGTTGTTACTTCAGGTCTAAGCCTGAAGA
The DNA here is from genome assembly GCA_004024845.1 of Tonatia bakeri. Taxonomy (NCBI): domain Eukaryota; kingdom Metazoa; phylum Chordata; class Mammalia; order Chiroptera; family Phyllostomidae; genus Tonatia; species Tonatia bakeri. The sequence continues at coordinate 146,995 of PVIA01000758.1, forward strand.
AGTGAGGCCTAGGTGGAAGAGGGGTGGCATTTAGAGGGCCACATTACAAGAATGCAACCTTCAGTGGAGCTGTGAATATCCCAATATCACTTGTCCCTTTCCTTCTTATCTCTGGCTAGATTTCCCCATTTGGCTGAACCCCACTACAAGTCAGAGGGCAAGGAAACCCTTAAATGTAGTACCTATAGGTCAGCCTCCTGGGGTATGGAGCACCCCCTAGCCTATGGGGGTGGGGTGACCCTTGGGCTAGCCCCCTGGTCTTGGACCAATCAGTGGCTGTTCCTGGACATGGAAGAGTTTGGTGCTTTCTCTCTGAGCAGGGAGCAATAGGTGGGGCAGGTTCCTTTCTATAGGAGATAGTGGGTGTGGCAGAGCCCATAACTGACATGCCTTGGGTCCCTGACTACTAGATGATGTGCTCCTGGAAGGCAGGGACCACGGTCTGACATTAGTTTTCCAGCAGAACTCGGCATTATTTCTTTTAAGTCAGCCACTCAGTTGATATTTATTGCGTTAGGCTGGGTAAAATGATGCCTATGTTACAATTATCTACCTCAACCACATTTGTTCTTGAGGATATTTTAAAACACAAAGACATTTGACATTTGTTGAGAAGGACTGTGTTGATCCACAGGCAGAGAAGCCAGCCTAAGTTGGGCTGATGAAGGGACATGTTCTCAAAGTTCGCAACCTGTTGGGACAATGGCTCCCTTCTTCCTGAAATGCCTCCCAGCTGTACATGGCCAAGCCAGGGGCAGGCTCATTTCCTTGCACTAAGAAACCTCTCACAGTAGCAAGAGAGCAAGTAAGGCACTGTCTCCCTGCTTTGGTAACCCTCTTATTTCAGTGATATGAGCTTATTGACACTGGGGAGAGATGCCACTGATTCTTTCCAGAGTGAAGATGGCCATAATGTGAAGCATGGGACTCCATGCTGTGTGTCCTAAGATGTTTTCTTCCTGGGTAGACCTGAGGGATAGAATTTCTTCGGCTGAGAAGTGGGGGTGTGAGCTATAGTACAATCCACAGGCAGAAACATTTGTGGGCTCTTCTACACGTCTGGTCTAGGATCTCTGAGGCAAAAAACAAACAAATAAACAAATGAACAAAAAACCCTATTTCCCTTGCAGGGATAGCTGACACTTTCAACATGGCATATCTTTTCAGACCAAATTGTCAAGTCTTTGGGAGACTCATTCATCCAGAGACAGCTGGACAGCAGCTTGAAGATTATTCATGAACAGCAGGGTTTGGCCCATGGGGCTGGGAAGGGTTTTAATTTACTTCATCTGAGAAGTTATCAAGGACTTCCCAGCTGTTTTGGAATGCTCTGTTCCAAGCTGTACAGGTTAAAATTTCTTCTTTCTGGGGAAAATCATTCCCCAAAGGTCATAATCTTCAGTGTCCATTTGCTCTCTCTCTTCCTCCTTTAACTGATCTGCCATCTCACCAAGTCAAGAAAAATACATTCATTGTCTTCCCTATGCAAGTTGCTGCCCTACACAGAACTTTCACCTTTACAGCAAACCAGCAACCTACAAACCAAACCAAAAGAGGACAGAGGGAAGGGAAAGTGGAACTGGTTTCCCTCGAGCCCTGCCTGGTTTTCATCTGGCACAACCTGATTCTAAGTCACACTGACAAAAAGCCTCATTCACTTTAACTCTTTCCATCTGCCCACTCTTTCATTAAAAAAACATTTTAAAAATGTATGTTTTCTGATTATAACACTCACAAATACCATTTGGAAAAGAGAATGAACTCTTTCCACCTCTGATGCAGTTTAAAAATGAAGCCATGCTTGACTCTGCCCTCCCAGGGTTTTTCAGAGGAGGTGGGAGAGTACGGCCCTCCACCTGGGACCCTCGATTCCATCCTGGTACCTATGGCCCATTGAGAGAGCTTTGGCCCCGGTGCCTGTGATTTCGTGCAGATGATCACAGCTGTCTAAATGTTCATTTTAACCAGATTTTACTGATAAAAGTGTAGAGGGACAGTCAGGAAATAGCACTGGACTGTTATTTCATTAGAAACATTTTGAGTCCAGACTTTGCCAGGAACTCGCTGTTACCTTCTGAGAGTCTCCAGCCTCTCTGCGTGTTTATCATGTGTGAAATATTAGCTGTTTGATTATTTCAAAGGTTCTATAAATTGCCCTGAGCCATAGCTTAAGAACAAAATGTTTACTCAATTAATCTACTTTCTTTCTCCACCACGGTTCTTACCCTTTCCACTTCAAAGACCTACAAATTTTACTGTTTTCTCATTACCTAGCCCTGCCACTTTTCCCTGTTGTAAGGAGTGAAATGTTCTCTTCCAACTGTTCATGCCAGTGAGCAAATGTGTCTCACTTCTTGGTTATTTTTCATGTTCTTTCTCTCTGCTCTTTTCCCAGTCTTTCATCCCAAATGAGTCCTCACAGAAGCAGGTTTGCCTCTCAGTTCTACGGCTTTAACTGACATATTCAATTAATGAGCAAGTCTTTACTGGGCACCCACAATGAACAAAGCACAGCTCAGCACTGTTAAAAAGGTAAAATAGTTTTAAGACATGTTCTCAGCCTTCCGGGAGACAAGACTTCTGAGGCTGCAAATCCTAGTTGCCTCTGGTCCAGCGCTGACCTCCAGCAGCTGACTCAGATAACCACCCTCCACGCTGAAACATCCTCTTCTCTGAGCTGCTGCATCTGCACACCGTGTTCTCTTCCCTTTTCTCTCACTTCTTCCTGGCTTCCTTTTGCTGGGTCCTCCCTCCAGTCCATTCACTAAATTTGGTCCTCAGGGACTCTGTCCTAGGCCCTCTTCTCCTCTCAGTCTCTTCTTTCCCTGGATCATTTCAACCATTCTTATGACTTCAGTTACCACCTATATGTTGATAATTCCCCCAAATCTATATATTTATTCAGATGTATGTCTGGAGCAGAACCCATGGTCACATTAACGTATTTGTAGTGAAACGTGAGGCACATAACAACGATAACTACCCTCGCATAGGTTCCAGTAAGATTTTGCTGCCAAGTTAGTTTTAGTGCCACCTTATGAGAAAACTTTCATTTTTCAGAGCTTTGTGGATTTCAGAATTACAGAGAAGATTATGGGCCTGTATTATGAGGGGCAGCTTTTGTTAGTCCAGTGAGGGAAGAAAACAAAGAAAAAGAAACAGTTCTGCATTTTCTGCATTTCTCTTTCTGCAGAATGACGAGCTTTCACAAGACTTTAGGTTTCTACTTGTAGAATGAGGACTAACCAAACTCTGGTGAACAGTTTTTCTTACTGAATATATATATATATATGTGTGTGTGTGTGTGTGTGTGTGTGTGTTTATTTATTTATAAAGTTCTATCGCATCTGCCTCCTAACTACAACAGTGGCTATATCAGAATCCAGCACCTCACTCTACCTAGAATTTCTCACTTAGCTGAGACACTTGTGGTTTCTGTGACACAGTTTCTGTACTTCCTGAACATACACACAAACACTTATGTGTACGGCTTTAGTTCTCGGGCATTTAACTAGGTATGGAACAATGAACAAATTAATTCCCCACCTCTTTTCAGTGATGACTACTCTCATACCCTAGCATAACACTTCCCATGAGCTGGCCCTACAAGATCAGTAACAGAGCTAGAGAATGTTCAAGGGGCCGGGGGTGGGGAGACAGGGTGGCATCACATAAAAGCTGTATAAAATGTTATTTTAGTATTTTCAGTGAGACAGAGAAAAAATTCATGCAAATATCTCTACCCACTACCCTCCCTTTTTGTTTTATAAAGCCTTTCTTTGTCCAAATCTCAATTTTGGATTAGACCCTTGTTGACTATGTCTGTTTAAGTCCTAACTAAGGGCTTATTTGTTTGACCTACCACATCCATAATTGCTCTAACTGCTCATTTGATTTCCTATTGTGTAGACTGTGCTAGGAAGCTTGGCAGGAAGTGCACTATGAAAATGTGGAACTGAACAGCTTAATGTGTGTAATTTGGGAAGTTCAGCAGATGCCAGGGCTAAGCAGGCTCCCGGCTCGTTCGAGACTAATCCTTTGGATTTTCATTCTTGTGGGCATCATGCCTCTTAAGTCTGAGGGCTTGGGTCCCACCGAAACTCAGTCCATACAGCCATCTCCCAGCTATTTCACTAAAAACCAGGACAGTAGCTGACACTTGGAAGCTCTCCTGTCACTTCTTCCTAAGGAAGTGGAAGGGTAATGAGATAATTGGTATCCAGAGGTGGTTCTAGTAAAGGCTGACATGTTTTCTCAGGACATAAGAGTGGACTCCAGGTAGGTATCTAGAAGACCTGCATTGGGCTAGGGATTGCTCCCCTACAGTGGATGACATGTGCCACCCAGATCCTCCCTCCAAGACTGAAGTTCTTGTTTCCCAATCTACTGGGAGTGTTAACAACAGCAACTGTCAGCTGAGATCCTCTCTGAGATTTTTCCTCTGCTGAAAACTGCCACTTTGCCAATGGTTATGCTCCTTTCCAAAGGGCAACCCTCCTCTAATGTCTGGTGGATCAAGAGTAAAAAGGCTCAGCTCTCTCACACTGATTTAGGACAACTCTGAACTATCCCGGCACCAGAGCTCCCTGAAAGATCAGCTAAGGCCTTTATTGTGACTGTATTGCAGTTCAACTTCTCTATCCATTTGTGCTTACTTCCCTTCCTCCATGCGATGATGCTGAGTGTGCTCCCCAGTAAAATTCCTACATGCAAATCTCTGTCTCAAGGATGGGGAAACCCTACTGCAACGCTCTCTTTAATCTGGTTGGTACTGGACTGACTGTGTTTGGGAGTCCACACCTCCTTCACATGACCACTCAGGAGTACACTGTAATTGGTCTAAGCTAGTCAGGTGGCCTCATTCATTTAGCCAGGGATTGGCTTAAGAAGGGTCATGTGACCAATGATGTCGGAAGGGAAATCTGGTAGGAAACTGTAGGAAAGCTTTCCTGCATTGTAAAAAGAGACAAAAGAAAAAGAAATTCTTTTTCTTTTTTTTCCTCAAAGGAATATTTTTTTTATTTTACTTTATTTGTCATTTAGAGAATACTTTACTAGATTCTATAATAAAACCCAGGTAGATTAAGACCTGTACAAATATAGAAAATATGTTGAATGTTTCTAGACCAGTATAGATGTTAATTTCTGTACAATGCCGACCCAACAAATATAGAAAAACTATCTGAAGTTGGCAGCACAGCTAAAGTTTCCAAAAATTCAAATTATATATATATATGTATACATATATAAACACACACACACATACATATGTATATACATATATACAGATATTTATATAAAAAGGCCAATAACAGTATGTTATGTATCAATAGCATAGAAATTCTTTTACTGTTGATGTTAGCCATGAGTGGAATTCCTGAAATAGCTGTAAAAAGGGACAGAGGTGGGAAGAAGATGGAGCAGAAAGAATAGCAGAAAAATTAAACTGAAGCAGATGACGTTTTTGTCATCTGGGATAAATCCCCTTAGTGCAGAGGAGATTTGTCATGTGAGTACTTAATGATGGAGCTAGGTCTACAGTCTCTGATTTTTGTTCTGGTTCCAACTGCCCATTCCACTTCCCCATTCTTGGGACATCCGTCCTTTCTGAAATGTTTGATTGTCAGGATTCTTTCTTGAAAGTTTTCTGGTGACCCAAATTCTCTTTTTTTCTGACTTTTGATGATCATTAATTTGACTTTGGTTGATCAATTAAACTCTTCCTTTTTCTATGGAATTATGGGTGTGAATTTATACAGTTAATGTTATGCAATAATGTGTACATTAGGCTGGGGGTGGAGGGAAAGTGACTTCTAAATGATGCTGGCTCTGGAAAGCCATTTTCTGGGTTGGTTTTAGAAGAGAAAAGAAAGAAATGGTGATGAAAAGGCTTTGAAATTGAAGAACAAGGGCTTGAACCTAATGTTTGACCCAGCATAGGATATTTATTTTTAGAAAAATGTATTCTCTTCTACCTGTAGTTTGTTTTGAAATGTCAGTTCATAGCTACCCCAGAGTTTGATGCAGAAGAAATTGCCTGAAATGGCAATGGAACTGATGGTGGGGAGTGTACTTCTTTCTTCCATTTGCCAGTAGTCCCCTCCATCTAAAGACTGTTGCTTCCTTTTTTTTTTTTTTCTGCTAGTTGAGGTCTAATTTATAAACAACAAAATGCACAAATCCAAAGTGTACAGTGTGATAAGTTTTGACAATGGCACGCTCTCATGTAACCATCTTTCTAGTCAACAGATGGAACATTTCTCTCATCTCAGAAAGTTCCTTATCCTCAAAGCAACTAGTTTTCTGACTTCTATAACCATAGGCTAGTTTTTATCTGTTCTTGAATTTTATGTGTATTTTTTGTGTATGACTTATTTCACTCAACATGTTTTGAGATTCATCCACGTTATTACATGTATCCTGCTTCCCTTGCAAGACTATCATGGGAACCACTGCTCTCTGATTTCTCTGACCGTCATGCCATCACCAGGAACCTTCCCTTCCTGGTGATGGTTTTGCTGTGATGCAACTTGCCAAGTGAGTGTCTTAAATCATTGGGTCCTAGAGATCAAGCAAGTGGCTCTTCCCAGAGAGAGCCAACTGCTCTTTCCAGTCTACATGGTGATAATGATGATGATGATGATGATGTCCGAACTCTCTGGATTGAGGATAGAACAGCAATTCCTCCTATGAATTCCCTGGACAAATCCTCAGAATTCTATGCCAAGACACCACCTGTACTCCATCTTGGTGGGGACTTGGTCTCACTTCCATGGCCGTGGGAGAAACAAACATTTATTAAGTGTCTACAGGCACTTGGTCATACATGACCTCATTTCCACTTCCTGGGAACTCTTTGAGATAGGTATTACTATACCTACGAGGGCACACGGGGCTTATTCCCAGAGTGGGATTTGAATCTGGGTTTGTGGACTTCCATACCATGATTTTTCACCAGCAGCAGCCAAAAGCTAGGCCTCTGTGTCCATCTGAGGTGGCTCGTGCAGATCTCCAGGTGACCATTAGACCTCAGTTATAACCATGACTGCATTGCTGCAGGGCTAGAGAGGACTTGGAACAAAAGCCAACTAGAGTTGGCAGATAAACTGTCATTTTTCAGAAATATTCTGTTCTCCTTAGCTGGACAGCCCTGACCTTTGGTAAAAGTCAGATCTTTGTTATGCCCCTTAGAAATCACTGTTTTATAACAGTTGTGTTTACAACTGAGATAGTTTCCAGACCCAGGAAAGCTTTACAAAGGATGATGCTAGCAAAGAGGCATTAGGCTCTCTAATAGGTTTATGCCCTGATAATCATATTAATGGCATTGTCTCATGCTTGATGCTATAATTATGGGCCTCTCCTCTTGAATGTAATTTTGTAGTTTGATAATAATTATGAGTATGATTTAGCGTTTCTCCTTAATGAAAGTTCCATTCACCAAACAATATAATGACCATTAACAGAGATGACTGTTCCCTTCAAATTGCTGACCTCATAGCCCACACAATGCGATGTGCAAGCTGGACTTTACTAACCTGGGGATTCTGAATTCTTCCTGCATCACAGGACTCTGTGGGACCTGGAGCAGCCCCTTGGAATCATGATATTGTTTTCTAGTACCATAGTCCGAAAATGAGGTTTTGTTTTTCTGCTATTGCAGTCAAAATAATCTTGAGGGAATGTGTTTGCTGTAGGAGCCAGTTAATTTTTAACCTGTAACTCAATTGTTCAACATTCACATTATCTCTAGTATCAGATGTTTGGCTTCTAGAAAGCTACTTTTGGGGGTCTTCATTTTCCTATTTGTAAGTTCCAAGGGATTTGGACTGGAATTCTAAGAATTCCAGTGCCAAGATTCCACCTTTCCATTAGTAATTAATATTTTAACCATTGACAGGTGGCTGGATTTTTTTTTTTTTAAGTTTTCATGGCACCACCTGGGACTGATTAACAGACTAACAAAACACTGCTATGTTTCTGGAGCTACCTAAATCCATAGCATATATAAGATTTGGGGATTTGTGCTGCTGATGCTACCCATGTGCAGTTGGCTCAGTTTTATGTTGAGAGCTTTCCCAGGCCTGTGGTGAAAGTAGGAGGGAGGTACAGGGCTGTGGCACCAGCCAGGCCATGGGGCTAGCCACTGAGGAAGGCCTTTATCCTGAACCATGTCCAAAGGCCTGCAGGAGTTGGCTCCAACTCAGCCAAGGGGGTAGAAATCACTCTAGTTGCTTGCAGGTCTTGGGCCCTGGTGTGGCACCTCCAGGTGGGTTGTGGGTGTTCCTGGACAATGAGGCAGAGGCAGTAAAAGGCAAAGGAGGCAGGTATGAGAGTTGGCTCAGGGCTTTGAATCTGTGGACACGCAGGTAGGTGCCATAGGCTGGCCAGGTGCAGTGAGGCAAATAGCAGCAGGAGGAGTACCCAGGACTGTTTGCTCAAAAGCCTGCAGCTTAGCTGGGTAAAGTTACCAGGTGTGTGTTGACACCAATGAGGGCACAAAAACATGCTGAAGATCAACCTCTGTTTCTTCACCAGGAAAATGGGTGGCAAAGAAAGACCAAAACATGAGAGGCCCAGGGCACAGCACGTAGATTGTGTAACTCAGGCTGCCCAACCACCCCAGCAGGATTGAGAGGAGACAGGGCTTTAGGACTGACCACAGGCTAGGAAGCAGGGGTGCCAAGAGAGAAGTTTGTGACCTAAAAATGTTTTCTAGACCTATGGCAGACTGTCAGGTCGAGTCTTTGCAGCCACAAAGAATGGGCATATTTGCAAGTATTATCCTCAGGATCAGTGAGAAGTCTGGGTAGCTTCCAGTCCATCAGCTCCAGGAAACCTCCCAGACTTCCAACTCTGGCTAATTGTTCCCTTTTCTGATCTCGGAGCCCTTATTTTGTGCACCTTACAATTTAGCACTTAATCAGACATAGCAGTGCATTCCTCTCTAATTGTTTTTGGTGTGTTTGTGCTGTCTCTGGGGCAAGATTACAGTTTCCTTCAAGCAGGGACTCTGAATCTTTTTGGGAAGGCTTCAAGGAGAGATGTGGGTGTATGTGGTGGGGTTCTGAACCCAAGAAATCATTCCCATTCCTATAACGCTGTACAGTTTAGGAGGTGCTTTTGCTTATCTCTCCTACTCCTTATAATTGCCCTGGGAAGTGGTGTGTTTTAGCATCCTCATCTTACAGACAATGAAATTGAGACAGGAGAGGTCAACAACCTGTCTGAGGAAGAGAGAAGGTGAGTGTAGTAGAGGTAAAATAAGCCTGGGATTCCTGATTGACTGCCAGGATCCCATAGGGGCTCATCTGGACAACAGAGTTCTCAGTGGAGAAGAGGAAGGTAGATGCGGAGGCTTCCACATGCCCTTCCCTGATGGAAACCTTGCAAGGAAGAAAGATGTGAGGGGGATGTGGCCCTGGTTTGCCGAGCTATAGGTTAAGCTTCATAAAGACACAACCAGGGCAAAATCAACTGTGCCACTCATACCGATTTCCACTGTCATTCCCTAACAGATCCTCTATCTGCCATCATACCACAATGCTCTCTGCTCTTTCTAGCACCTGAGTTCCCCCTCTCCTCTCACCAACTTCCCCCACCATCCCCCGCCACATCCAAATCTTATCTATGAGCCTCTAGGACTGCACACCCCAACAGGCAAACAGACTCAAAGGGCAGTTCATTAATGCATGCATCTGTCCATCCCTCCTTAAGGTCTGTTTAGAATGAAATTCCCATCTTCTCTGCCTTTTCTGCAGCAGTGGGAGATGACGCTGCACACTCTTTCACCTCTTTGTCCCTCTGGGCCTCAAGGTGGGATGAGTCCTCTTTCTCTTATCATTTCTCTTCTACCTCTTGTAAATACCCTGTACCTTTGAAGAGGCTGCCACCTAGCCATATTCTCTCTCCTCTTGCTGGTGGTTCCAAACTTCTCACTTCCTGGTCACTCCCTTTCTCTTACACTCTTATGACTTTAGCTGACAACTCCATGGCCTTCACATCGTGACTGCAATTCCCACCCACATCTTGGATGGCTCCACTATCCACACAGATGACCCATCTGATACCCTGCTTCTGAATCCCTTGATCTTGCATTCCCCAATGACTTTCTCCTCTGCCTTTCCCCATCACATTCTGGCCTTGTTATGGCCCTAAACTTGTCTAGCTCCTGGAATGCTATTTTTTTTTCTTTAAGTAATAACAAGGATGGAATTTAATCTTTATTTACAGGACTGAACCACTCATTTAGGCATCCAGATGTCTAACCCAACTCCCTCTCCTTTCTGCATGACTGAGCCTTGGCCCCACTGACCCATCCAACCCACTAACTTCAGTCCTTTTTCCCTGACCATACATCATGTCAACTCCACTTTTGCCAAGGTCTCCAATGTGCTCCTCTGCCTTAGCAATTCCCTTACCTGAGCCTGCACCAGAGAAGACAGCTAAGCTCTGCTGCAGGAAATCACATAAGAGGGTCAATGGGCACTTTACAAGCTGAAACCACCAACCAAGAAGGTTGCCATGCTGCCTTGACATCTGGCATGTTCTCTGATCATCTCAACTCTCCCATCTGCTGCAATGACTGTGTCAAGCCTCCACGTTCTTCAAATCTCTCATTTATCCTTGCCCCACCCCCAGTCTCTTGTATGTCACAGAATAAGAGGAAATTATCAGGTGGAAGGATTCAGCATTGCACACCAAACCTTCCTGGTGTAGTCCTCCTTCAGCTTCTTCCCTCCTGTTACAATAGAGGAGGTGGTCTCCTGCATGACATTAGTCTTTCCACCCATACTCTGGTTCCATTCCCCCCCATGGTCACAGGAAGCTTTATTGTCCATTGTCCTTTTTCTGCTATACCTTCATCTTTCTCCTTTCTATAGGATCTTCCCCATCTGCATTTAAACACACTCAAGCTATTCCATCCTAAAAAAATAATAATATATAAACTAAAATGGTGTGCTAGTCTCTGCGTAATCTAGGCTCTGCCTAGCTCTCCAGCTTCCCCCTCAACCACATTCCCCTTTCTAACCTGAAACAGCCAGGAACTCTGTTCCATAAATAAATTTTTTATTTATAAAAAATTATGTATTTATTGTTACATGTTTAAACTTCAGTCACCTTCAGAGTACTCTCCATTTGATGCAATACACCTATTGAGATGTTTTTTTCCACTGCTCAAATGGTTTTTCAACTTGTTTCTTTTGATGCCTTTTAGTGCTTCTGCTATTTTTTGTTTCCCCTCTTCCACATCGGTAAAAAGTTTCCCTTTGAGGACATTTTTCATTTGGGGAAACAAACAAAAAAAAGTTGCTTGGGGCAAGATCGGGTCAATAGGGAGGGTAGGGCATAGGGGTTACGACATTTTTTGGTCAAAAACTGCTGAACTCTCAGCATGGTTGTGGGCAGGTGCACTTGTAAATGGGCAAATGCACTGAAAGTCTTCAAAATAAATTCACTGAAGCCAAATGCAGCCTCTCACAACAACACCAGCTGGTACACTGATACAGATGGGATTCTAGAACACTCGCCTAGCAGGGAAAGCCTGTACTACAAGGGACCCAACCTCCAGAAGATAATTCTCATATTTGTTAAATAGATTAATAATACATCTTTAACTGATGATGATGGACCCACAACCCAACCTAAGAGTAGAGACTATAGCCAAGTGGGTGTGGAATTTAGTCCCAAAAGACAGTGTAATTGTTAAGATATACTCTCTTTGGCATTAATTAATAGCACAATGGAAAGAATGCCTTTATTTTTTAAATTTCAGGGCCTGGGCAGCTTTTGGCAGCTACAAAGGACACAAGCTAATTTCTTTGTTGGCTGACAGCTAACATTGTAGCAGTTTCTTGACTAAAAACTCCTTGGCTGGCAGTTCCTGAAAGTGTATCTGTTACTATTGGGAGTGCATTTAAAGGGAAGACACATATGCATAGAAACAATATACCAATCCGATGGCACAGAAAAATCTTCAGATGTTGGTGTTATCCAATCATAGCAATTAAAGAACAGCAGCCTGAAGATATCTTTATTTAAACCAAAGAATATGGACTCAGGATTATTTTGATACAAAATGAAAGACATAGGCATTTGTGTATTAATTTATAGTTTTCTGTCGATTTCTTAAAGATTTTCTAGTTCCTATATTTATTTAAAATGTTTTATTAGCCAAGAGGCAACCAATCGATGTAACTCTGGCACATTGATGTTTCCCTCTCTTCCTCCCTTCCCCTCTCTCTGAAAAGAAATAAATAAAATCTTCAAAATATTTTGTTAGCTTTCTAAATGATGGAAGGTAAGATAACTGCAAGAATACAAAATTCAAAGTCAGTAAGGGTATGAAATTCATCTCCCCTCCTCCACCACTTCTGTCCCACCCTGCGGGGTTGGGGCAGGTAACAGTGGTCAACAGTCAGTGTTCATCCTTCCAGATGTTTTTCTGTGAATATACTAAAATCTGTCCCGTTTCTTGGACATTATATTCGCACTCGCAGGAGAATCATGTAACCAACATAAAAGCAAAAAGGTCTGGAAGCTGAAAATCAAAACTTTTCTAGATCTGACTGAGAGTTTGTTTCCAGTGGACCCACTAGGCTCAGTGCATCCAGTAGCAACAGGCTGTTCTTTCTCGCCGAGTTTACGTTTAAGTGGGCTGAGCTCATAGGTGCCTGAAATTCCTACGGTAACAATTCCTTCCTTTTGGGTTAATTCCGCCTCTGAAAAATGCAAATGGTTGACGGTGAAGTGTCCTTAATTTCTCATTCTGATCATCTAAAAGGGGAACGCTGCTTTCTTCCCGGAGAGATAAGGACCAAAGCAGAGGTGGGGTAGGGGCAGGTCGGGGAAGGGAGGCCCACTTTCAGGTGCACCTCGGGACAAGCTGACCAGCTGGCGGTGCGGGGGCCTTTCAAAGCTGGGAAACCTCTCCTTCCCGGCCCTCTGAGCTCACTTGAGGCCCCCCAAATTGTGTCAACAGCAGCCCCGACTCACCGTTGAATGCAGTGCTCTGGCGAGCCCTCGCGGGGCGCTGGGTAGGAGGGTGCATCTGCGGTGGTCCCCAGAGTTCTGGCTGGTGGGGTGTCGTTGGCGCTAAGCCCCAATCCAGCCCCGGGGAGCGGGCGTTGTATGTCAGAGGTCAGCCATTTAGGTTGCGCCTAGGTATACGCTCTGCCCCTTGGACTCCGGTACGGGTTCGAGGCCGTGTCTGGGCACCTTGCGTTTCTAGTTTCCGGTGGTGCCCGTGGAACCTCGAGGAAATCTGCACGACGCCGCAAGGAAAACTAAAACTTTCCCCTCACCATGCCCTAGGCGGCTTAAAAACCTGAAGACAGGGTGGCAGTGGCAAATAGGGCACCGCCCTAGGCCTTGGGCTCTAGGGCCTCATTTGGGCACCTAAGAAGTGGGTGCGTAGAGCATTGGTCAAGTCCCGCTTTGGCCCTGGTTCCTCCTCCTCCCACCGTCCACGGTGGGACCTCGGGTTTTGCGGGGCGCACTAATCCAAGTCCTGAGGCATGGCCGGCATCTAGTGTAGGTCCAGTCACAAACTGGCTCCATCCAGAAGAGGTGAATGGAGCCCTCACGAGGTCATGTGCATAGGCCCCCAACATCAGACGTACAACAAGTGGGGCGTCTTGCAGCTGGAGGGATTTAGGTTAGAGCGTAGATGGAATATAATTTTCTCGAACTTCTAGCTGCCCCATTTTTCCGAAGGGTCTACTTCCTGGGGCTGCCTTCCTCTAGCTTAACCCTTTGCTTTGCCGGTGTGAGCCTGGGGCCCCGGAGGGTCCGGGGAAGGGAGGCGGAACACAGGCCGGGTGAGTCCTGGGCGAGGACTAGACGGGTCGCTGGAGACAGGCTGCGGGAGACAGGCCTTTCCCAAACTTGGGGAACGGGGAGGCAGGCGGTGCCGGGAGGTGACGCGAGGGGCGGTGCCGGGCCGGATTGGTTCATCCTGCGGGGGCGGGGGCGAGGGCGAGGCAGAGCTCGAGCACCCAGGGTGGTGACGGCGCGGGGAGCTGGAACCCCGAGTGAGGCGCAGCGGCCGCGGCGGCAACAAGTGCTGGAGCCGAACGGAGCCGAGCGGAGCCGGAGCTGCCTCCGCTGCCGACACCACCAGGCCGCCAGTCGCGGGCGCAACGCATGGAGTTTGAGCGGCTGCGGTCGCCAGGCTGAGCCGCGCCGAGCGGCCGGGACGTGGATGTGGCCGCGGTATCCCGCCCCCGCCCCGCTGAGCAGGAGCTGCTCCCGGACAAGGTAGGGCAGGGTAGGTTGTGCATCCCCGCCGCCTTCCTCTCCACTTTCTCCTCCCCTGCCACTTCCCCGGCCCGCTCTGCTCCCGCCACCTATTTGCTCCCGGCGCCCCCTCCATTGGCCTCCCTCTTCTCCACCCCCAACCGCGTTCCTTGTCGGCTCCGGTTTCGTGCCCCGGTCCCAGCAGAGGAAACCGTCTCCAGGTGGCTCCTGCCGCATCTGGCGTCCCTCTCCCCTGGCCCCCGCGCCACTGCTCCTACCTTAGAGGAAGAGAATAACAAAACCCCGCGGGAGCGTGTCTTTGGCGCTTCTAGTCCCTTTCTGTCCCCGCCCCGCTGCACCCCAACTTCCGGGGGAGCCCGCGTCGGGGTGCTGGCAGGCAATGCGAAGTGGCGTGTGGGCCTCTTCTGGGTTGCTCTGGTGTTTCGGGGAGGGGGCGGTGCGCGGATCGGGGCTCACACCCCCGCACCCCACACGTACTGCGCTGGTCTCCCGTGCTGCGCGGGAAGATCAGGTGTTTTGTGAGCCAAGGAGCCCCCACGACCTCTCCCTACCTCCACCTGCCTGCCACTGTCACCTCCGGGTCCCCAAAGGCTGGGCTCTGCGAAATTTAGGGAGAACCTTTCGCTTTGACCTCCAAAAAAATATTCCACAGTGCCCGCGTTGATGATTAACCGGGATGAAACCTGGGGAGGGGGAAGGGTGGGTGCTGCAGGGAGTGCGTCCAACCACCTTCTGCAAAACACCTCACGGGTAGGGTGGGCACTGGGGCGCTGGCTGGGCACTCGGAGGGGGCTGCGGGCGCAGGTCCTGGGGGCTGAACGGAGATGGCAGGTGGTCCCTTCTGGAAGCAATAAAACCGAGTTACCTTAACTTCCAGGCCACGGTATTTTACACTCAGGGCTGGGCATCCCGCACTACTCACGGACCCCCCCCCCAAGTGTCCCAGCGTGAAAACTCGTTCGTGAAAATTTATGTACATTCTAAATGCGGGTTTCTGAGGAGGCTCGCTCTTTCCTGAAATTAGCGGGGGGTGGTATGTCTGTCATTGCTCCGCTACCCCGCAGGGCCTCCTGAACCTCCGCATCTTTGTAGAAAGTAAGTTCAGAACAATTAAACCCTATTCTCCTGCCCCTGGCTTGTTGGAAGCGTGCTGTAGATTTCAGATTACGAAGCTAGTTGGTGAATATGGGCTTCTACTTGTTAATAACAATTTTTTCCAGTGTAATTGTGGCTTTGGATAGTTAACGATGTGCCGGAATGGGCCAGGACTGGCACTAGAAAGGCGGGACCGAGGTGATCCCAGTGCAGCGGCTCTCTGGCAGTCTCGTGGTCGCTCCGGGTGGATCTTGACGAGCTGATTCCAGGGCTGGGCGGCCACTTCCCACTGTCCTAGTTCTCACTTCTGTTTCCTTTGAATAGAGGTTATTAGGCCTGGTGGAATTTGGGAGTGTTACTCGGAGCGTTTGTACTCTTAGATTAGATTTTAAGACCAGTTTTGAGGAAATCTTTCCCTGCTGCCCAGCCTTTACAAATGTCTTTATCTTTAGCTCTTTTTGAAGTTACTTTTTCAGATTGGAATACTGATTTTTCCCTTGGGAATCTCCATACAGTGGGGGCTCACTGCTCTTCATTTATTTTTATTTTTTTTTGTGCAGATGGTAGTTGTATGGTGAAAGGTTTGATTCTCCGTAAAAGTTCAAAGTTTCCATCCTCACTGTTCACTAGTCTTGATTCTGCCACGTACTGTTCAGTGCGACCTTGGGCAAATTTAGCATCCCAGCCTCCTTTAACATACTTGGTTTTGGGGATGGTAATGTCTGCTCTACCAGATTGTTTTTGAGGACAAATAGGATAATGTTTGCCAGACTCCTAGCTTTGCATCATGGCACTTAAGTGCTTAATTAGTGGTAGACATTGTGAAATCAGTATACAGTCGAAGTTGCTCCGTGCATCAACTTACCCTTAGGCAAAAAACAGTAACTCGTGTCCAAATAGTTTAGATTGTCTGACTGAGGCTGAAACCAGCCAGATAGTTTATCCAAGGAATAAGGTAGTCTTTTGAGGAAAATAAACATAATATGATTGCAAAATCTATGAATTGACTTTTTTCTGGGTTTTGTTGGAGAGCTAGGTATACAGATGGCTTGAAGTTTTGAAGATTTCCTTGTTTGTAAAAAAAAAAATGATTGAGATTTCTCTAATTCTAGGATACTAAACTTGCTAAAAAGTAGGAAAGTGGAGCTGATAATTCATGGTTGGTTTTCCCTGTACAGTTTGTTTAAGTAGGTGACTTTTTAAAATAAAAGAGTTTATTTAGGAAGTGAATGAGAATCCAAAAAATTATTAATTCCTTTGCTTTACATGATGCATTGTAAGAAATACAAGTAGGACTTTTTCAGCTGATTCAGGGATATGAGAAAAGGTTGTGAATCTTCTGTTTCTCAAAGAAACTTTGAAACTTTACGTTTTAGTTTTCTAATAATGTTTGTTAAAAAGAAAAAGGAAAACCAACACCGTGATTTAGGGGTGCCGACCCAGAGCTGTGAAAAGTGCCTGAAGCACACTATTGTGAACATACTGGGTCAGTGCTTTTAATTCTTTCTCATTTGCTTAGTAGCTACAATATTTGACTCGTTTTTTTGACAGTTTTATTAGACAGTTTGTTAATGACTAAAAATAAATGCAAATGGCTACTTTTATCAACATTGAGATTCTGGCATCTGGGATAATTAATATTTGATTATGTAATCTATTGCAGCACATCAGTGGTTGTATATGAAATCATCAAAACTGAAAAATTTTCATAAAAGGCCTTTTGATCTTATATATGCAGATGCCCAGAGGAAACTAAAATTCTTTTCCTTAATTGCCTGGCATTTCTACAGAACATTTAAATGTGAATTAAACCGGACTCTGACAATGTGAAAACTGGGTTTCCTGGCTTGCATAATTGGAAGCACCCAGTAAAGACCACAGCACATACACCCAACAGGTGTGGATGCAGCTGCCTTTTCCCTAACCCCCAAGGTGGGATGACTGTTACTAAGTACTTGCCAAATACATCTCCACATTGTAGGATGAATAAATTCCTCTCTCAGGAGAGGCAATTACTGTTTGAGTAAGAGGTGTGTGTATGTGTGAGATAAAGCTTTGAGGGAATTGATGTAATGGTTTCATCATCAAAAGCTGGTGATGAGGCTTTCCTAGTCTGAACAAGGCTTCTGTGAGAAGAACTTGTTGCTTGATGAAGAATTGTTATGGGGACATATGTGGCACAATTACTTTACTGCTGAAAAAAGTTATTTGTATGAGGTTTTTTTTCATTACAAATATGGGTTGAGATTTTGGACTCACACTTGCTCATACTGTGAGTTTTGTGCTTTTTGCCCATCAAACTTTGTCTTCTTGCCTTGTCTTAATTATTGTAACAAAACTCAAACATCTTTTGAGAGTTGGCATTGTTGATAAAGTTATAACATCTGTCGTGAAATATTTGGTATAATTTTAGGTTTAGGTGTTAACATGGATAGCTCTAAGAATTTTGTTACAAGTTATTTTCTGTGCATGTGAACATGCCCTTGGAGCAGGGTTTAAAATTGTTTTTATTCTGATGTGGCTACACTGGGGAAATTCCCAGTAGCCAGGAAATCGATACTTTCTACTTTTCATTCTGTGGCATTTAAAAATAGATTTATTATTCTGATTTCTTCACTCTGGTATGGTTAGGCTCTATGTTGCTTACCAGAATGTTTTTAAAAACTGATTACCCAAGAAAATCAATTCTAGATTGTGGCCACATTCTGTCAGAGTGGCTGTGTGATGATTAGTGGTTAAGAGCATGAACTTGGAGTCAATCAAATGAGGATTTTTTTTTTAACTTCAGGTATAGCATACAGTAAAGTGTGTGAAGTGCACTAATATTAAGTGTGCAGCTCATGAATATGTATCCACCACCCATCAAGAAGTAAATGTTTTTAGTAGCCCAAAGGTACCTGTGTCCCTGTCTAGCCAATATTTCCCCACAAAGGAAATTGATATTCTGATTTATATAATCTTACATGTGACTCATATGATTATAGATTGGTTTTGCCCATTTCTGAACTTCATGTAAGTGAGATTACAGAATCATACAGTGTGTAGTCTTTTGTGAAACAGACCTGGATTTTAGTTCCTTTTCTCAATTTACCGTGTGACTGTGGTTACTCTGTGAATAAGTTACTTAACCTTTTTGAGCCTCAGTTTCTCAATTATAAGAAGGGACGGTTGAAGTCCTGCCTTAGTCTGCTAAGAAAATTAGCATGATGCAATGTCTAAAATACTGAGCACTGTGGCTGACATGCAGTTTCCTTGTTCCCCTTTTATTTCTGTAAAAAGGTGATAACAAAAGCAACTATATGTATTTTGATATGCTATTACAGGATAAAGTTATACAGGCCTCTTATTGAAACTTAGAGGCCAAATCTTGATTCGACACTTTGTTGATATAGTATTTAGCTTAAATAAAACATTATTTGTTGATACTTGATCCCCTATTATTTTTAATTGACATTTTCTTTGTAAGTTGAGATGACAGTCATTAAAATGTCCCATTCAGAGCTGATTGGTCACCTGTGTGATACAATCTAGTGTACAGAAGGGTGCAGTGATGACAAGTAGTTTACACTCTATTGTAAGGCCCATGGAAGACTTCTGTTTTGATAAGAGGCACCAGTAAGTGCCCAGGATGCGCAGACAACGTTTACTGTTTATGTTTTGTGAAATAATTATTTCAGAAGTGAAAGCACAGATCCAGTTGTTAGTTGCATACTTTAGACAAGCCATTTAAAGTGTTTTATACCTGTATAATGTTAATCTAAAGTGGTATATATGCAATGGTCTTACATCCCCAGTGTTTTGGTGGTTTTATTGGATACTTTTTGGGGAGACATTTAAAAATTTATTGAATTTACTGGGTGACTTTAGTTAATAAGATTATATAGGTTTGAGGCATATAGTTTTATAATACGTCATCTGTATATTGTATTGTGTGTTCACCACCCAAAGTCAAGTATCCTTCCATCACCATTTATTGCCCCTTAACCCTCTTCGACCTCCCCCATGCCCTTTGCCCTCTGGTGATCACCATACTGTTGTCTGTGTCTATGAGTATCTTCTTTTTGTGCTTAATCCCTTCACTTTTTTCATGCCCTCAACTTTTCTCCCCTCTAACAGCTGTCAGTCTGTTCTCTGTATCTATGAGTCCGTTTCTATTTTGTCTGTTTATTTTGTTCACTAGAGTCCACATATAAGTGAAATCATATAATACCTTTCTCCAATTGGCTTTTTTCGCTTAGCATAGTGCTCTCGAGGTCCATCCATACTGGCACAAAGAATAAGATTTGTTTCTTTTTTACAGCCAAGTAGTATTCCATTGTGTAAACATACCACAGTTTTTTCATCCACTCATCTACTGATGGGCACTTGGGCTGCTTCCAAATCTTGGCTGTTGTAAGTAACGCTGCAGTGAATGTAGAGGTGCATATATTCTTTCAAATTAGTGTTTCAGGTTTTTTGGATATATTCCCGGAAGGGAATTGCTGGCTTATAAGACAGTTCCATTTTTAATTTTTTTGAGGTAACCGCATACTGTTTTCCACAGCGGCTGCACCAGTCTGCATTCCTGCTAACATGCATGAAGGTTCCATTTTACCCACATCCTCACCAACACCTGTTGTTTGTTGATTTATTCATGATAGCCATTCTGATAGGTATGAGGTGCTATCTCATTGTCATTTTAATTTGCATTTCTCTGATGACTAGGGACATTGAGCATCTTTTCATATGCCTGTTGGCCATCTGTATGTCCTTTTTGAAGAAGTATCTATTTCAGGTCCTTTACCCATTTTTAAAATTAGATTCTTTTGTTTTTTTTTGGTGTTGAGTGGTATAAGTTTTTTATAAATTTTGGACATTAACTCCTTATCAGATGTATCATTGGTGAATATTTTCTTTCATTCAGTGGGTTGTCTTTTCATTTTATTGATGGTTTCCTTCTCATTTCTTTATTTTTTATTTTTTTCTCTCATCCAAGGAGACATATCAGAAAAAAATATTGCTACAAGAAATGTCTGAGATTTTACTGTGTATTTTTACTTTTAGGATTTTTATGGTTTCAAGTTTTACACTTAAGTCTTTAATCCATTTTGAGGTTATTCTTGTGTGTGGCATAAGAGGGTGATGTAGCTTCATTTTTTGCTTGTATATGTCCAATTTTTCCATCACCACTTATTGAATGGACTGTCTTTACCTTATTGTATGTTCTTGCCTCCTTAGTTGAATATTAATTGACCATAAAGGCATGGGTTTATTTCTGGGCTCTCTATTCTGTTCCATTGCTCTACATATCTGTTTTATGCCAGTACCATACTGTTTTGATTACTGGGCCTTGTAGTATAGTTTGATAATCAGGTAGCATGCTTCCTCCAACCTTGTTCTTTCTCAAGATTGCTGTGGTTATTTGGAGGCTTTTGTGATTCCATATATATTTGTAGAATATTTGTTCTAGATCTTGAAATATACCATTGGTATCTTGATGGGAATTGTGTTGAATCTATAGATTACTTTGAGGGCTGTGGAAATTTAAATGGTGTTGATTCTTTGTATCCATGAATATGGTATATGCTTTCATTTACTTGTGTCTTCTTCAGTGTCTTATAACTTTCTGAGTACAGGTCTTTTACATCCTTGGTTAAATTTATTTTTAGGTATTTAAATTTTTTGATGCAATTGTAAATGGGATTATTTTATTAGTCTCCCTGTCTGATAATTCATTATTTATATATAAAAATGCAAGTGATTTCGGGATATTTATTTTGTATCCAGCTACTTTACTGAGTTCATTTATCAGTTCTAGTAGTTTTTTGGCAGAATTTTTAGGGATCTTTATATATACTATCATGTCATCTGCAAATAATGACAGTTTTATTTCTTCCTTTCTAGTATGGGTGACTTTTATTTCTTTTTATTTATTATTTTAAAAATCTCTTTATTGTTATTCTATTACAGTTGTCCCAATGGATACCTTTTATATCTTTTTCTTGTCTGATTGCTGTGGCTATGACTTCCAGGATTATGTTGAGTAAGAGTGAAAGCAGATGACCCTGTCTTGTTGTTGATCTTAAGGGAAATGCTTATAGTGTTTGCTCGTTGAATATGATGTTGGCTATGGTTTGTTATATGTGACTGTTATTTGGAGGTTTGTTCCCTCTGTTCCCACTTTGCTGAGAAGTTTGTTTGTTTGTTTGTTTTATCATAAACGGGTGCTGGATTTTATCAAATACTTTTTCTGCACATATAGTTATGATCATGTGATTTTTATCCTTCATTTTGTTTATGTGATGTATCACATTTACTGATTTGCAGACATTGTACCAACCTTGCATCCCTGGAATAAAGCCCACTTGATCACAGTACCTGATCTCTTTAATGTGTTGCTGAATCCAGTTTAGTAATATTTTGTTGAAGATTTTAGCATCTATGTTCATCAGGAATATTGGCCTATAATAATCTTTCTTTTAGTGTTCTTTTCTTGCTTTGGAATTAGGATAATGCTGGGCTCATAAAATGAGCTCGGGGATCTTCCCTCCTCTTGAACTGTTCTGAATAGTTTGAGAAGGAGAGGCTTTAGTTCTTCTTTGAATGTTTGGTAAAATTCACCTGTGAAGGGACACAGTCTAGGACTTTTGTTTGTTGGGAGTTTTTGATTACTGCTTCAATTTCATTAGTTGCACTCAGTCTATTCAGATTTTCTGATGCTTTCTGCTTCAGTTTTGGAAAATTCAGTTTTTAGAAAATATTTTTCTAGGGATTTATCCATTTCATCCAGGTTGTCCGATTTATTGGTATATAGTTATTTATGATATTTTCTTACAACCCTTTGTATTTCTGGGGTCTCAGTTGTTACTTCTCCTCTTTCATTTCTAATTATTTGGGTCTTCTCTTGTTTTTTTTCTTGATGAGCCTGGTTTAAAGTCTTGTGATTCTTGTTTATGTTTTTAAAGAACCAGTTCCTAATTCATTGATCTTTTCAATATTTTGGACTGCATTTTATTTATTTCTACTCTGATCTTCTATTATTTTATTTCTTCACACTTTGTTGCCTGTTCTTTTTTCTAGTTCCTCTTAGTGTAAAGTTAGATTGTTTATTGGAACTTAATTTTTTTTTATTTCCTGAGATAGGCCTATAATGCTATGAATTTCCCTGGTAGGACGGCTTTCACTGTGTCCCATAGATTTTGGGTTGTTGTGTTCTCATTTTCATTTGTTTCAAGGTATCTTATAATTTCCTCCTCAATCTCATCATTAACTCAATCATTGTTTCATAACATGCTATTTATAGCCTCCTTATCTTTGTGTCTTTTTAGTTTTTTTCTTGTGATTGATTTCTCCTTTCATACCATATGGTCAGAGAAGATGCTTGATATGATTTAAATCTTCTTAAATTTGTGGGGACTTGTTTTGTGTCCTAATATGTGCTCTACCTTAGAAAATGTTTTATGTGCACTCGAAAAGAATGTATATCCTCATGCTTTAGAGAGATATGCTTCAAAGATATCAGTTAAATTCATCTGATCTAATGTGTCATTTAAGGATACTGTTTTCTTGTGGTTTTTTTTTTGTTTGTTTTTTGGTCTGGAAGATCTATCCATTGATGTCAATGAGGTGTTAAAATCACTTACTGTGACTCTGTTACCTTCCGTCTCTTCCTTTATGTCCATCAAGATTTACTTTATATATTTAAGTGTTCCTAAATATGTAAATGTGGACAAGGGTACATCCTCTTGGATTGATCCCATTAGCATTATGTAATGTCTTTCTTTGTCTCTTGTTATGGCATTGGTTTTGAAGTCTGTTTTACCTGAAATAAGTATTGCTACCCCAGGTTTTTTTTTTGTTTGTTTCATTTCCATTCGCATGAAATGTCTTTTTCCATCTCTTTTAATCTGTGAATATCTTTTGTTCTGAGGTGGGTCTCTTGTAAACAGCAGATATTGGGTCTTGTTTTCTTACCCATTCTGCTACCATACATCTTTTGATTGGAACATTTAGCCATTTACATTTAAAGTATGATTTATTGCCATTTTATTCTTTTAACTATGTTCCTCTGTTGTTTTGTTGTTGTTTTTTCTTCTTCTTCCTCTTCTTTCTTCCCTTTAACATTTCTTGTAATACTGATGGAGTGATAACAAACTCCTTTAGCTTTTTCTTCCCTGGGAAGCTCTTTATTTCTCCTTCAATTTTAAATGATAGCTTTGCTGGATAGAGGAGTCTTGGTTGTAGATCCATGTTTTCATCATCTTGAATATTTCATGCCAACCCCTTCTGGCCTGAATTGTTTCTGTTGAGAAATCAGCTGACAGTCTTATGGGAGTTCCCCTGTAGGTAACTAACTGTCTGTCGCTGCTTTTAAGATACTCTCTTTGTCTTTAACCTTTGCCATTTTAGTTTTGATGTGCCTTGGTGTGGGCCTCTTTGGACTCATATTGTTTGGGACTCTATACCCTTCCAGGACTAGTGTGTCTTTTTCCTTCACCAGGTTAGGGAAGTTTTCAGTCATTATTTCTTTAAATAGATTCTCAATCCCTTGCCCTCTCTCTTCTCTTTCTGGCACCCCTATGCTGCAGATATTGTTATGCTTCATGTTGTCCCAATGGTCCTTTAGACTATCCTCATTTAAAATATGTATTTTTTCATTTTGCAGGTCTGATTGGGTCTGATTGCTGATTTGATCCTCTGCTTCATTCAACTTATAGTTCATTTTCTTTAGTGTGTTCTTCATTTCAGATATTGTATTCTTTATTCCTGACTAGGCTTTTGTAAAATGGTTTCTGTGTTTTTTGTCATGCTCTTGTATTTCTCACTAAGTTCCTTGTGTATCTTTATAAACATTTTTTTAACTCTGTATCAGGTAAATTGCTTGCTTCCATTTCATTTAGCTCTTTTTCTGAAGATTTCTCCTGTTCTTTCATTTGGGGCATGTTTCTTTGTCTTCACATTTTGGCTGCCTTTTAATGTTTGTTTCTTTGTATTAGGTAGATATGCTATGATTCCCAGACTTGGTAGGGTGGCCTTATGTAGTAGGTGTCCTATGGGACCCTGTGGAGCAGTCTCCTTGATGACTTGATCTGGGTGCTCCAGAAATGTCCATTGTGTGGGTTATATGGGCCTTCCTGTTTTACTTGAATCTTATTTGTTATTGCCTGTTTGTGTGTGTGGTCAACCCTCAGGTTGGCTCTAAGGATCAACCCCCAGCACTGTGTACAAGCTGTGCAAGTGCTGATCAGACAAAGTGGAATTCGCTTCAGAGGGCTTGATGTCTGCTGATCTCCCTTTGGCTGTGCTGCTTTTGAAGCTAATTGGGTCCTGCTCTGATGTTGTCTGAAGCTGGCCACTGGGTGTGTTGGTTCTGGGGCCTCCTGGGAGGGCCTCTGGTGCAGACCAATATCAGATGCTACCTGTGACTGGCCCTGGGCAACATGTTTGGAGCTACAAAATCCACAGTTTTTGGCGTCTCTGCTGGGTCTGAGTGTTTGTAGGAAGGACTAAGCTGTGCACTAAGGCTGGCTTTTAGTATCATTAGGCGCAGTAGCGGGTCAGCAAGAGTCTCAAGGCACCCTGAGATCAGTCTCAGCCTGTCAGCTCCTGCCTGATAGGCTTAGTAACTGAAAGAGACTCTGGTGGGCTTGAATTCACCAGGTAGGGGCTTCTGGTGTTTACCAGATTGATACAGTTTCAAACTCAGTGCCAGGGCTGGGTCTGAGGCTACTCAACAAATGTCCCATGGTATACCAAGTTCAGCTGCCATTCGCTGGGTGACTAGAGCAGACCTTTGTGGTTGGGCGGGGTCTCAGGGAATTGTCAGAGTGAGGCCAGCAGAGTTTATGGGCCAAAACAAACCAAGATTTGGCTGCATGAAGGGAGGGCTTTCCACCCATCAGGCATCTGAGGGAAAAACAGACCCTATCCTAGAGCTACATAACTCAGTACATTCAAGATTCTGCCAGGAGTCTGAGCTCAATAGTGCAGTGCTCCTTGGAGTTAGGAGAGTAGAGCTAGCGACCCCCCATTGTGAGGGCAGGTGCCTGTTAGCCTGTCTGGCCCTTACCCCAAAGCCACACAATTCAATCTGTCCCAGATTCTGCCCAGACCTCAGTAGGGCAGGACCACCAGGAGTCTAGAGGTTGGAGTTCACCTGGAGTCCTGAGGATGGGGCTAGAAGATCTCCCCTGAACAGGAGGTGCCAGTCAGGTTCACAAGAAAGTAGAGGAATGGCTCCACGTTCCAAAGCCACCCCACTCAGCCACTGACACCCCCTGAGTCTATCCAGATCTCTACACCCTCAGCCAAGACAGCTGACTCCTCAGCAGGGTGTGAGCTTCACAGGGTGGGGCTATTGCATTTCCCCAGGCCAGCAGTTTTCACTGGGTATATGGTGGGCCACAAGACATTTTTTTTAATGTAAATTATTTATTTTTTAAAATACTTTATTTTTTTATTTTTAGAGAGGGGAAGGGAGAGAGAGAGGGAGAGAAACATCAACGTGTGGTTGCCTGTACCTGGCCTGCAACCCAAGCATGTGCCCTAGACTAGGAATTGAAGCAGTGACCTTTTGATTCACAGGCCGGCACTCAGTCCACTGAGCCATACCAGCCAAGACTAGAATTTTTAAAATATACAATACCTGACTATATAGTGAGGGATATGGACCTCCTTTCCCTTGGAATGTTAAATGAAAAAATAACAACAGCCAACACAACAACAGCTGTCTAGTGTAAATGAATCAAAATTATACCTAAATTTCTTGTCAGATCTGCAAAAATTTAATATATTTTTGGTGTGCCACAGAATTTTAGTAGCTAGTTTACATGTGCCACAAGTTAAAAAAAGTTGAAAACCACTGCCTCAGCCTGATACAGTAGGAAGGGAGTGGGAGCTGTGTTTTAAATGTGTAAGTTGTTGGTAATTTGCATTCTTTTTAAAAGACTTTTTTCCCCCTTGGAATGTTTATTTAGAGAAACAAATCAAGATAAGGCTAAGGAAAATAAAATTAATTCCACCATCTCTTAACCCTAACTACAGTTAACTAGGTTTGGATCCTTCTTGGTGCTTTCCTCTGCATCCGTACACATCTAGAATGAGCTTGGGAAAAACACATTGCCAACGTTCCAGGCAAATTTAAAACAGATGTTTTTGGGCCATCCTAGAGATACCTGGCAGAAGGTTCAGGTCTCTTTCCACTGTGGCTCCTACTTGTGGCTGCAACGTTGTCAGAAGTGCATCGGAGTACTGCGGCCCATCAGGGGCCTCCAGATTACAGTAAAGAGTGAAAACCTGTTCTTGCCCCCCAGCCCCATAAGACTTCATTGATATATAATGAAATGGGCAGTTTGTTCTCTGAGAGCATGCATCAGTGGGCCACTTAGGATATGCCTAGCACTGTGCTTGGCCCTGGGGTATTCCTAGATAGTTTGGGCACAGTGCTTGCTCTCAAGGAGTTAGCAGTTGGTGGAAACTCTAACCAGGAACTGATGAAATAGTGTTTAGTAGAGGTGTGAGCAAAGTGCAGTGTTGGGTCAGCCAAGAAAGGCTTCCTGAGGAAATGGCGCTCGGGGTTGGCCTTTGTGGAGTGAGTAAATAACTTTTCAGAAACAGTGAAAGGAGGGTGGGGCAGTGAGGGGATGGCAGGCTTGTGGCAGCGTGTCTGGGGGGAGCAGCAGATGTGAGCCCTGGGTGGGAGAGCAGGGTGTTTGGGAAGGAGTAATGGGACACAGTGTACCTTGATGACCATGCAGGGAAGTGGCACCTAACAGTTCTGGAGGTCATGGGAACCTGGAAAAGTTTTTGTGCAGGGGATGTGGTGACATGTCAAGGTCAGGCTTGTGTTTAGGAAGATGAGCTTGAGGCAGAGAGGTGAGTGAGAGGCAGGCACGGTCATGGGCCTGAGCATTTTATGGCGTTCTGATGGGGTGACCTCTGCTTCCTGTCTGCCCCACAACAGAACATTCTCAGAAAGGAGTTGGAGGAGTGTTTAAAAAGTAATTAAGAAGTTACTTTATATGTTTCTCTACTCAGAATCCTCCAGGGTTTACCAGACCCTTGACTCAATTCACTGCAGCCACATTGGTCCCTGAGGTAGCCTGCCTTTGGCCTTCATGCTGGCTGTTCCCTCTCGATGGAGTTGTGCTTCTCCCCTCTCCCTGCCTCCACTGTGAGAAGAGAGGCTTTCTCTGGCCATCCTCATCCTCACTCTTGTACTCTTTTATTTTTGTCTAAGCACTTATCAGCCTTATAAAAATTGACCACATAACTTTATTCTTCATAGTCTGTTTTAAACACTTCCCCATTTAAGTAGGTGCTTGATATCATTGAATTAAGTCACTTCATCAGTCACACTGGGGGGAAAATTGAGGGCTTAAACCAAGCCAGCTATGGTACAGGATGAATGTGTGTGTGTGTGTGTGTGTGAGAGAGAGAGAGAGAGAGAGACAGAGAGAGAAAGAGAGAGACAGAGAGAGAGAGAGAGAGAGAGAGATTGAGATTTATTTGAAAGGGAATGAAACATAAAAAGACTGTCATGGTGGGTGGGATGGGATTTGGAAACAAGTTCAGGGAGATGTGGAGGAGGTGAGCTGCAGATACAGGTAGACTGAGACATTGTTTAACATTTAGGACATTGGAGGTCATAGGGGTGTCTAAGAGGGCCCAGGGGACAGGAGAGTCAGGTGAGGGAAGACCCAGCAATTGGCTTGAGCCCAGAATGGTGAACAGTGTCCATTTTGAGGGATGAGGCCAAGAGCAAAGGTGCAAAACAACCAAGAAGAGGAGAATCAGGATTAGGGGCGGTCTTGAACTTGGGGTGGGGCTATAGGTGATGGCAAGCAGTGTTAGGTGCCCTGGGAGCAGGAGGGGCCAAGGACTGTGAAAATTCTAGAGGGTCAAGGGTATTGGGAAAGTCAAGGCATGACAAAGGAACATGACCTTTTCAGGAAGTTGGCAAAGAAGGGAAAAAAGACCCTGTGCCTGGAGCCGCTGGAGAGCAGGTGAGGTGGGGGAGAAAGTGGAGATGCCATTGATGCAGGACCCCAGGGAGCAGCAGGCGATGGTAATTTTCAGGGGACTGTGACTTACTGAACAGGGTGACTGGTCCAGGTGGAGAGCCTGAAGTAGGTTTTGGTCCCAGAGCTGTCATCAAATGGCATTGTAACCATGGCAACCACTTAGCTTCTGTTCCCTCCCTCTGCCCAACCCCTGAAGAAAAAGCCTGCACTGCTCACCTCATGTACTGGTTGCCTGACTCCAGTGCGGTCCTGAGTGTGAAAGTCCTAGCACTCCAGTAAGGTTATTTCTATGGACCATACACTCGCCACTCCTTAAAATGTGTGCTTCAGAATTCTGTTGTTCATTTTCTTTGACAAGCACTTAACATCCACATGCTTCTCTGAAATGCTTCCTTTTTGAGTCCTGATCAGGGAATAACACAATTGTGTTTAAAAAAACAAAAAAGGCTTCAAGTCCTGCTCTAGATTGTTCCATGGGAAGTCTGGTGATGTTTTCAGGGTCAAATGTATTTGTCTGGCATTGAAAGAGTCAAAGCAGGATTATTACAAATACCATTCTTTCTAAATATTTAACATTTGGAACAAACGATATGTATTTTACATGTATTACTTTTATGGCTGAATTTGACACTTGTGTATAAGGAATTTGTGTAGCTTTTATTCTTTAAGTAAATGAGATGTAACCACTTAATCTTCCTTCCTTCACCACATAAGGATCTTCTTCAAATGAACTTAAAATACCTCTCATGAATACTCCTATTTTTAACTGAATGTTTCTCTTTTGAATTTTTTCCTCAATGTCCTGATGGATCCTCTCTTTAAAAAGCCTCTTAATAATGGAACGTGTCAAACAAGCACAGACCCCGAGGGATAGAACGAAGCCTTGGGTGGCCATTGCTGGTTTCAGTATGCTGGCCTGTGTTTTGTCCCTGCCCCCCACACCACTAAGGAGCCTGTGTGGGCGCCGCCCAGAGTGGGAGAGCAAGTCATTGCCAGACTCCAGGGGTGGGGTCAACAGTACAGAGATAGTAGAAGCTATGGGAGGGACTGGGCCCTGGGGGAGGGAGCAGTGGGCAGAAGGTGGAAACTCAGGACAGGGAGGCACAAAGATTATTGACCCCTGTGGTATGTGAAGGTGACATTCACAGACACACTTAAAAGTAGGTGACTTAAACTGCACTTGGTAGAACAGGCCCAGTTTCTAAGCTGCTCAGTAGTGTGTTCATGTGTTGAGCAAACAGCGTGTTCTCTTTTCTTTGGGCAAGTTAACTTTTTTCGGCAGGTGACCAGTAAAAGCGATGCCACTATTTCATCTCTTCTTTAAAAATGTAATCACAAGTCTTGGTTGACCAGCCCCCCTGCCCCCCATAGAACATTTGGATAAAAGGCCAAAATGTTCAGGATATGTATTTTAGATCCATATGATTTATTTTGATATTTTAAAGAACAACTTAAAATCAACTGTTGCAAAGCACCTGTCAGTAACTTGTTCAAGTTTAACAACCCTTGTAAGGGAAAGGGGGCAGGAAAGAAACCTGGAAGCCGGGGAAGAGGGGACAGCATTTTGATTGTTTGGTGCCCCACTCTGAAGTTGCCACCCCAGGGCTACTGTCACTAGAAATGTTGTCTTCTGGGAGGAGGATGGCCCCTGACTCTGGAGCAGGGGCGCCTTCCTAGGGGAGCCTGATTTAATTGGATACTCAGTGTGTGTGGGGAGCAGTGCCTGGTGCTCGCCTCGAGGCTACAGCCCCTGTAGGCTGGGGCACCTCAGCCCTGCCTCCCTCGGGGTTGTGCAGAGTGGGTCTGGGCTCACCTGGAACCATGCAGGTGGGAAACCATGGGTGGGATTGGGTGTGGGTTCTAGGTAATGAACTCTTGGTTTTCCTTTTAAGCAGCTCCAGTTGAGGCGGGGGAGAAGGGGGGAGTGGATTATGAGTGCCAGGAGGGAGGATTAAATACAATTCACTGAAGGAATTGAGGAGGAGGCAGTGTGTTATGAACCTGAACCTTCAAGGACAGGCATGGAATTGAGAAGCAAGGGATGGACATTTTAGGCTGAGAGAAGCCACGTGAGCAAAGGTGTGGGTGGGAGTACAGCTGTTCTTAAGGAGTACTGGTGCCCAACAGGTCCCCACGAGCTGTTTTGAGGGTAGCATAGCTGGATCTAGGATCAGGTGTTTGTGAGCACACTTAATGAGGACGGGGATGGCGACTTCCCCTCCACCCTGGCTGTGCCAGCCATGCCACCCATGCCCGTCTTCAAGTTTAACCGCAGCTGGGGTGGATTTGCTGGCTGGGAGCTGCCCACCTCAGTTCCCAGTTCCTACCCCCTCCCTCCGCTCTCCATCGTGGGAACCTCCGTTTTTGGAAGCTGTTCACTTATCTGTAATGTGAAGATACCTCAGTAACCACTTCGCAGAACTGTATTTCCAGTTGGGCCCTTGGCATGCTTCTGGCACATGGAACCAGCTGTCTGTGCTTGGATGCGGGCGGGCGTGCCTTTGTTAGTGTCTTGTTAGGAAGAGTGCCCCTGGTAGCTCCATCCCGTTTCTTCACTTCCTGTCTTTTTCCTCCCCCAAGGTATTAGACCTATTGATTCCTTTTGTTTGGATACAACATTATTTAAATCTCTGCACTTGCCAGCTTTACACAGCTTTCTGTGATTTTCATGCATGGTTTTAGAGAATGGGTCAGGCAGTAACCTCAAGGCTGCTTCTCTTGGGGACTCCAAATGGTTGGTCAGAAGGCCTGGAGCCCAAGGTGTGGGCCTTAAGTACCTTGGTGTCCCCTTCATGGTAACCAAGGGCTATCTCCTACTATTGGCTTCTGGTGGGTAGAGACCAGGGGTGCTGCTAAACGTCTTCCAATGCATAAGATGGCCCCACAGCAAAGAATTATTTGACCACAATGACAATAGTACTAAGAAATTTTGCAAACCACTTTTGACATGTTTGATTAATCATAGCACCTTCTTCATACACTGCACAGATCTTTTTGGGGGATTTCAGTTTCATTCTTAACTTTCTTAAAATAATAAAGCATAATACACTGAAAATGTTGCATATCTTCTTCCATCTTCAGTATTAAAATGACTGCCCAAAAATTCACCAATTTTGATAAGCCTTTTTTTTTTAAATGCATGCTGATATGACAGCTGTCACAATACAATCTAACAAAATTGTTTCATGTGAAGTTAAAGGCATCTAAGCACTACTAGAGCCATGGTACAGAAAAAACAGAAAGGACTTTTTGGCCAACCCAATAATAAAACACACCCACCCAGCGGGCGGCAGGGAGGTGGTGCTGGGGCAATTGGCCATTTTGGCTTTCTTTTGTTTTTGACGTTGGTGGTCTAGCATTGAAGCCATTTGGTGTGAGAACAAGGCTTTTGTCACTAAAAATAACCATCACCGCTCAGTTGTCCTTCCCATGGGTGACCTCGGGTGAGGCTCTGGCTCCCTGAGCCTTAGTTTCCTCTTCTGTAAATGAGGTGGTTGGAGGATGAGCTCATGTGCTGGTAAAGAAATTCTTGTAGTTCACTTATGGTAATGAAATTGGGTTATGGTCTGTGTGTGGAAAGTGTGTGCATGTTAACAGAAAACAAAGGTTGAAAGTGTTCAGTTAGTTTGTGGCCGACACTTGTTCTTCTGTCGCCTTTTCTGACACAGGCTGGTGACCTTTCCTCTCAGAATCAGGATTTCTGGGCTCTAGAACATCTCTGCACCAACCTGTGACAGATCGGGGCGTGCTGGGCGCCCTTTACCTCAGGCTGCCGTGCTGGAAGGGCGGGGAATGACAAGGCTGCGTTTTCTCTGTGTAAACAGCTCTGACAAAAGGGTTTCTCTCAATGTGCTTGGGATCAGGCCAGTTTAAGCCCTTGCCAATCTCTCATTCTTGAGTGTGGGTAAATACCTAACACACCCGAAGGGGCTCTGCCTCTGGTAGGAAGGCGCCTGCGTTGTCAGACCAGGACCTCTGAGCAGTGAACAGTTCTCAACCTGCCCTTTTAACTGCATCGTTCCTTCTTGTATTGATTAAGCCTTGAAATTGTCTGTGTCTTCTGGGTATCCATAAATGTAATGATTTTAATTCCTAAATTATTTTTTTCAAGTGCAGCTTAGGGATTCTTGAAGTGACATCTTTGAGTGACAACGTTGTGTGGTAGAAAGGCTAAGAGCTCAGACTTGGAGTCAGGGCCCAGGGTCCAAGTGAGGGCCCTGCCAGGATTAGCTCTGTGACCTCAGACTACGTAATTGCTTTACATTTTTGAGTTTGCGAAGGTTAATTGGGATGAGAACATCCCCACACAGAAGAATGGGCTAAAGGCATGGGGAGTAGGAAAGTCAGGACGGAAGTATATGGAAAGATGGTACAAATTAAAATAGGTAGCTGCCCTTTTTTGGTAAAGATGAAACAGGACGATGTCCACAGTCATTGCGAACAGCTTCATGCTGCTCATTAGTGCACAGTGGGGGGATAAATCAGTCTGGCGTTTTTTGTTGTGGGGTACGGGTGCTGGGAATGGAAGGGGAGGAGAAGGGAATAATTTGATTATATTCTAAATGACTTAAAAATTTTGTTCTCTTTGTACTTTTTCCAAAGGAAATAAAGGACAGTGGAAAAAGACACACACGTGAGGTTATTCTTCAATTTTTTTTCAGTTATATGGACAAATGAGAAATAACCCATGGGTTAGTGATTGGCAAACAGACCGAATGCCTGTGTTGCGTCAGAGGTGCACTGGAGGTCTGCTGCTAGAAGACAGCCTACCCAGATCATGTTCTTTCGCCCTCTAAACTGAGTCTGCTTTACAGAAATTAAATCTCAGTGAACACAAAAAGCCAACGACATTCATCATCAACATGGACATCCAATTTGGAGTCCGTTTTTTTCTTGTTTCATATACCTGTGTGATTTAGTCAGTTTCTTTTCTTTCTTTCTGGAGGGGCTGTGGCAGGAAACACTTGCTCCAATCCCCCAGCAGCAGTGTGGATTAAGTTAGGCGTCGGCATGGCCGCCTCATCCTGGTGGAGAGGCCCTGCGCCCACCTGCACTGACCTGCTCTTTCCCTTGTGGCGTCAGAACCCATCTGCCCACCAGCCAGCTGTGTCGGTCTTTATCTGCAGACACCCTGTGCCCCTGCCCCATGTCTTGCCTGCCTGGTTAATCCCCACATTTCTGAAATCTATCCTGTTTGGAGCCCCACTCAATTCAGTGTAAGTGACCCATGTTTTAAGCCCTTTCTCTAACTCCAAACTCAAATAAAGATGTTTGTGGTTGGTGATGAATTTGAGTTGGTGATACAGAGACTTACAGCTTGTGCCAGTTTCTGACTATTGCCTCTCAGCTCTAAGACCACCCTTTGTTGCCTGATCTGGGAAAAGGGATCAGAACCCTTAGGATGTTTTTCCTTTGTGTAGTGTGAGTTGAGGGCTCTGAAGAGGATGTTGTGGGAGGCAGGGATTTTCATTCCTGCATCCTGGTGTACTGTGTGTGTGTCTTCAGGCTCCCAAGAGCCTGCCGCTTTTCCTGCACTCCTAGGTCCTGCTGGGCACAGCTTTTTCTAGCATTTGGCTGCCCTGTGCTTGCTCCAGCACTGGCAGCAGCGGTGGGGTGGGGAGCCTGCGCACAGCCCGGGTCACTGCTTCTCTGCACCGTCTTCTCAGCTCCCACATTGGGGGTCCCGTGGTCCTGGCCACCTAATGAGCTGGCCACCCCATGTTTGTCCTGAGCAGCTGCTTTGAGCTGCTCCCGGCCAAGCCATCCATTGGCATTCTGAGCTCCTGCAGAATGAGGCCTCTCCAGTTCCCAGTTCCAGGAGCACCCTGACCGCCTCTGCGCACATGGCTCCCTCTCTGCACCCTCATCCTCTCTGCTTGTCCACCCAGCAGTCTAGGCGCTGCATCCCCAGGGTTTGTTTCCTGTAGCCCTCTGATGGGGAAACTGTTTTCCAGGCTTGGTGCCTGCATCCCGGAGGGTGGTCCCTGATTTCCTAGTGAGCGGACCATCTCTGAACGTTTTGTTTTTCCTCATTTGCCCTTTTTTCAGGTACTTCTCATCTGCGCTGGGCACCCTTTAGATTCTAGTGCGTCTTTATAGTTGCTCAGTTATGCCTTATAGTACGCTTCCCCTGCTTAAATTACTATGATGTTTTTGTTTTTGCCTCCTGGTTGGACCCAGACTGAAATACACCCCATGTAACCCAACTGAGCAAACAGAAGGAAGCAGAGAGAAATTTCTAGAGCAGCAATTTTCAGCTGGTATACCACAAGAAGTTTTAAAGCATGCGGTACCTATTTAGCCAGGGGCCCTGACCTTTTTTCCTCAAGACTGTCCAATGGAAAGATGACAACAGTGAACACAAAATAGCCATCCAGTGTGAATGAATCGAAAGTACACCTAATTTTTTTGGTCAGATTAGAAAAAATATACTTTTTGGTATGCCACAGAATTTTAGTAATTCACGTGTGCCAGGAGATGGAAAGGTTAGAAAATTGCTGTTCCAGGGGTTTCTCTGAGGGCTCTTTGAGAGCCTGCCAGACTACAGTTATTTGC
This sequence comes from Tonatia bakeri, assembly GCA_004024845.1. Taxonomy (NCBI): domain Eukaryota; kingdom Metazoa; phylum Chordata; class Mammalia; order Chiroptera; family Phyllostomidae; genus Tonatia; species Tonatia bakeri. The sequence goes on from PVIA01000758.1 coordinate 181,905, forward strand.
ACACAGGTCCTGGAGCCTGGGGTAGAAACATTTACCAGCTCAAGCCAGGAACTGACTACCTGTATTGCAGCATTTCTGTTTAAAAATGATTTCCCACTTTAGGTAAGTATATGTCCCCAAGTTCCACATCTGTACTAGGGGCCTGCCTTCCCTGAGGCATGCTCACCCTGTCCCTGTTCTGTCATGGCCTTGGAGGGGTAACCCTTGCTGGAGGTCTTCCTGTCACCGGAAAGATCTGGAAGCTCCCTCTTTGGCCAGAGGGGAGGGGAGGGGAGGGGAGGGGAGTGGAGGGGAGGGGAGGGGCTGGCTTGGATCTGCTGCAGGAGCACTGCTGAATCCCACACACAGGCTGTGCTCAGTCCAAGCACCTCCACATCTGTGTGCCTTTGGTGGGTCTAGGACTGACTGTGGGAAATGAGGGGCTGGCCTGCCTTCCCACCCCAGTTCACCACCTCCAGTCTTCCCCCACCCTCCTAGTCTAATACTGACTCCCTACTTCTGAAAACCTGAATCCTCCCTCACCTCTACAATAGCCTTTAAATTTTTTCTGTTGTATTTCAGTACTTAAAAAACTGAGGCAGATTTTTATAAATATATATGTTATTTACTAGCACATATATGTGATTTTCCACTGTCATCTCTTTGGAGAAAGGTGTATATATTTAATTAATCCAGTTTCTACTGAACACCTCCCTACATTCATTGAACTTGACCAGATGGCCAAAATGTTTGTTCAGCAAATGATGAATGACTCTCAGGTGCCATGTGCTGGGGTAATGGTGATACAATGTGAAGGCCTGGCTTGTGGAAGATGCCCAGGTATAAGTCACCATGACCGGGAATGGATGCTCTAACTTCTGGAAGGTGGGTGCTTCAGCCAGGAGATGACATGAGCTAATTTGGAAGGAGTAGCAGCTCTCCAGGAAGGCATAGCAGAGGGTAGAAGCTGGGGTTTGCTGGAACAGAAATGTGTTTGCTCTGGTTACAGCTTAAAGTGTATAGGATGTGGAGATCAGAGACGTTGGCAGGAGGTGATGTGAAGGGAAGCACAGATCATCATAAAGAGCCTGGCTGGGACCACATGGGCATATGAGTGAGAAAATTGGAGGAGTGAGGTTGGTATTCAGGGTGGGGCATATTCCTGGGCAGGAGGTCTCTCAGAAGGGAAGAGGGATGAGGCTTTGAGCTTGAGCTACGGGAATAAAAAAGAAGAGCAGTTCTAGAAAACAACCCACACTTATAGGTAGGCTCTGGGGGAGCGTAGCATGTTGTGGTGGTGATCTGACCAAACTGGGAGAGCAGCATGAGCAGGGACTGTATGTGGAGGGACTGAAGACAGAGTGCTTGGGGAGCATGATGGGAAATGAGGCATTAGGCCACTGCAATAGCCAGTAGCAGAGCCTGAATGGAATAGAGGAGAGGTGAGGAGGGGGTGCAGGTGACCTTCTGGAGGAGGGAACACAAGACTTGATTCCTGACTGGATGTGGGGAGCAGGGGGAAGGAGCAAATCAAGGTCATTCTGGGATGTGCACCCTGGTACTTGGGAAGTTGATCCATTGCAAATGGGGGCCTGGGAATACGGTCTCCACAAAGCATTTAGAAACTATTATTTAGAGTTAACTGGATCAGTTTGTAATCTTCCTTTTGGAAATGATGTTTAAGGCAGTGGATATATGAGTTTCCACAAAGAGTAAATTTATAAAAGAGACAGTGGAGGACAAAACTTTAGAAACATACTTTCATTTAGTATTTGATGGAGGAGTCAAACTTCTGATGGACTGTCGAATGTCCATTGTGTGAGAGACGACAGAGTGTTGTGGTAGGTTATATCATTCCCACTTTATAGACGAGGAAACTGAGGCTCAGAGAGGTCAAACAGTTGGCCTAAGATCACACAGCTAAGTGGGTAGCATAACTAGAGTTTAACTTTGGGCTGTCTGACTCCAGATGCTGGGCCAGCTTTCCAAAGTGAAAATGGATCTGGGATTATAATCCTTACACTGAAGATAGAAAACTTTTACCAGCTTTACTAAAGGCAGGGGCAGGATGGCCTCTGGTAGGCTTCTCTGTTGTTAGCTAAATTTTCTGAAAGTTCTATATGTGCATATTTGAAGAATCAACTTAGTGATTGATTTGATTTGATATGATTTGATTTTGAATGATGAGTATCATTTGAGAAAAATCAGCCATGCTGGCTGGGCTCTGGGGGATTCAAACAGTGGGTACCAGAACATGTCCTGCCACTTGGGCATATGATGTTACCTGTGGGGGTGTGCAGGTGAATTGATTCATTGTATGTACTTTTCCTTTTAATTTTGTACATGGAGGGTACTAGTAATGACAATGAACAAAATTCCTTGAATTTAGCTGCCTCCAAGACTTCCAAACCAGAAAGAATCAGACACACATTCTCACTTCATGCCAGTCTTGAGGTGAGGTTGTGAGGGCAGTCTCAGGGCTGCGCCCCAGGCCTGGCAAGAACCAAGACCAGGCTTCTTGTTTCTATTAAGAAACAGGCTCTAGGTATGGCCCAGCTCTCTGGTCCAACAGTCACCTCATTCGAACCTTATCATCCCCTGTCTGCTTTGCATGCTAAAAGCTGTTCTCTCCCCTAGAACCACTTAACTGCAAATTGTCCCTGTCTCTGTTCATCTGAGCAGAACCTGGAAATGGCTGGCAAGAGCCAGGCAACAGATGGAAGCAGCTTGGTAGGAAAGGATTTAGAAAAGGCACTCTGGCCAGGCTCCTGGAGGGTGGGGGAGAGCAGGGGCCAGGCAGAATGATAGGCACGTTCTCCAAAGAGTAAACATGGTTTCCATGCCCCCATGATATGGCATCTGGCTTGTGCTCTTTCCCCCTTTGAGGATTTGTGAGGTTTATGCAAGAAAGGGATCAGGAAACAGGACCCCGTGGACACCGAGGCTGCTAGCTCAGTCTCCTCTGGTCGAATCAGCTTGGATTCCAGCCCCCTTGCCTCAGCCTGACTGGATGGAGGTAGCTGGTCACTTTATTTCATAATTACAAGACGGTCCTGCCTTTCTTTTCTCCTTAACTTTGGTACTTGAGAGCCTGGGTGTAGATGCTGGCTCTGTCTCTGACCACCTATCTAACTTGCTGGAGCCCCTTGGTGGGTGGGTGTCCATCCCGGACTCGAGTTTTGTGAGAATCAGTCTTTGTGGCTGTCAGAAACCAAATTAAAGTATCTTCTGACCAGCACTTTGCTTCCTTGTTTATGGGGCTTCCAGAAATGGAGGGAGCCTCTTATGATCGTCCTCTTTAGTGCTTCCCAGGGTCGTTAGCAGTGTCCATGAGTGAGACCATGGGGACGTTCGGATTGCATATGGGAAACAAAGTGAGGTACTTGAGGTGTTTTGCCCAGAGCTTGGTCTATAGCGTGATCATTCAATAAATGTTACTTATGACACCGCTCTGCCCCCCATATCTAACTTTGACTCGTAGTGGTTTTGTCAGTTAAAATGTACAAAGCTTTAAAATATTTAATACTTTTAAAGAAGACGAACCATTGAAAATAAGACTTGCATCCCTTTAGTTCCTCTAGTCATAATCCTGTGCAGCAGCATTCACGGGCATCACAATTTAAAATTCTTACTCCGGAGCTGGACAGCCTGGGTTTAAACCCTGGCTCTGTCATTTACCGGATGTGTGACCTTGGGCAAGTTAAATCACTTCTGGGTGACCGGCTGCCTTGTAGGATGGCTAGTGCCTGGTAGGTACATAAGTATTTATTATACTAAAGCAGATGTTCATATTTTACTACTGTTGTTACGAATCCTTCTAACAGAGGACTCCAGGCCAGCAGCATAAGCCCAAGGAAAGGTGTGCAGGTGATATGGGGATGGATGTGACAGAGCCCCTGCTGAACGCTGTAGGGTCCAGGACAGCGATGGCGTGTCTTGGGCACTGTGCGTGGCCATGACACAGGCCAAGGGTGCGGGCTGCAGCAGTGAGAACACCGCATCGGGAATTTGTGTGATGTGCTCTCACCCCTCCCCCCCCACCGACCCCCGGGCAGTCCAGATGTGTGTGGTGGTGGCCATCTGAGGAGAGAGGTACTGTGGCAGTGTTAGATAGGGCTCAAGTAGCCGGTAACCCTGGTACCCTGATTAAACTGGTTTTGGTTTTGTGTGGTATTTTATCTGAATTTTCACGTAGTGTGTACTATTTTGTAATCCATTTTCAGCTAAACAATGTGTTTTTCTGTCTCTACCTTGTTTTTCTAAATATTTTAATTACAAAACGAGGACACTGTTTTTCATTAAAGAAACAAATTCAACTGATGTGTTTTGGAAATTTCAACGCTGTTTGGTCCTTGTTGGGGAGACTTCATGCCTAAGCACAAGGTGAAAAGCTAAGGACATTCTTTGTACATGGGATTCCTCCTGTTCTGTTACTCATAGTCAGAATTCTGCGTACTCACATTCTTAAGCAATGTATTGAACAGCTTCCTGCTCAAAGAATTGGTTTTGTGTCTGCAATAGGACTGTGTAGTCAGACATTCAGAGAGCTTTTTCCCACAGATGTTTTTATGGAGTCACTGCTTTAGCCTCCTTTCCGTGCGTGAACTTGGGTTTGTGGTAAGAGTCTGCCAAAAGCAGAGTTCTCATGCAAGGGACTGTGCCCCGTTCCCAAATGAAAGATGACATTTAAACTTGATGGATATGTGCAGTTGAGAACCTCAGTTTTCCCACCCTTCCTTCTCAGATTGGTTGGAAAGAAGTGCCCTTCAGCAAGTAGTGGTAAGAGTTAGCTCCAGCAGCACATTTGGAAATCTAGACAAGGAATGCTGGGCCACTCTCAGAAGTGGGGCTGGGTGCTTCCTGGCAGTCCCGCTTTCCCTTTTTTGGAGAGTCTTGGTAACGTCAAATGTACCATGACCCTGTGCCTTGGGTCTTTTCAGTCTTGAGCCAGCCCTTGAGGCTTTACTCTTGACCTCAAACAGTGCCTTCCGTGTAGGCCTGGATGCGCCTTGAAAAAGGAGGTCCAAAGAGCTCTTGTTATTTAATGGTTTGTAACATTTAGGCGGCTCAATAACCGCCTCTCTGAGCCTCCATTTTTCTCAGTGGTGAAGTGCTCTCCTCTCACCTTCCCTTGGGGGATGCAAATGAGAAATGGGCAGGAAAAAGCTTTGCAGACGGGAATCCTTGAGCAGATAGCAGGTGAGGATGGTGTTCCTATGAGAGCTACAAAGACCTGTCTTAGCTGATGTGATGGGAGGCCCTGGCTGGGAATAAAATCCCGAATTACAGTGGATGAAGACGGAAATCTTGGGCCAGGGTCAGCACGCCTAATGTGTTCCTCAAAGTATTCCCCAAGAAGGGTCTGTGCTTTCCGTGATGGAAACTTCACACCCTCTCTTCAGGTGGTTCTGGCTGTATCCAGATGTCCATGGCCTTGCCCCATCGCCTGGATGCACAGCTGGCTGTTATCTAGGATCATCTAACATATTATTCACCCTGAATCTTTTCCTAGGAAAATTAACTTAGTAAAGTACTGTGCTCCCCCTTTTTTCCCTTAAGCTGTCTTCTTTTACTCTAGAATTTCAGGGCTAGTCTGGTGATACTCATGTTCCTCTTCTGAGTTGAAAATTTCTGCCAAGTAGTTAGCTGTTCATAGTGTATGCTGTTTTTTCCTGAGTACCCTTCCAAATCTTTTTCCTCATTGTGGTCTTTCTCTGTTCACCCTCAAACCTTTCCTCGTTGCCCTTTTTCCAGCCTGTCCACATGAAGGGCCTAAGACCTAGAGATCAGAGATACTGGGTCCAATGCTACTTTAGCTTTAGGAGAGTTATCCCAATTTGGAGAGAATTTTTTGAAAAGTGTTAGTCTCAAATCTGGAAGGCTCCCCCCACCCCACCGCCTCACCAAAAAACAAAGCTTGAAACTATCAGTGATTCATTTTCTAAAGAGATGACTAGTGCTTCTAACCAAATGAAATATTAATGCAAATACATTCTTGGTGTCCATTTGAGCTCTCTTGTCCTTGCAAGTAAGGCCCATAGGGAAAATGTACTGGACTTGGACCTCCAATTTGCTCCTAAGGTTTGCCCACAAGCGCCTTTGAAATGACATCACCTCAGCAGGGTGTGGACCGTTGACTTAGGCATGGACATTTTGAATTATTCAGGCTGTATGTGACTTGGGATCCTTTAAAAATGTAATTAAGGAGTCAGGGATGTCTTGTATTTTTTTATTACCTTCTTTGGAGGATATTTAAGAAGGCCTTTTCTTGGTGGCTCAGTGGGGGGAGCTTGAGGGGTGGAGGTGGGTAGTGGCAGGGAAGTGAGGGGAGAGATGGGCGGTGGGGGGAGTCTACATGGGTGAGCCGAGGGCACACACAACTTTATTGTCTGCCGTGCGCTGTAGATGTGCAGAGGCTTTGGGGGAGTAGGGGCTTGTTTTTAAAAAATACTTTTTACTTGTATGCCCATAAACAAAGCTATTGAGCAGTGGTAAATACAAGCAATTAGAATACGATCTCTAAACAGATTTTAAGAGACAGAAAATAGCTTGGGAATTCTGATCGATTAATCTAGGCTGCCCAACATGTAATAGCTCCATGGCATTCTCAGCATGACAAATACTTCTACCTTGGGACTGTTTGTTAGAACTCTGAACTTAAAAATGCTCTTACATTTTTTTTAAAGTAAGCACTATCCTTGATTAAAACATAGTCACACAGCTTTGTTCTAGAAGTTGGAGAAGAGTGATTACCGTTTGACACGATGACCTTGGTACCTGATTGCTTTGGCTGGAATTCCAGCTCTGCCCTTAACACAGCTAGCTCTTTAAATCTGTTTCCTCAGGTGTAAAATGTGAATAAAAGTAATAGCAGCTACTTCATAGACTCACTGTATCAGGTCAAATAATGCACAGTGTGTGAGATGCAATACTACTTTGGGGTTCTTTTATAGGGGTAAAGGCTCAGTCATAAAATTAATCTGAAAAGAAATTTTTTCAGTGTATTGCCAGTCCAAATTTTTTTTGGTTTGTCTTTCAATGTCAAGCTTATCTACATGGTTATTTTTGTGTAGGTCGTCTGTCTCAGCAATGGAACTCTGGAATTCCATCCCCAACAAACTGTGTCTTACTCTTTCTTTGTTCTTCTATTGGCACAGACTGAAATCTGTTCTTGGACTTTGATAGTTCACTAAAATGTCATTTTCATTTCTCTTTTCCTTTTTCTATAAACAGCAGAGATCTTAAGTATACATTTTGAGTTTTGACAAATGGATATACCCGTGGATTTCTCATTCCAATGAAAGCATATGTAGTACATTTCTATACTCTAGAACATTCCCTCCTGCTTCTGTCCATCACTTTCAGATATCTAGGACCTAGATTAATTTTGTCTTCTTGAACCTGACGTAAATTGGATTTGAGGTCTGTTTTACTCTTAATGTGTTCTTGTTGCTAGTGGCAGTAGTTTCCTTTTTATTGCTCGGGTTTATTCCATTGTATGGACATAACCACAGTTTGATAATCTATTCTTCCGTTGATGGTGTCTGGGTCATTATTAGTTTTGGGTATTGGGATAAAGCTGGTATGACTCTTTCCAGTTTATGTCTCTGAGCACTTGGTGTGGTTAGTGGCTCCTTTACCTCCTGGCTGTTCAACCCTGGGCAAGCATCTTAATCTCTCTGCCCTTGTTTTCTAATCCATGAAGTGTTAGGTTGGGAAACAATTCAGGGTTGGGACCATCACTTTTTTTTTTTTTTTTAAGATTTTATTTATTTACTTTTAGAGAGGGAAGGGAGAGAGAGAGAAACATCAATGTGCGGTTGCTGGGGGACATGGCCTGCAACCTAGGCATGTGCCCTGACTGGGAATCGAACCTGCGATGCCTGGTTCGCAGCCCGCGCTCAATCCACTGAGCTACACCAGCCAGGGCTGGACCATCACTTTTTAAAAAATGAAATAGAATAAAATAAAAAATTGGAGTGAATTACATGGAACTACGCATATTGCAACACCTATAAAGCAGGGTGGGGCAAAAATAGGTTTATAGTTTGTGTGGAAAATAGTACAATCATTAATTAATAATAATAAAAGAATAAACTTTGTTTTGTGTACTCACAACTATAAACGTACTTTGCCCTGCATTGTAAAGTCATATGTGTGTGTGCATATATGTACTGGATCACAATATAAAATGCATTTGTATTATGAATTGTGGGCAAATCAGTTTGCAGCTCACTAGTTTATATGTGTCCTTGTAAGCAAGGAAGTCAAACAGCTGTGAGGTTATTTAGTAAATGCATATTTTTGCCTTCTGGTGTCTAAAACAGCCACAGTATTAACAGCTACTTATATACTGCTTGCTATGGGCCAGCCACTGTTTTAAAAGCTTTACATGTAAAGTCATTTAGCCCTCAAACCCATTTTATCAAGCGGGTTATTATCTCCATTTCATAGATGGAGAAGCTGAGACACCAGTTCTACACTTGCCTGAGGTCACACAGCTAGAATGGTAGGGCCATGATTTGAACCTAGGCCATGCAAGTCTAGAATCTGTGCTCTAACCCACTCTTCCAAGGAAGGTAACAACAAAGAGGCAAGTGACATATGTGAGCAAATGCAGATTAATAATTATTCAATTAATACAATGCTCCTCCCTTTTGTTCCAGATATGAGAAATGAGTGTTGGACGTCGGAGAATAAAGTTGTTGGGTATCCTGATGATGATAAATGTCTTCATTTATTTGATTGTGGAAGTCTCCAAAAGCAGTAACCAAGAAAAAAATGGAAAGGGGGAAGTAATAATACCCAAAGAAAAGTTCTGGAAGACATCTGACCTTCCCGTGGCATATTGGAACCGAGAACAAGAAAAGCTGAATAGGCGGTACAATCCCATTTTGGGCATGTTGGCAAACCATACAGGGGAACTGAATGGGTTTTCCAACATAAGCCATCTGAATTATTGTGAACCTGACCTGAGGGTCCAATCTGCAGTTTCAGATTTCAACAATTTGCCAGACAGGTTTAAAGACTTTCTGCTGTATTTGAGATGTCGAAATTATTCACTGCTTATAGATCAACCGGGTAAGTGTGTAAAGAAGCCCTTCTTATTGCTGGCGATTAAGTCCCTCATTCCACATTTCGCTAGAAGGCAAGCAATTCGGGAATCTTGGGGCAGAGAAACCAACGTGGGGAACCAAACAGTGGTGCGTGTCTTCTTACTAGGCCAGACCCCCCCAGAGGACAACCATCCTGATCTTTCAGATATGCTGAAATTTGAGAGTGAGAAGCACCAAGACATTCTTATGTGGAACTACAGAGACACTTTCTTCAACTTGTCCCTGAAAGAAGTACTCTTTCTCAGATGGGTGAGCACTTCCTGCCCAAACACCGAGTTTGTGTTTAAGGGCGATGATGATGTTTTTGTGAATACCCATCACATCCTGAATTACTTGAATAGCTTATCCAAAAACAAAGCCAAAGATTTGTTTATAGGTGATGTGATCCACAACGCTGGACCTCATCGGGATAAGAAGCTGAAGTACTACATCCCAGAAGTTGTTTACACTGGCGTCTACCCGCCTTATGCCGGAGGGGGTGGATTCCTCTATTCCGGCCACCTGGCTCTGAGGCTGTACAACATAACTGACCGGGTCTTTCTTTACCCCATTGATGATGTTTATACTGGAATGTGCCTTCAGAAACTTGGCCTCGTTCCAGAGAAACACAAAGGCTTTAAGACATTTGATATAGAAGAGAAAAAAAGGAATAATATTTGTTCCTATCTAGATCTGATGTTAGTACATAGTAGAAAACCTCAAGAGATGATTGATATTTGGTCTCGGTTGCAAAATGCTCATTTAAATTGCTAAAATATACACAAACTAAATTTTCCATAGAAAGCGATATCTTGGATAGTTTCCACATTGTGTTCTCTCATTAGGGCAAATTTCTATGTTTAACCATCAAAACTGCCTTCATAAGTAGTATCTATTTGAGGGCCTCTAAACCCTTCAATGTGGTACTTTCTGAAGAGGGAAAGCAGAAGACCGTCATTTTTAGAGAAGGATATGGCAGGACAGTTGGTTCCGATTCTTCTTGTTGGTTAGTGGTCATTATTTTTTAATTTGCCCCCTTCTTACCTGAAATAATGTTTTTGGAACTTGACTATTTTAACTTATTTTTGTTTCACCCAAATATGATAATGTTCCTACTTTCCCTTATAATAAGTGAATTATCTGCAATTTAGGTACTTATAAAACTATTGTATACAAATGATTTGTTGTTATACATGGCTCAACAGTTTTTGTGAAGTGGAATAAAATTTGTTATTATAAAATTTGGATGATTTTTTTAAAATTGTCTAGAAAAATTGACTTCTGTCGAAATTTTCTGCCACCCCAGCAGTATTTTCTTGTGTTAATACAATTAGTTAATTTTACAAAATGAGAATCACTGTGTTACCCAGTTTATCTTGTTATGGTCGTAGTAAAGAACTGTACTACAGGAACACAGTAACTGTTCTTGTGTTTGGTTTGCTACATGGTGTCATAACAGTTCTCTGTTTTTAGTGTTTGCAAATAATGAGTATGATTCCGTAATGGCCAACTAAAGATTGAATTGACACTGGCAGTCAGACTGTGTTTATGATTTTTAATGTGGACCAGGAAAGCATATGCAACTTTTGAACTTGAAGTGAAAAGATTGAAGTAGCAGACCTTGTCTTGAGTGGTTTCTCCTGGATTCAGTTCTTGCCATATCTTCACATGTTGCTTATACAAAATTATTCTGAGTAGCGACTGCTTCCCTGTCTCAGTGTAGAAGTGCCTGTGTTTTTATTTATTGTTCAGATCAACGACCAAAACATTTTCTTAAATATATTTTGTGTAATATTTTATTTGTATACAGTGTTGTTGATAAAATATTTAACTAGAGCATGTTATTTTAAATGTAAGGTGTAACATATGTTAAATAAAGCTGTTATTTTTGAATTTTAGAATTTGTTTTTTGGGGAGCTGTGAACTGCTAGAGTTGACAAAATTCTGCCAAATTGTTGTAACATGCTTTCTTGAATTTTTTTTTGTGTTTATAGAAATCAGGATTCTTAACCACTTGTAATTCTGGGAACTGTACAAAGATTAAAATAAAAGTCATTGCATTTTTAATTGTCATGTATAATGGGTAGTAATCTATGATCTCTTTTTGCTTTCTGTGTTTGATTATACTTTCCCCAAAGAAGCCATTTCCATGCCCCCCAGAAACTGTTATAGTGATACTGAATTATAACTTTTTCTCTATCTCAATGGGTTATCTGTTTTCACATTTAAAATTCTTAAAAGTGCTTTCCCAAGTCAAGTCATTAAAGAGGAGTATGAGTATTTATTTATATTTTCAGTGAGTATAAAGAATTTAACTAGAAAATGGAGCAGCATTTTTAAAAAAATTATATTACATCCATTTTGGGGTTTGTATCCACAGTGATGAAATACAGAGGCAGCCTGCTCTAGATGGGTAGATCAGTTGCCTAGAGCATTATCCTGCTATGCTAAGGTTGCAGGTTTGGTCTGGGTCAGGGCACATACAAAAATCAACCCATGAAGACATAAGTAAGTGGAAGAACAAATCAGTGTCTCTTTCTCCCCTCACCCTTCTTCTCTCTCTCTTTCAAATCAATTAACTAAAATCAAGAAAGCGGGGGAACAGGCTTCACCACTCAGATCTCTCACCTAGATTCATGTTGAGAAGAAATTGACAATGGTCAAATAAGAACAAGTAGACATTTGATGAAGCTCAAAAAACAGAAAGGATCAGTGTTAGACCATTTAGCAGACTGTCCTCTCCTACTGGGAATGTGGAGGCCATGGATGAGCAATTATGAGGACACAGATAGTGAACATGGGCTTGAAGACTGTGGTAAACTTGATCCTTCTAAAGGTTTCATGTGCCTGCATCTGGCCTCTCCTGTGGTTGCTAGCACACCTCCTGGAGGGTGGTGTTACCCCATTAGGTTTAGAGAAGAAGAACAACGCTCTCAGAACATTCACTGATGATTGGTTCACAATTTGCATGTGTCTGTGTAACCTGACCATGCGTTTTCAGGTAATAATTTTTCCTCTGAGGGGAATTTCTTTAATTTTTTCTTCCAGGGAATTCTTTTTGACTTTCAAGTCTGCAGAGAAAGAAGAGATGTAGCAGCTTTTGAAATATGTTTGGAGGGCTACTGACGGCCTCTTGTGAGCCTCCAGTTGACACGTGCCACTCTTTGAGCATAAATCCTTGGTGCTGGAGATGTTTGGTGGGTGAGATGATCTCTGGCCCCTCTTTAATATGGCAGAAGTTCTCATGTAGTGGTTACCTGAGCCCATAACACTGCTCATCCATCTCATGGGTTTTAGAGCTCCCCACAGGCCAGGGCTCAGTCATGGTGCTGATGGGTCCTTCAATCGGGGAGCCCTCTCTCGGTGCCCACAAGGTGGATTCTCCCCTGAGCCTCCATTCCATGAATGTAAGCATCAGAGTTAACTCATTCTTTTAGAACTGATCGATATTGGAGAGCTCAGTGAAACTGGTATTTGGGTTTTTTTTCATGGCCACTCCCATGTGTTGTTGATTTTGAGTTTGAAGGTCAAAGGCTGACTAAACATTGCCAGGGTTTAGACCTTTCCTAAACTCAAACAGGCTTTAAGAGGAAAAGGATGAAAGATACCAGAATGGCTTATTGCCATCCTTGACACTGGTTATACCCATCTCTATTTTTTTTTTAATTTTCACCTGAGGATGTTTTTATTGACTTGAGAGAGAGAGAAGAAAGGGGACAGAGAGTGAAACATCAATTGGTTGCCTTCCATATGCACCCCGACTGGGGATCAAACGTGCAACCTAAGTATGTGCCTTGATAGGGAATCGAACCCAAGACTTTTTGGTGCACCGGATGACTCTAATCAACTGAGCCACTTGGCTAGGGCTACCCATCTTTATTCTTGAGTTGGTTGAGGGAGAATGAAAAAAAGAGGGCAGGATGTTGAAGGAATACTTTGAGTCACATTTGGAAATTGATCCCAGAATTAAAGGCACCCAAAGTGTGACCGTCTTCTACTTTGATACTCCTGATTGATAATGGCCTGGAATATTTGATGTTCTAGTTTGTATTGGCCCTCATGCAGAAAGAGAGAATGCATTTATTAAGGCAAAGGATGACCTATTTTCACTTCCAGGAAAGCAGAAAAGAATAAAGCCTTTACTTGGACCAAAAGTTAACTTCTCTGTGATTTACCTTGTGAAAAATGTTAGGTGAAGTAAAATTTCTTATTTGAAACAGGAAAACAAATACTTTATGTGCCGGGCTATTAAGACTATTGGATAAATTAAGTTTTTCCTTAATGTTGTACATTGATTTTATTATTTATCTGGTAGGAACATCTATCAAATAATTTTGATGAACTTTAGCATTAAAAATAAATCTGAAAAATTAGGCTATGATCCTGATTAATTCAGGTTTTAAAGTAATATATTAGAAATTTTTTTTTGGCTATGACATATGTTGAAAAGTAGAGGCCATGAATGAGACATTTTTGTCTTTAGGGAGCCCCCCAAATCTTGTCATTTTGCATGTGAATTATCATGCTTATTAATTTCAAAATGCAGTATTTTTATATATCACTAAAAAACTGCCAATTCAATGATTTATATCAAATATAAGATGTACCCCAATTTCAGAGATGTTAAAATGTGAAAGGTTATATCTTAGAATACTGAAATACAGCATTCATGTGTATATACATACACAATAATACACTAATACTGTATTTCAGTTCCACACACATACACTCCTAAATTGGAAGACGGAATCTTGTTTGGGTGTATTTCCTGCTTCCCTTCTTTCCTCTCGCTTTCTGTGTCTAGGAGTTTTCACCCAAGCAACTATTGTGGCTTTGAGCTTTGACAGTTGCTTTCCTCCTGCATATTGTGTACTCTAAAAGGGGTTGTATTGATTGCACTGAAGTAGCAAAGTAAAATTTTTAATTTGATTGTATTCCAAGGGCTTATTTCTAAGTCAGGGCCTGGTGGTGCAACAAAGGTGCTTGCAGCTTCCTGACAGCTGCCAGGCATCAGGAGAATGTGCTCTCATCCTTGCAAGCAGTAAGTCATGTGAACTGCCATCCTAAGTGTTAGCAAGGGCTCGTTCATTGTCCTGGAAACCTACCATCCTGTGACCAGCACTTACCTGGTTTGTCTTCAACTAACATTCTCTTCCTGCCCTGTCCTCCACACTGCCCTCTGTGCAAAGCTCAGAAGCCAAGGAGGTGGCCTTTGGAAGGGTCCTCTGGGACTCATTTACAGACACCCAATCCTGCCCAGATAGCACCGTTTCAGCTGCCAAAATATCCCTAGATGGGTGAGAAGTGGCCAGGCCCTCCCAGCCTCAGACTGGCCCTACCCAAGATCTCCCGTACACCAGAGAAAAGCCCAGCTCTTGCCTTCTTTGAATTAATGGCCTTCTGGGCTCTTTCTCCTCTTGTTCAAGGGTCCAAGGTGCTGGGCTTAGAATGCCCTTTTCCACTTGCTCCACCTCATTGCAAAATGCGCATAGACATGAGGTCTTAACTAATAATTGGATAATTTATTTTCTAATCTGGGATGGAGAGAACAAAATAAAAACAGAACTTTTTTAGAACATGACAAAGACAGCCAAGGGGCACACTTGTAGGGGCCTAGCAGGAAGGACAGATACAACAGGTGCCAGGGTCCAGCACAGTAACGAGGCACAAGTCCTACCTGTTCGTTGAAACCTTTGCAGAGGAACATACCCCATCCCAGTGCTGCAGTCAGCCAGGAGGCCAAAGCTGCAGACCCTGCGGCCTCTCATCTGCTGTAATCCTCTGGCTGGTGAGATGGGAGAAACTTGGAGAAGCACAAAGGGGATCAACATAATCAAATGTGGACAAAATAGCAATAATTTCACATTTAGTTTTCCTATTGTGGGATATGAGAAATGAGTGGTGGACATTGAGGGATAAAGTTGAAGGGCTTCAAGTTGGTGGGAAATGCCTTTATTTGGTTGCAAAAGCCTCCAAAAGTGAGTCACCGTGGAAGGAATGTAGAAGGAGGGGCTGTGATGCATTGTCAATGAAAGCTGGAGAAGCATCTTACTCACCAAGTTGTCCTGGATTGAAGAACAAGACAAACAGAAGATGCAGTACAGGCCCACTGAGAACCTGCTGCCCCACGAGGCTAGGGAGGGACACTTCATTGTAGGAGGCTGCCTGTCTCGTCAGTCACACCTCCAGAAATTGCAGGGGTGCTTATTGAAATGGGTGCTAGCACCCTCCCTGTGATTGAGTACCTGCTCAACTGATAGGGACAACTACAGCAAGTTAAAAAAAAAACCAGCTGTGGCAGATTTTTAACAATATGGCAGACGATTGAAAATATTTTCTACTTTATCCAAAGTCTTACCATTTTTCATTGCTGGTAGACCAACCCAGTAAGTTACCCCTCTGAGATGGGATTGATTTATTTGGAGAATCTTCTACTTAGAAAACAAAATTAAAAATAATTTTAAAATTTTAAATTTGAATTTTTGACTTACAGAAAAGTTATAGGATAGAGTACCTACATACCTTCACCTAACTTTCTCTAATGTTAACATTTTACAAAGCCATATTACAATACTCAGAATCAACTTTGGACCCACCAACCACAGGAAGTCAACACGGCTGTAACCCTGTTACCTACACTAAGACTTTCTCTTGAATCTTAACCATTTTTTCTCACTAATGTTCATTTTCTGTTCCAAGATCCTGCTCAAGTTCCCACATTGCATTTAGTTATTTTTCCTTGGTCTCCTCCAGTCTGTTGCAGTTTTTACCCTTCCTTGCCTTCCATGACTAATGCTTGTGAAGAGTAGTGGCTCTTATAGAATGTCCTTCCATTTGGACTTGTCTGATGTTTTCTTACAATTAGAATGAGGTTTCTCCTCTGTAACTATCTTTCTCTTTGTAGTTAAGAAACACTGTGGGGGACTTCTGTGCATTTAAAAGTTTATACATTGGAAGCCTGGCATGCAGTCAGTGCTCAGTGAGTGGTAGCTGTGGCTTTTTTCGTGATCATCATTGTTGCCCTGTCTCAGTTCTGTCCCTGGTTTCCCTTCTCTGGTATCAGCTACTTTTACTGTTCATTCATTATTCTCTGCATCCCACGTGGATCCACTCCTGACTGGTCACTTCCTCACATTGGGGTTAGTGCTCTCATTCAAATTATCTGTGCTCTTAAGGGCACAGAAGATCCCCTGGCTGGTGTGGCTCAGAGAATTGAGCACCGGCCTGCAATCCAAAAGGTCACTGGTTTGATTCCCAGTCAAGGTACATGCTTGGGTTGCGGGCCAGGTCCCCAGTTGAGGCAACAAATCTGTTTCTCTTGTGCATCAATGTTTCTCTCCCCCTCTTTTCCCTTCCCCTTTGTAAAAATTAAGTTTAAAAAATCTTGAAAAGAACAGGAGGAATTCCCTCTTTAAAAATGCCTTTGGAAAAAAAAAGGACACAGAAGAGCCGAAGGCTGCTCAGCACATGGAGTTTTGGGTGAGTCAGGAGCCTACTGTAACTCAAGGTTAAGGGCAAAGTCATTCTAACAAGAAGACGGATTCTTCTGTCTTTGCAGGATGTGTTTGCTTCAGAGGTGACCTGGGTTGGGGATGGGGGGCCCAGCTAGCCCATATCCCTTGTAGTCAAAATCCAGACCAGAACCCAAGGGCCCATATTCACTGTCCTCTTGGACCTGGAGGCACAGGATGAAGAAAAGCCCACCTGGCTGAGGCCTTGAAGCAGGACTGAGCCAGAGGTGGATCTCCTCCTGTGAAAGGTAGTTTTCTGCAACAAGGGGTTGGGGTTGCTGTACTGAGCAACCTTCAGAAGCCACAGCGGAAAAGGATTCAGGCCGGGTGGAGGAAGCATTACGGTTCGATGTGGGGGAGCCCTCCCCACGCTGGGCAAGAATGTCCAAGTTAAAGCAACCTTGGTTCCCTCCAGATGAGAGCAGACATGCCAATGTGCTCAAGGGCAGCCTCCTGTGAATTGCTTTCCAGGAGATCCCTTGTCCTACCCTAGCACACAGCTTTATGTACAGAGTGGCTGGTGGCAGCTTTCTTGGCCTCCCTGACTCTTCCCTTACTTTACAAATGGGCTCTATTTTTACTCAGAGACAAGAAGTTTCCCATGTTTGAAAATAGCTGCCATGCAGAGGACTGTTGAAGTTACTATTTTTGCCTATTTAGCATGCTTTCCTCCATCCACCCCTCTGGAGACTCCAGGACTGGAAGGCTGGGCATGGGACCAAGAAGGGTCTACTGGAGGCCTCTCTGGGCTGGGAGATGGGTGCTCCTCTTCCTTGGGGCTGCTAAATGGGGTTGATGAGGCCAGCTCCCAGCTGTAGGAAGCGTTCCACCAGTAGAAAAATAAGGGCAACACTTATGGGAGCAGGAAGGGGGATTGGAGAGAGAACTGGTGACACACAGGGCTGTTGAGCCCCGGGTCCACCCCCACCTCTGGCCTCCCAGCTATATATTCCTCTTTTGCCCAGGCTCACTGCAGTTGGATTTCTTGGTCCTGGCTGATGATACCATGAACATTTATTCACTGAGTTCTACATTCGGCCCAGCTGTGAGTGCTTTCAGATTCCTACCCCAGGAAATCCAATTTCAAGTTATTTGCTCCAAGTAGGCAGCTGGGGATGGAAGTTGTCTTAGGCCAAAGAATCTGAGTAGAAAAGCTTAGGAAGGAGGAACAGGGAGTAGGGCGTAGTCCTTCTTTTTCCCCGGGGTGTGTTCGGTGCAGATATGGAAATCCCTGAGTGAGATAGTTTACAGCTTTTCTTTCAGAATCCAGTTTATAGGCTCAGTTTATAAGTGTTTGCTCTTGTGATGTTAAGAACCAAAAAAGGAGGGGAGGGGATGGAGTGGTGTGTGTGTGTGTGTGTGTAATCCATTTCTTTGAGAGAAGATGTTTTTGGGTTGGGACATGATTGGGCAGGTGAGATGCTCAGCTGCCTACACAGCCAAAGTGAGGTATGACTCTCCTGTGTAGGTCTTTTTTAAAAAAATATTGTAAATACCATTTCAATTTTATTTGTTTTCTGTTATGAAATATTTCAGACACAAAGAAAAGCACAGAGAGCAATGTAACAAATCTACATGTGTAGGCAAGAAAGGGGCTCCGTAATAAATCTGTGTGAAAAGCAAGCTCACAAAGTGAATAGATCGTAAATTCCTAACCAGGCAGGTCATGGTGGGTAATCTGTGTGTAAAAGACTAATATTTGCTTTAAGCAAGCCCTGTTCATTGTTCTTATGCATCTAGGTTGCCACACCTTTGAAATGCCAGAGGTAATCTGTTTTATACCCCTGCAGGGAGCATATCATCTTGTTAACTATCTTGGGCCTTGCTTTCTCCCACCTTCTTGTACTCTTCCTCCTTAATTCCAAGTGTATAAAAGAAATTTTGAAACTGTCATTCTTGGGAGCATTTGAGATCTTGCTTTCCAGCATGTCATCAGTGTGTCTCAAATAAACTGAAATAAACTCTTAAAAAATTCTCTACAGTTTGGATGTTTCTTACCTCGACACATTTAACAAAATTGTTACCATTTTCCATATTGCTTCATATTGTTTTTTGTAAATAACAGTTAACACCAAAATTGAAGGCCTCTTTTATCCTTTCAAATCTTGTTCCTCTCATTTCTTACCCAGACATGTTGCTATTCTGAAGTGTCTTCCTGACATACTTTATAGTTTTAATACATACATATATGTATATTTCAAATGTCTATAAATAAGATATATCATTTGGTTTGAACCTATATTTTAAAAATTTCCATGAAAAGTACCCTTTTCAACTTTCATTATTCACTAAAAATTTTTTTGACAGCTATCCATGTCGACACATCTAAATTTGGTCATTATTTATTTTAACTGCTGTACATTATGAATATACTATAATTTCTACATTCCTTTCATAAGAAGTATTTAAGCTGTTTCCAGTTTTTACTGTTATAAAAACGCCACAGTGAAGAACCTTATGCACATCTCTCTGAGCACATATCTGAGTAGTCCCCTGGGTATTGTGGGGGCTAAAAAAACAGTAATACTTTCCTGTCTTCTAATTCTTCTGCCTGGGCTAATAACCAAATTAACAGAGGTAGATTAACAGGAAAAAAAATAAAAGTTTTAATACATATGCGTGGGAATTCATGTGAATTTCCATGAGTTTCAAAGACAGTGAGGTAACATTGGGTACATATGACATTTTGGACAAAGGAGAAAAGGGAAAATGGGGTACTAGATTGCAGAAGTGAGAATGGGTGACTTACAGGTGGTTGAGGAAGAGGGTAACATCCATGGCAGTCATATTTTTACTAGGTGACTCAGAAATGATGGGACCTGGGTATTTGGCTAACAGGCCCCTGCTGGAAGCCTTCTTGTTTACCATACTTAATTCAAATTGGGCTAAGGTGACATCTTAAAGTTGCCTTCCTGAAGCAGGTTTCTCTGAATCTCTTGGGAAGGAGAGACAGAAGTGTCCAAATTTCTTTCTGAGTCTTTTGTTTCTTAATAAATAGCTTAAAATCAATATCCCAAAAAGCAGCTTCAACACTGTGCGGGTCTTATGGCCAGGGGTGGGAAGCCTGGGTGCAGCTCCTGGCTGCTCCTCGGTAGGGTAGTGCACAGCCTGGCCCAACTGTGAGGGGATGGAGGATAAGTGCTCGATAGCAAGCTCTGTTCTCCGAGCCGCTCAGTATTCTCCTGGGCCAGTGCAAGCTGGGGCCCGGCAGCACACAATGCTGCGGTGGGAAGAGCCAGCTAACAATCCCCTGCTTTCATAATCGATGTGATCATTCCAGAAAACCTGCTTGGTGTTGGTAGATATGGGGAGACAGGACCTCTGTGCCTCATGGTGGGGAATGTCAAGGTCTGGCTATGTGGTAAGCACTCTAGCCACAGGGAGGGGAGTTCAATGTACTTGTGCACTGTGATCCACCGAGTGCAGGCAGTCCTGGTTCCCTCCTTCAGTTTACAGATGAGGAAAGTGAGGCTTAAAAAATTATGAAACCGGCCCTGACTCGTGTGGCTCAGTGGATTGAGTGCCAGCCTGCAAACTGAAAGGTTGCTGCTTTGATTCCCAGTCAGGGCACGTGCCTGGGTAGCGAGCATGCCAGCTCCCCAGTTGAGGGCATGCGAGAAACAACTGCTCAATGTATCTCTCACATCAATGTTTTTCTCCTTCTCTTTCTCCCTCCCTTCCCCTGTCTCTAAAAATAAATAAATAAATATGTGGGTTTTTTTTAAAGGTTATGAAACAGGAAAAGCTGACATTCATGCTGCCTGTCAGTGCCACAACCAATAAGCAAAAACAGGGATTGAATCTTTATGGGCACTTTATTCAGATGGCTGGCGATCTGAGAAGATGGTAGGTTGTATCCCTAACAGACCATCTTACATTCCTTTTCAAATTGACCCTTTTTATGAGAAGAAAAGTGTAGGTAAAGGGTTTGGAATTCAGGCAAAATGTTAATCAGATAAAAAGCTGTAGCATTCTTTCATCTGTTGACCAGTGATTCTTTATCTGTGTCCTGGACGGTGGACTTCTCACCCTGGAGGACAGTGGTTCAGATTCTATCTCGATTGCTTGTAGGCCTCGGGCTCAAAGGTGGAACTGTGTGTGTGCTCTGGGTCAGGGTGGGTTACACCTTCAATTCCTGAAACAATAGCTTTTTACATGCACTGATTACTAACTAAGCCTCTTGACTGTTACCTAAAACTAAGATTTTCCAACCCTTGAGCCTCCCATCATTCACATCAACCCGACTTCACAGAATTAACCAGTGTCCAGCCAGGATTTATACTTGCGGTCTCTGACCATCAGGGTCATCAGGCCATCAGGGCCATCAGGGTCCAGGAAGTGCCAGTGCTGTGTCATTTCTGCCAAAATCTACAGCCATGACTTGAACTTGATCTTTGGCCTCTTGACCTTGTTGCCCAGAAATTTCTGCCTCCATCTGCTCCTTTACTCAGGCTTTGTCATCCCAGAATCTGAGTCAGCTCCACCCTGGTGCCTCACTGTGCTGAACCTGGTATTTTACTCAAACCTGTTACAGTGTTTGTTAATGAAGATGTTATTAGGTAAGAAAACTGAGGCTCATAGAGGGTGTGACCTTTTCATTTCAAATAGGCAGTGATGATAATTGCCCAGGGCTTGGAGGTGATGGTGGAGGGAAATGGGTAAGCAGTTTCTTTTTGTGATGATAAAGATGGTCTAAAATTCATTGTGGCGCTGGTTGCAAATTCTGAATATACTAAAAACCATTGAGTTGTACACTTTAAATAGGTGAATTATATGTGAGTTATATCTCAATAAGGTTGCTAAGAAAAATAAAATTTCACTGAATCTAGGGGAAAAAAAGTAAGGTAGGGCCTCAATTCCGTGTTGCATAAAACAGACTGTTTTCTCAGTGCCGGTAACAGACGGGACCTCTATAGTAGGCTGCGTTTGGTTTCCTGCCCACTAGAGGGGTCCTTTTAATGCTTTTCCCCCAGGATGGGAGCTTTCCCTGGAAGAAGTGGCCCATTACTCTTTCCCGGTTCTGGAGGCGATGAAGGCCTAAGGCCTGCTCCGATGTTGAAATTCTATTATTCTAATTCTATGATGCCATGAGACCCCTGGCTGTCTGTGAGCTGGTTGCTTCAGATGAGTAAGTCACTGGGCACAGTCACTTTGCTGCCTTCTCATGTGTCACCCTCTTAGACTAGGAGTTCACACAGGGTAGAGGTCAGTTCTGTCTTGTTTGTCCCCGAGTCCCTAGTGCCTGCTCTCTGGTTCCTCCACCTTATCTTCAAATTACTGGTTTCTTTGTTTGCATATTGTCTCCCACCCACTAAAATAAAAGTTGCACAGGGCAAAGGCGTGTCTGCCCTGTTCACTTGTGTACCTGCCTGTGATAAGCGCTCCAGAGTTAGTTGTTGATGGATGAACAAATGAACGTAGATAATATTTGTTGAAGAAAGAAGTATGTGAGTGATTACATAATAGCTTCAGATTTCCAAAGTGTTTTTCCTAAGATTTTGAACTTACTCGATTGAGTAATTTAATTCGAATATAATCTTTGTTTTCTTCCACTCAGTTTTCATGTGAAAGTAGGTGACAAGTTCCATAATGGCAGGTAGGTATCTGTTGTGTTCACTTTTATACCTTGTCTGTAATGGGAGCTCAACAGAGAGTTGAAGGAATGAACAGATGAACATGGTACTATCTGTTGAAAAAAGAAAAGTCAGAGTAACACTCAGAAGTTCTCTAGAGAGGAGAGACAGAAAGAGCAGGGATGTATTTGTTCCATGTAGTCCTAACTCTTTATTATGTCTTTTTATCTGTCTGGTCCTGGGCTCTTACATGGACCCAAACTGCTTGTGCAAAGATAACCTGAGGACAGGTAATACCTAGCCACAGGTGTCATTTACTTACCTCGAAGGCTACTGAATCTCTTATTGTCCAGTTCTCTGACTCCCATTGGCTTCTGCTCTTAGTTTTGATATGTGTCCTTTGATATCAGTCTTGCATTTGATTACTCATTTTGAGACCTGAATCTCAGCATGAGCCATTGGACTGCAGTCTGGCATTTGATCTCCAGCCCCGCGTATGGCCACAGTGGGTAAGAGACGCTCCTGCTTCCTGCCCCTGTGGGTCAGCCAGACAGATTGTGTCTTGACCACTGTCCCTACCAGTAGAGGGAGACTGAAAATTGTTCTAGTGACCAGTTTGCTTCTTAGTTTCTGTGTCCAAACTTAGTGACTTGCCTCTAACCAACAAAACGTAGCAGGTAATGAGATATCATTCCATGATAAGGCTATAAGGGGTTGTGACTTCTGTCTCGATAGCAAACTCTCTCTTTTCCTGGTTTAGTGAAGCAAGCTGTCACGTTGGAGAGGCTATGTGGCAAAGTAATTGAGCATGGACTCTGGCCATCTGCCAACGAGGTGTGAGGTCTTTAGTCTAAGAGTCTTCAAGGAACTGAATCCTGCCAATGGTTGCAAGAATGAGCTTAGCCGCCACCCCTTCCTCAGTTGAGCCTTCAGTTGGCAGATACTGGGCCAACACATCTTGACTACACCCTTGTGACGGACCATGAAGCAGAGGACCCAGCTAAGCTGCGCGTACATTCGTGACCCTCAGACACGGTGAGATAATAAATGCATGTGGTTTGAAAGCACTAAGTTTTGGTATAATTTGTTACAAATTATATGTTTTGTTTTAAATTCACAGACATGACTTTACTATGAAGCTAGTGAAACAAGTTTCTGGGCCCTTCACTTGCATAAGCCCCTTGCCTGGCCCCAGGAGGGTCCTTAGCAATGTGTTCACATAGTCATATGTTTTTGTAAAATGAGCAGAAAGTATTTTAAGTGCACTCACTCAGGGCTGGTGCCTCTTATATTTCAGCTTCCCCTCCCTCATACTTCCTCTTACATCTGGTGGTATGGGACTGGCTGAGGGATTTTGAGGATTTGGCTAAGGGGAAGTTGATTTGGAGATACATTTACTTGGATACAGGGGGATACATCATGGCTTGTATCTCTACAGTGGCTTGTAGTCACTTCTGTGTAGAGTCACGTTGTTGCTAGAGAAGTGTCACAGCCTGCTACTTGGCAGAGTTAGGATTCAAGCCAAGGTTCATTTCATGGATTTAACACTAGACTAGGCTGACTTTCATATCTCCATTATCTACCAACGGTTATTTTTTAAGCATATTTTATTGATTATGCTATTACAGTTATCCCATTTCTTTTTCTCCCCTTTCTCTCCCTCTGTCTTGCACCATCCTCCCTCCAGCATTCCCCTGACCCCTTAGTCCATGGGTTATATATATAAGTTCTTTGGCTTCTCCATTTCCCATAGTATTCTTAACCTCCCCCTGTACCTATCAATTATGCTTCTTATTCTCTGTACCTTTTCCCCCACTCTCCCCTCTCACCCTCCTGGCTGATAACCCTCCATGTGATCTCCATTTCTGTGATTCTGCTTCTGTTCTAATTGTTTGCTTAGTTTGTTTGTTTGTTTGTTTTTGGTTCAGTTGATAGTTGTGAGTTTGTTGTCATTTTACTGTTCATAGTTTTTTATCTTCTTTTTCTTAGGTAAGTTCCTTTAACATTTCATAAAATAAGGGCTTGGTGATGATGAACTCCTTTAACTTGACCTTATCAGAGAAGCACTTTATCTGCCCTTCCATTCTAAATGAAAGCTTTGCTGGATAGAGCAATTTTGGATGGAGGTCCTTGCCTTTCATGACTTGGAATACTTCTTGCCAGCCCCTTCTTGCCTGCAAGGTCTCTTTTGAGAAATGAGCTGACAGTCTGATGGGAACTCCTTTGTAGGTAACTGCCTCCTTTTTTCTTGCTGCTTTTGAGATTCTCTCTTTATCTTTAATCTTGGGTAACTTAATTATGAGGTGCCTTGGTGTGTTCCTCCTTGGGTCCAACTTCTTTGGGATTCTTTGAGCTTCCTGGACTTGTATATCTATTTCCTTTGCCAAATTGGAGAAGTTTTCCTTTAATATTTGTTCAAATAAGCTTTCAATTTCTTGTTCCTCCTCTTCTCCTGCTGGCACCCTATGATTCAGATGTTGAAACATTTAAAGTTGTCCCACAGGTTCCTGAGCCTCTCCTCATTTTTTTGAATTCTTGTTTCTTCATTCTGTTCTGGTTGAATGTTTTTTTCCTTCTGCTCCAAACCATTGATTTGAGTCTCATTTTTCTTCCCTCCACTGTTGGTTCCCTGTGTATTTTTCTTCATTGCACTTTGTATAGCCTTCACTTCTTCCTTTATTTTGTGTCCATACTCAATCATTTCTGTGAGCAGCCTGATTACCAGTGTTTTGAACTCTACATCTGATAGGTTGCCTATCTCCTCGTCATTTAGTTCTTTTTCTGGAGTTTTGATCTGTTCTATCATTTGGGGCATATTTCTTAGTCTCAGCACACCTGTGCACATTGTAAGGGATGGAGCCTTAGGTATTTGCCAGGGCAGGGCAACCCACCTCGCTGTGTCATATCTCTGTATATGAGGGATGGATCCGAGAGGGAACAATTCGCCTTGTTCAGCTCTCAGCTGACTTTTAGTCACTTCCTCTGCTACTCACAAGCAAATTGGGCCCTTCTGTTGCTGATTCCTAGGTGGGTGGATTTGTGTACATTCTAGGACCCCATGGAGCTCTCCAAGGAACTCTCCTGTGAGGCTAGGAGCTTCTCCTGCTGCTGCAGCTCCCATAGGTTTTTACAGCCAGAGGATCTGAGGCTTTCTTTTCCCACACTGTAACCCTAGGTTGATTGGTCTGTCTTGCTCCCCAGTTGTTCCTTCCAGTTTATCCACACGTGGATGTGGGACCACCCGGTCTGCCAGCTGCTGCCTTGTCATGTCCCCTCTCTGTTCTGGCTGCCCGTCTCCACCCCTCCTACTGGTCTGGATGAATGTTTCTTCTTTAACTCTTTGGTTGTCAGATTTCCATGCAGTTTGATCTTCTGGCAGTTCTAATTGTTCTTTGTTTTTAAATTGGTTGTTGTCCTTCCTTTGGTTGTGCAAGGAAGCAAAGCATATCTACCTCTGCCCCCATTTTGGCCAGAAGTGATTTTGATTCCTAACTGAAAGGCATGAGAATCTATCCTCGGATATTTGCCACATATGATACTCTTTTCCACCTTCCTTCCTGATTTAACACCCTTGTCGCTCATTGCTACCACTCCTGTACTGTTTGCTTGATCCATGGAACTCCTGTCTTTGCTGGACCTGCCTCTGCTGTGCCTACACTTTGTCTCAGCCTGAAGTGGCCTCTCCCACGCACATCAGTATAGATTCTTACTATGTTTTCTCTGTCTGATATAAAATATTGACGTAACATAAAACTCATCATAAGCTACTCTGAGAATACTGGTGGCAAACTGGATGGTGAATGTAGTGAATTCAAAGAATATAATGAGTCATTGAACTAGCAAACTTGACAGTCTCTGAAATTATATATAACTCTTATATGAAATGAACTTAATAATTTTACTCAAATTTGGGAAAATTGTAACAATATACATGATATTTACAAACAATACATTGTGAAGCTGAAAGAGACTTTTCTAAACTGTCAATGAAAAGCAAGTTTTGATCAAACTTACTAGAGAAAAGACTGAATTAACCTTCTGTTTCTCAATAAAAAAAAATTGTTGTTGTTTAGTGATCAGAGTGTGCAGACCAAAAAAAAAAAGGTATTATAGAGGGATGTCAGGCAGTTTACAAAAATATGTAATGTTTCTGGGTTTCATGATTCTTTGATTTCTAAGCTTTATACAATTTTTAATTTGTTGTGATTTTCTTCCTTATCTGAAGAAAAACATTTTGTGTGCATTTGGAGTTTTGTGTTCTTTTTCAAGAGGGCCATTAAATTGCATAAGCTTCCAGGCCAAAGCTAGATCTACTTTGGTTTCCATCAAGCAGAAGAGAACATTCCTTGACTGAGATTCCTTCTTTCTGCTTTTCTACCTCTAAGTCCAGCTGTATGTTACATATCCTTAGGAGGGCTCAATAATTATTATTTTTAAAAATTGAGTTAAAGTGAAAATATTTTGGTTTTGAGGAGAGGAGGCAAAAGGACCACATGACCGAAAGTGTCTCTGTCTGCAAGGTATTCAGGTGGAGGGGAAGTAGAAAAGTCCCGTGTAAATTGAGAAGATGACAGAATCAGAACCTTGGGTGGAAGTTATATTCAAATACACTTCAGTTAATTAAGAGAAATACCTTTTTAATAGTTGAACATCTATTGAGGATCCTGCCTGGACAAGCAGGTAGATTCCATGACATCTGAAGTCTTTTCTTTCAACCCCTGGATACTGAGGTAGGCATTTTAGGCCTGACCAGAGATGCCAATACTTGTATATTGAACTTGAAATTGGAGAGGAGGGTGGAGCCTGGGGTCAGACCTTAGTGTAAAACTAGCTTAGCAGGCATATCCCGGACCCATGAATAGTGTCATGCAGACCTTGTTAAGGGTAGCACAGAGGTATTTGGAGCTTTGAACAGGTCAGTGTGACAGCTATGGGGCTCCAGGAAAAACAGAAGGCCAGCCTGGAGGAGGGAGTAGTGCTGAAAGAAGCAAAGTCAAATGCTAGACTCTAAGGGAACCAAATGGAATCCCCCTGGTTTAAGACCAGCTTATAGGCTTGATCTGTGGTTTTGTTGGCAATAGAAGTCCTACCCACACTTAAGAGGCTTTCCAGTTATTTGCCTCCTGCCAGCTATATGAGTGAGTGATCACAGCCAAATGTCTTATAATAACTCATTTAAACATAGCTCAACATTCTGAAATCTCAGTTGGCTAGTTGCTCTGCTCAGCAGTTCTCCCTTAACATAAGGGCAGTTACTTGAGGCCATCAGAAGCAGTAGGTTTAAGAGAAAAGCAGTGCCTTTAATCTGATCTTTGTCATTATGCTGTCATGCTTTTGTGCTGGCTGTGAAACATTCATCACAAGCACTTGAGAAAGGCTTGGGGCCTCAGTCATTTTCTGACTCTCAGGCTCAATTTAGAGTTCAGATTACAGGCTCAGAAAGCCTCTCTTAGTAGGACTAAGAATATATTGCTGTATTCCTTAACATGTCAAAAGATAAGTGACTGTTTAAACAAAAAATAATAATGTGCCCTAGCTGGTGTGGCTCAGTTGGTCAGGTGTTGTCCCTTAAACTGAAAGGTTGTGGGTTTGATTCCCAGTCAGGACACATGCCTGGGTTGCGGGTTAGGTCTCTGGTCCAGGTGTGTGCGAGAGGCAACTGATGGATGTTTCTCTCCCTCTCTTTCTCCCTCTTTTCCCCTGTCTTTGAAATCGATAAGGATGTTTTTGGATGAAGATAAATAATATACTAATACTAATACTAATACTAATAATATACACTGTCTTGTGGGGTTTATAACACATGTAAAACAAAAAAGCATGAAAACAATAGCATAAAGGGTGGAAGGGGAGAAATAGAAATGTAGTATTGTAAAATTCTAATGTGATACATAAAATGGTATCAAATCACTTGAAAGTAGATTGTGATAATTTAAAGTTATTATTATATACCCTAAGGCAACTATTAAAGAAACAGAGTTATAGTTAATAAGCTAATAAAGGAGATAAAATAGAAGCATAAAATATGGTCAGTTAATCTACAAGTAGGAAGAAAGAGAAGAAAAAGGAAACAAAGGACATACAAAACCAATAGAAAACAAATAATAAGATGATAGAACTAAAACCTAATTTATTTATTTATTTTAAATTCTTAGTTTATTAACCTTCTCATGAAAAATCTGCATAATCACCATAGATAAAGTCACTGAAGAACTTTACTCCTTCTGTTGTCCAATCTCCAGCTCACTTTTTGCCTGTACCAACATTGGCCTTTGCAGTCCCCTTGACATTCTTCATTCTGTTCTTGCATTCCTTTCTCTGTTTTTTTTGAGGTCTTCTTCTTCTCGTATAGGCCAAGTCTGTGTTTGGTTTCATCTTTGCATAATTTGAGGAATCATAAATCATGCCAAAGCCAGTTGTCTTGCCACCACCAACATGGGTTCTGAATCCAAACACAAGATGACATTTTGTGTGGTCTTATACATTTTGGCTATTTTTTTCCGAATTTCTGTCTTGGGTACTGTTGCCTTGCCAGGGTGAAGGACATCAATGACCATTTGTTTCCACTGAAGTAGTCTGTTGGTCATGAACTTCCCAGTCTGGATAGTCACTGTGTTGTTCTTGATGACTGCCGATCTTCAAGCAGCAAGGGAGGAAATCCTAGTAAAATCTAATTTATGACAATAATTATGTTAATTGAAAGTGATCTAAAGACCTTCAATCAAAAGATAAAGATCAGTTATCAAAACAAGACTGATCTATGTGCTACATACATGAAACACACATAAATATAAAGATACATAGAGTAAAAGTAAATGGATGGAAAAAGATATACATGCAAACACTAGTCAAAAGAAAGCTTGGGTGATTACATTAACATTAGACAAATTTGATTTCATAGAAATAAAGACATTTCATAATGAAAATAGGGTCAGTTCATCAAGAAGATATAAAAATCCTAAATGATTATGTACTTAACAGATATTTAGAACACATGAAGCAAAAACTGATAGAACAGCAAGGGGAAATAAATCCACAATTATTGGAGATTTCAATGCCATTTCTTCAATAATTGGTAGGTATGAAAGCAGAACATAAGGATATAGAAGATTTGAACAATATTTTCAGCCAATGTGACCCAAAACACTCTACCCCACAAGAGCAAACTATACATTTTTCAGTGCACATGAAAGATTTATGAAGCTAGACCACATTTTGGACCATAAAATAAGTCTCTATAAATTTTATAAGATTAAAGTCATACTAAGTATTTTCTGTGGCCATAATGAATTTGGATATCAGTAACAGACCTCCAAAAAGATTTCCAAATACTTATGAACTAAATAATACACTTCTAAATAAGCCATGGATAATAGAAGAAATGAAAAGTAACATTAGAAAGTCTTCTTTGAATGGATTTAAAATGAAAACACAACAGAGAATTTGTGGGATGTTGTAAAAGCAATGTTTAGGAGGAAGTCTGTATCACTAAATTTCTGTTTTAGGAAAAAAGGTCTCAAATCGATGAGACCTCAATTTTTACTTTAAGAAACTAGAGAGAGGGGGTGAGAGAGAGAGAGCAAATTAAACTAAAGTAAGAAAGAGAAGGGAAATAAAATCAAAGCAGACATAAGTGAAATTGAAAACAGGACACAACAGAGAAAATCAGTGAAACCAAAAGCTGGTTATTTGAAAAAATAAAATTGATAAGCCTCCTGCCAGACCATAAGGAAAACAAGCGAAGACATAAGTTACCAGTCAAGAATGAAAGCTCTGACATTCCTACAGACTCTGCAGTTATTAGCAGGAACATACAGAACATTCTGAAAACCTTTATGCCAACAAGTTTAAAACTCAGACAAAAAAGACAAATTTCTGGAGTTCCGGCCAAGATGGAGGCATAGGCAGTCGCATTGTGCCTCCTTGCGCAGCCAAAACTAAGGACAACTAAAATTGAGAGACAAGAAAACAACCAGAACAGAGGGAAATGAACTGAATGGAAGTTGGACTCCAGTACATCCAGACTGGTAAGGAGCGGCGGAGTCGGAGGCCTGTGGAGAGGGGTCAAGGGGTCCCGGCGGGAAGAAACGCTGGCTGGCAGGTGTGGGCGCACAGGGCACAGACGGCAGTGGTCGGACCAGTGGTGGACCCTGGGCTCAGGAGGCGACTAGCAGACCCAGTGAGGGGCACGAGGCAGCTGGCTGTCTGCAGCCAGCCACACATTTGCGCGCAAACTTAGTGAAAACGGGCAGTGCCACCGCGTTTCAAAGCTTAAGAGCCCCGTCTGGGAGCTGAGGCTGGGAGACTCTCTCAGCCTCACAGGAGACTTCTCGGGGAAGCCCACAGAGTCCGAGAAAGTGCACAAGCCCACCCGCCCTGGGGGCCAGCACTGGAAGGGCCCAATTTGCTTGTGGGAGGCAGTGGAGGGGACTGAAGTCCTAGAGAGAGTGGAGCAGGCACCATTGTTCCCTCTCAGACCCCGCCCCCACATACAACGTCAGAACCCAGCGACTGGGGTGCCCGCCCTGGTGAACACCTAAGCTCTGCCACCCTTACGAAACAGCCGCAACCAAACCAAAGGAAAATAAAAATGATGGCTCAAACAGATTTGAAAGCCCCAGAACCAATTTTTTTAAGTGATCAAGAGATAGCCAAACTATCAGATGCACAGTTCAAAGCACTGGTGATCAGGAAGCTCACAGAATTGGTTGACTTTGGACATAAATTAAATGAACAAATGCAGGCTACAATAAGAGAAATGAAGGAAAACGCACAGGGAAACAATAGTGAGGGGAAGAAAACTGGGACTCAAATCAATGGAGTGGACCAGAAGGAAGAAAGGAACAACCAAACAGAAAAGAATGAAGAAACGAGAATTCAAAAAACTGAGGAGAGGCTTAGGGACCTCCAGGACACCTGTAAATGTTCCAACATCCGAATTATAGGGGTACCAGAAGGAGAAGAGGAAGAACAACAAATTGAGAACTTATTTAAACAGATATTAAAGGAAAACTTCCCCAATCTGGCAAAGGAAATAGACTTTCGGGAAGTCCAGGAAGCTCAGAGAGTCCCAAAGAGGTTGGACCCAAGGAAGAACACACCAAGGCACATCATAATTACATTACCCAAGATTTAAATGAAGGAGAGAATCCTAGAAGCAGCAAGAGACAAGGAGACAGTAACCTACAAAGGAGTTCCCATCAGACTGTCAGCTGATTTCTCAAAAGAGACCTTGCAGGCAAGAAGGGACTGGCAAGAAGTATTCCAAGTCATGAAAGGCAAGGACCTACATCCCAGATTGGTCTATCCAGCAAAGCTTTCATTTAGAATGGAAGGGCAGATAAAGTGCTTCTCAGACAAGGCCAAGTTAAAGGAGTTCATCATCACCAAGCCCTTATTTTATGAAATGTTAAAGGGACTTATCTAAGAAAAAGAAGATTAAAAATATGAACAGTAAAAAAAAGTCATCAAATGGAGGGTTAGCAACAGGGAAGTGGGAGGGGGAGGGAGGGGGAAAAGATATAGAGAATAAGTAGCATAGACAGTAGGTAGAAAATAGACGGGGAGGGTAAGAATAGTATAGGACATGTGGACACTAAAGAACTTATGACACATGGACATGAACTAAAGGGAAGAATGTGGGTGGGAGGGGATGGGCAGGGTGGAGGGGAGTGAAGGGGGCAAATGGGCCAACTGTAATAGCATAATCAATAAAATAAAGAATAAAAAAAAATTCCAACCATTTTTTAAGAAAAAAAAAAAGACAAATCTCTTGAAAGACACCAACTACCAAAGTTTTCTCAAGAAAAAATAGATTTATCTCAATAGCTTTATATCTATGAAAGAAATTGAATTTGTAGTTAAGAACCTTCCTACAAAGAAAGATTCAGGACCAGATGGCTTTACTGGTGAATTATAGTAAACATTTAAGGAAGACATAATACCAATTCCATACAAACTCTTCAAAAAAATTGAAGAGGAGAGCACACTTCCCAACTTATTTTATTAGACCAGCATTATTCATATTACAAAACTAGGCAAAAATATTACAATAAAATGATAGACCAATATTCATAATGATCACAGGTGAAAAAGTCTAAACAAAATTCTAACAAATTAAATCCAATTGTACCTATAAAGGATAATCATGAACCAGTAGGACTTATTCCAGGATTGTAAATTTGGTTCAACATTCAAAACTGAATTAATGTAGGTCACCATATTAACAAATTAAAACATAAAAATACTATGATTATTTTATTTAAAAATTATTTAAAAGATTTTATTTATTTATTTTTAGAAAGAAAGGGAGGGAGAAAGAGAGAAACATCAATATGCAGTTGCCTCCCCCATGCTCCCTACTGGCCTGCAACCCAGGCATGTGCCCTGACTAGGAATTGAACCGGCGGCCAGCACTCAATCCACTGAGTCACACCAGTGAGACTAACCTTTTTTTAATTTATTGATTTGAGAGAGAGAAATGCCAGTTTGTTGTTTCGCTTATTTGTACATTCACTGGTTGATTCTTTTATGTGCCCTGCCTGGGGATCAAACTCACAACCTTGGTGTATTGCGGTGACACTCTAACCAACTGAGCTATGTGGCCAGGGCACACTGATTATTTTAATAGGTCATCTCTCAAGGCAAAAACATTTAATTAACAAAGAAAGATGACAAGACAGACAAGACTGAGGTCTTGGGCCTTGCACAGAATCAGGTCCAGCTCTGTCCAGCATCTGTCACAGGGAGAGTGCTCACAGTGTAGTGTCTGTGCCTGTGACTTGGGTGGGGGCTTATTGTTGATTTGAGATAAATGGAGAGATTGGTGAATTGTTCCCCAAATTTTATTGCTAAGAGGTTTAAGATGTTGAGGAATTCCAGGAATCAAGAAACTTTTAGACAATGTGTTCATCCCAGTGAAGAGATCCATGTTAATGTGGCCACATTCTGACCCACTACTAATGTATCAAGGTCAGCAGGTGACAGAACTGCTGTTTACCTAACACTGGCCCATTTAAATGGCATTGCATAGATAGGTACCCTACGAACCTGCCCCTCCCCGCAAAAAAGACAGTCTTTGTTTAACATGTGCCATTCCAGAACCACACACCTCAGTCTGTCATGGATTCTGCCCAGATCTTGGCAGGGTGGGGCCACCTAGAACCTGGAGTGTGGGGCTAGAGGATCTCCTGTGAGAGGGAGGCACTAGTCAGGTTTATGGGAAAGTGGGAGGAATGGCCCCTGCCCCAAAGCTACACCACTCATTCACTGACACCCCCTGAGTCTGGTCAGAGCTCTGCACCCCAACTCAGGCAGCTGACTCCTGAGCAGGGTGTGAGGTCCACAGGGTGGGGAGACTGGGAGTCCAGAGGGTGGGGCTATTGCATTCTACCAGGCTGATGCCTTAAGGAAGGGAGTGCTCCATTCAGGAAAGATGTCATCTGCAGTGCAGAATGACTCAGTAAGGGGTCCCAGCAGCTGTCCCCTCAGCTCTCTCCACAGAGCCAAAAATCCCAGATTTTCCTCACTTGACTCCAGTACCCTCTGCCTTCCCTCCACCAGAGCCGAGTGAGCAGCTCTGAACGAGGTTTTGTGTGTTGGCCCTTTAAGAGGGCCCCTGTGTCTCTAGCTGACTTCAGTCTCTCCCTGGCAGACAGAGTCCCTCTTGATTTTCACAGCCAGATGTTGTGTGGGGGCTGTTCTTCCCAGCTCTGGTGCTTTGGGCTGGGGAGCCTAGCTAGGGTTTGAGACCCCACACTCCTCAGGGGGAACCTTTGCAGCTGAGATACCCTTCTGGCTTATTCTGTAAGTCCTTGGTTATTAGACCCCTATTCAGCTAGTCTTCAGTTGGTCATTTGGGTTGATTGTTCTATATTTTAGTTGTAATTCCAGTTTGGTCCTGGGAAAAGGTGAGTGGAACTGTAGTGGGGTACAGGGTGAAGGGTACTTGGATATATAGGAGAAAACCCCCATAACCCCTAGTTGGTGTGGAGGGAGCCTGACTTAAGATAACTTTTCATAATAAATACTAGTTTAATAGCTGTGTTAATAGCTGTGCTACCACCTGGGGCAAGGTGGGTGTGACTTTAAGGGTGTGTCCTGACTCATGACAGAGCCAGGGGAGGATCACTGAGTGGATCACTGAGTCACGCTTGCCCTGACTGGGGATGGCATCCGTGAGAGGTTTGGCCACGCAGCTTGGGAGTAGAAGAGCCATGAGGGAGGAACGAGGTGGCAGCCACGTGAGAGGGAGAAGTAAGCAAGCATCTGCGTAGTTTGTAGTCAGGATCCTGCATTGCAGCCTGGTGTAGTAAGGAAGGAGGCATACTGCTGCTCTGACTGCGGCTGCTCTAGCTGACTCCAGAGCCCCAAGGACTTTGCCTCTCGAGACACTGACCTGCTGCTGTGCAAACCTAGACTCTATCTGGACTCTTGAGACTTATGTCTTTCCTGGACCCAGTGCCCCATGGCACATGCTTTCCTGGACTCTTATATAGAGGTGGATGACAATGTACCCCAGATTCTGAAGGAGAGCTGCTGCGAGACCGTTTGCACAGCTGGCTTACGATAAGAAGTAGGGAACTATTGGGCTTGGTTTTGGCTTATAGCCTTTTGAGGAATAAGGGAAGTGCTGGGTCTCACAGAAAAGGATGAATCTAAGCATAAGTACTCTGAGCACCCAAGGTTGGAATATTGTAAATAAAGACCTGCTTCCAGCATTAATTGTTGGGTCATTCACAAAGGTGCCACATGGACAGGCCCCTGTCTGCTCCGTTCTGCTTGGTTACAGAACACCTACCTAGTCCACTGCCATCTTGGATCTGCCAGCAACAGTCTTTATGTGCAGAGAATTTTCTAACCGGGTTTAGGCAACACACACACACACACACACACACACACACACACACACACACACACACACACACACCCTTTCTCACATTTCTCCTGATGGAGCAAACTGACAAGCTGTGACTCTGCAAAAAGCAGAGACACCCTCTTACATAATAATAAGCGATGTAGCTCAGACATTTCTTGCTTAACATTTACATAACACTAATGAACTAGGCAGGTGGTTTTTCAAGAACAAAGAGAGATTCTGGAGGCTTCTTCACTTATTGCAAAACTGAGAACTGTTCCCAGCTTTGAAATGACAGCTTTTTAAACTTTTGTTTTTCTGCCTTCTACCAGTCTCTGGGTACCCTCCCCCAGCAGTCTCTGAAAGAAGGCCTATCCCAAGCACTTAGTGTGGGTCCTGGAACTGACTGAGACATTGGCTGAGGGAGCTTTTTTAACCTCTAGCACCTGCTCCAGGGTCCCTACTGCCTTCTGTCGGGGCTGCAGGCTCTCCATTCCTTCAGAATAACCCATTTGCAGAAATGCCTTGGTGAGATCTCTGTGCTGTGCTCAATCCAAGTTTGTAGGACCAAGGTAGAACTCATCCATCTATTGGGTGTGGTGGGTACTAGGAACTGAAAGCTACACCAGTGAATACAGCTAACCGGGTGTCATTGCACATATTATTTATTCATTGCCAAGGGAGATATCTGCTGATCAGCCTTTTAACCATGCAATCCAACCTAGTCACTAAAAGAGAAACACCTGACATGTGCATTCTGATGGGACACCCTATGAAATATAAAGTATCATCCGTGAAACAATTTTACCAAAAAGGTTTAACCTGAATCATCCAACCTCTCTCTCACAGGAAACACGGGTCACAGAGAAGTTACACTGTAACACACACACACACACACACGCATGCACACACACACAGGGACATTCTGTAAGACATACAGCCCGAATTTTTCAGAGTCGGTGTTATAAGTAATAAAATGGTTGAGGATTGCTCTATATTTAAAGAAAAAGCTAAAGAGAAATAACCAAATGCAATGTATAAACCTTGATTATATCTTAGTTAGAAAAACATAACGTAGTGTAAAAAACATTTTTGGGTACAGTTGGGGAAAATTTGAATTTGAACTGGATGTTAGATAATGTGAGGAAGTTATTACTACTATTGATAATATTATTATGATTATTATGATGATTATTATGATTATGTAGGTCAGTTTCCTTATTTTTAGGAGATGTGTGCTGAAATAATTAGTAGTGCAGTGTCTTTTATTTTTTGAAGACTTATTTATTTGTTTATTTTTAGAGTGAGGGGAAGGGAAGGAGAAAGAAAGGAAGAGAAACATCGGTTGTCTCTTGCATAGGCCGAGGCTGGGGGCCAGGCCTGCAGTCCGGGCATGTGCCCTGACTGGGAATCCAGTAAGTGACCACTTTGTGGGATAACAGCCAACCCACTGAGCTACACTGGTCAGGACATGGTACACGGTCATGATGTACAATTTATCTTTAAAAATTTCAATTAAAAAAAGGAAAAAATGTTAACTGATGAATATAGATGAAGTTTATTCTGTTATCCATGTCAACTTTTTGATTTAATAGTTTGACAATTTTTATAATAAAATTTGAAGGGAAAAAAGAAATACAACATTATCCCCTCAAAGTTTCCCTTCATTCTAAGTTTTTGGATTTTTAATGTATTTGTTTATTGTTTTTGTTATTGCTATCAAGAATAGCTATGGGAGGGACTTCTGGCCAAGATAGAGGCATAGGTAGATACACTGTGTCTCCTCACACAACCAAAAGAGGGACAACAATAATTTAAAAAGAAAAAACAACCAGAACTGACAGAAAATCAAACTGTATGGAAGTCTGACAACCAAGGAGTTAAAGAAGACACATTCATCCAGACCGATGGGAGGGGTGGGGTCAGGTGGCCGGGTAGAGAGGACTCACTGAAAGGCAGCGGCTGGTGGACCCAGCGAGGCGGCTGATTGTGGAATGGGGCACAGTGTGGAAGGCTTCAGCTGGCCAGCAAGGCAGCGGCTGGCAGACTGGGCGGTCCCACATTCGCACGCAGATAAACCAGGCGAAACTGGGTAGTGGGACAGACTGCACAACCCAGGGTCCCAGTGCAGGGAAATAAAGCTTCAAACCACTGATTGAAATCACCTGTAGGGGTTGAGACAGCAGCAGAGAAACTCCCATCCTCACAGGAGAGTGCATTGGAGAAACCCCAGGGTTCTAGAACGTACACAGACCCACCCACTGGGGACTTAGCACCAGAAGGATTCAATTTGCTTGTGGGAAGCGGGGGGGAGTGACTGAAATCCAGCAGAGAGCAGAGCAAGTGCTTTTGTTCCCTCTCAGACCCCTTCCCCACATACAGCGTCACAACACAGCGATGTGGGTTACCCTACCCGGGTGAATACCTAAGGCTCCGCCCCTTACTAGTAATAGGCACATCAAGACAAAAAAAAAGGCCCAAACAAAAGAACAGATCAAAGCTCCATGAAAATTATAACTAAGCAATGAAGAGATAGCCAACCTATCAGATGCACAGTTCATAGCACTGGTGATCAGGATGCTCACAGAATTGGTTAAATTTGGTCACAAATTAAATGAAAAAAGGAGGGCTATGCTAAGTGAAATAAAGAAAAATGTACAGGGAACCAACAGTGATGGGAAGGAAACTGGGACTCAAATCAATGCAGTGGACCAGAAGGAAGAAAAAAACATCCAATCAGAAAAGAATGAAGAAATAATTTTAAAAAATGAAGAGAGGCTTAGGAACCTCCAGGACATCTTTAAACATTCCAACATCTAAATTATAGGAGTACCAGAAGGAGAAGAGGAAGAGCAACAAGTGGAAAAGTTATTTGAACAAATAATGAAGGAGAACTTCCCCAGTCTGGCAAAGGTAATAGACTTCCAGGAAGTCCAGGAAGCTCAGAGAGTCCCAAAGAAGTTGGGCCCAAGGAGGAACACACCAAGGCACATCATAATTACATTACACAAGATTTAAATGAAGGAGAGAATCCTAGAAGCAGCAAGATATAAGGAGACAGTAACCTACAAAGGAGTTCCCATCAGAATGTCAGCTGATTTCTCAAAAGAGACCTTGCAGGGAAGAAGGGGCTGGCAAGAAGTATTCCAAGTCATGAAAGGCAAGGACCTACATCCCAGATTGGTCTATCCAGCAAAGCTTTCATTTAGAATGGAAGGGCAGATAAAGTGCTTCTCAGACAAGGCCAAGTTAAAGGAGTTCATCCTCACCAAGCCCTTATTATATGAAATGTTAAAGGAACTTATCTAAGAAAAAGAAGATAAAAAATATGAACAGTAAAGTGACAGCAAACTCACAGTTATCAACAACCACACCTAAAATAAAAACAAAAGGAAACTAAGTGAACAACTAGAACAGGAGGAGAACCACAGAAATGGAGATCATATGGAGGGTTAGCAACAGGGGAGTGGGAGGGGAAGAGAGGGGGAGAGGTGCAGAGAATAAGTAGCATAGATGGTAGGTAGAAAATAGACAGCAGAAGGGTAAGAATAGTATAGCAAATGTAGACGCCAAAGAACTTATATGTATGACACATGAACATGAACTAAAGTGGGGGAATGTGGGTGGGAGAGGGTATGCAGGGGAGTGAAGGGGGGAAAATGGGACAACTGTAATAGCATAATCAATAAAAATATATATATTTATACATCTATATCTATATCTATATCTATATCTATATCTATATCTATATCTATATCTATATCTATATCATCTATATCTATATTTAAAGAATAGCTATGGGAGCGCCTAAGGGGCAGCCGCAGGAGCCAGGACTCTTTCTATTGAAGTCTAGATTTATGGTTCTTAGCTCCAGCTGGTTCTAGCACTAAGTAGGTGGTGCAGGGGAGGGAAAAAATTCTTTTGTTTTTACTCTTCTAGGTTCTTGGCTGGGGCCTCTGTTATAAAAGATTAACAAGAGAAATACAAACAGTGGCTTATTAATACATGTATCTCACATATGTGGGAGAAACTAAGGAAGAGTAATTGAAAGAGGTGGTTAGAACTTGAGCTTAAATGCCACCTCCCCCTAACACAAA
The DNA here is from genome assembly GCA_004024845.1 of Tonatia bakeri. Taxonomy (NCBI): domain Eukaryota; kingdom Metazoa; phylum Chordata; class Mammalia; order Chiroptera; family Phyllostomidae; genus Tonatia; species Tonatia bakeri. Next base: position 221,016 of record PVIA01000758.1, read on the forward strand.
GAAAGCGTGGGGGAGGCAAGTTATGGGAAAGTGACCAGGAAAAGTAAGATGAACATGAGTAAAGTTTGTTATGCAGACTTAAGCCAGTGCCTTCTCTCCATTATTGTGTCTTCTGATCTAGAGTCAGCTTCCTTTTCCTGGTATAGAGACGGAGACACCCTTACAAAGGAGATTTCCTTTATACATGCGAATTTCCCTTACAAAAGGAAATTTCTGCTCTGTTTTCAGAGCTTCTCCTGTGTCTGCTGTTTCTCTGTATAATCCGTATTTGGGCTGGCATATTCTGGCCTCTTACAGTGGCCCTTGCTCTGGCCTCAGTCAGTTCCCCTATTACATACCAGTCATCGTGCTCAAGCTTCACAGACATGATTTCATTAAAAACGCACTGACAAAAAAGCAAATGCTTCAGGCCTGCCTTTGGAGAGCCAATAATCTACTTAAGAGACAGGTCTTTTGTTAACTCCTTATATAACAAAAAGGAAGAAAATCAGAATCATAACAGGAAATTCCAGAAAGAGCCATTCATTTTGTTGGAGGATTTGGGAGGGATTCACAGAAAAGGCAGTTTCTGATCTCACCTTGAAGGATTTGATAAGGTGGGTGCATTCACAGTGGAGGATCAGCGTGAGCGAAGGTCCACAGATTGTTAGACGTGCCAGTTTGTGTCAGAAAACGCTGTTGTCTGCTATTGAACCGGAGGGTCCAGAATTTTTGTAATTATCAGTGAGGCTGAACAGTTTTGCCATGTTCATGGTCTGTTCATTCATTTACATTTTATATATTTGGTCTTGATCTTAGAAATTGTCCTTAGAGGCTGGTCCTAGAGCCGGATGTTCTTCCATTTATGTGACTCTCAGAAAGGCTCCCCTTTGTTGAAATCGGAAAGGAAATGCTGCTTAGGAGAGTTGCAGCATCTGCTTTGATTTAGACCATCTTAATGGGTATCTGGGCATTGAACCACCCTAGTCTTACTTGATTAAGACAGTTTGACAAGAAGAGAAAGCAATTCTTGAACCATACATCCCAAATCACAGTTTCCCACAGTTTGCTCCAGATGGGGCAGTAGGTTCTGAATCACAGCAACATGTAAGAGATATTAAATTAAGCTGTTATTTTTTTTAATCTGAAGTTATTTTTGCTACTAACTATAGATTTAATAACTGGCCAATTCTTTTTTGCTGTTGTAATTTTTTTTATTGTGGTTGAAGTACAGTTGTCTCCATTTCCCCCCACCACTGCTCCCCACCGCCCCACCCATTCCCACCTCCCACCCTCAATCCCACACCCACCTTTGACTTTGTCCGTGTGTGTTTTATACATGTTCCTTGATGACCCTTCCCCTTCCCCCACCCCATTATCTCCTCCTCCCTCCTCTCTGATTACTGTCACTTTGGTCTTTATTTCAATGTCTCTGGTTATGTTTTGCTTGCTTATTTATTTTGTTGATTAGGTTCCACCTATAACTGGTCAATTCTTGACTATGTCTTACTTAAAAAGTGGAGAGCACAGGCTTGGGACTTAAGCTAACTTGGGTTGGAATATTGACTCTCCATTTATTAGTTGTGAGTCCGGGGTAAGTAACTTAGTTTTTCTAGGCTCAATTTTCTCATCTGTAAAGTAGCTGTAACTAAATACAATATAACCATACTTTCCTGGGCAGCTTAGGTCTGACCTCACAAATAAGGATTTGTGACTACAAAAGAATTAAAGAATGATCTTCCTTTCTTTGAAATCAGAACATATTTTCAGTTGGTGGGGACTTTTACAGTCATATATTGCTTGACGACAGGGCCGTGGTCTCAGAAATGCGTTGTTGAATGATTTGCTTGTGTGAACATCATAGAATGTACTTACACAAACCTACGTGGTATAGCCTGCTACACACCTAGACTGTATGGTATGCCACTGTCATGCGTAGTCCATCACAGACTGAAACATTGTTATCTAGTGCATGATTAATTTTCTTCCTCCCTTCCTTCCTTCTGTCCCTTCTTTCTTTCTGGCTCATAAAAATAATGATGTATCTTACAATGAAAATATCTTACAGTCACTGGTCTTAGATTAAATGAAATATGGCAGATTTTGTATTGAGGTTTTCCTGGAGCTATGAAAGAAGGAGTAAGTTATACTTCATCTACCAGAACTTTAAAAATCCTGAGTGTCCCCACTCTTACCCAAAATTCTCTTCCCCTCTGTAGTGGCCATGACACATTCTTCTTTTTCTCTGCAGCCTCCTCCGGAAGCCTGCCAGCCCTCACTGGGTGACTCCTAACCCCTCGTCTCCTCTCTCACTTTCTCCTTACTCTCCCCTTCCGGCCCTTAATCTGTCCAGGTCCCTCTAGTCCCTCAGGGTCTCCATTCTTTATTCCAATTCAGCCCTCTGTCTAGGTTTCTCCATTTCCTGTCCCAACAGCACCCCACAAAGGAAAAATAGAGTCCTTCAAGAAATCTACCTGCTCAGAAGGTGAAGAGAAGGGAGGCAATTATACATACTTAGCATTTAATTTTGGGGCATGGTTTCATGGATAATATCCACCTTATGAGGCTTTTGTGAAGATTAAAAGAGAGGGAATGTAAACACTTGGCAAGTTTCTGGCACATGTTAAGGATTCAATCAATGTTAGCTGTCACTCTTTATTATTGTTTATTAAAAATTGTACAATCAACATTGTAACAACACAGGAGAGAAGAAAAAGATCAAAGGAAAAAGAATCACACACAATATTAACACTATGGATTTCCCTAGCAGTAATCATAAATATGCCATGGTGATATTTGATTTTTATACTTTTCCCGTCACAGAGCATTCTTATGAATCACAGTTTATAAATGGAGATATAAAAGGGTGGAAAGAAAGTCATCGTGCATTTTTAATGTGTTTTAGCAAGTAGCAGTCTGTGATATTTTTAGATCACCGCAGAGAGGAACTGACTGTCATCTTCTTCCAGTATCTAGCATCAGTTTCTTTTTCTCCAGAGAAAGGCCATTTGGCAGAAACTTTTTGAAATTCAAAGGAATGCTACTATCTACAAATCTAATGAAGTATCCAAAGAGGACTGTAAGAAACTTTTAAAAACCAGGGTAATAATTTTTAAATGCTTTCCTATTTCTAGTCATGGAAGATAAGTGGGAAGCTTTGCGGAGTTTAAATGCAGCCCATGGTCTTGATGGTCATTTCCACATTCCATATCTGGGAGCTGAAGGGACTGACTCAGACGCTGAGGTCCTGCCATGGACTGAAGTGTGTCCTTCCCAAATACATAAGTTGAAGCCGTAATCCCCCAATGTGATGATGGTTTTGGAGATGGGGCCTTTGGAAATGGAGGTTAGATTAGGGTTAGATGAGGTCATGAGGCTGGGCACTCATAATGAAATTAGTACCCTCACAAGAAGAGATACCAGAAAGTTCTCTGTCTCTTTCTCCCTGTACAGAGAGAGAGAGAGAGAGAGAGAGAGGAGAAAGCTCACAGCTGCCTACAAGCCAAGAGAAGGAACCTCAGAATGAAACCTATCTTGCCAGCACCTTGATTTTGGACTTCCCAGTCTGTTGGGAAGTCCAGATTTCTCTTGTATAAGCCACACAGTCAAGGGCATCCTGCTATGGCAGCTGAGTAGACTAATGCAGTCAGGTATCCTCCCATATTCAAAGTCAGTGAGAAGGTTAATTAACATCCTTTCTTAGGCCAGGCTCTCCGTGCAAAGGGAAGTCTCCTAAAAGTGTGTGAAGGTTGAGCCAGTGTCAGAAGTAAAGAACATATGTACAATACTGCAAAACGAAATGAAGTCTCAGAAACTCAACATTAGGAAGTTCTAGTTTAAGAATTTACAACAGGCAGCTTAATTGTTCTTTGATTTCTTTGCTGGTTAAAGTGTGGAGATGGTGAGCTGATAACCAGCGCAGGACTGCTTTGCTGTCTCAGGGCTTCCTGCAGCCGCTTTGGTGTTGACCAGTCTGGCGGCTGCTGAGAGCGTCGCCTAAGCCCTGCCCTTTGCGCGACTGCTAGGAGCCCTCAGACTCTACGCCTGGGGCGGGAACAGGTGATCTGCACCTTACGGGGAAACTGGGCTCCCCCAGAAAGGAAATTCCTAATCCAATTATTTTGTGGGGTCTGAGCAAGAGACTATAAATATGATAAATTTAGGAACGATTTCCCTGGGAGCCGTGTAACAAAAACTTCCTCTTCCTTACCTCCATTTTGTTATGTATTTATATTGCCCTCTCCCATGTGTGGTGGGAGAGGAAAGTGTTGCTCTTTTAAACGAGCCAATTGCTGACAACTTCCAATTCTAGATAAATGTCTTAATTTATATGTGGGGAAATGGCTCTTAGTCTAAGAGAGTAACTTTGTGTGGGAGAAAGAAACTTCCCTCTACCCTCTTGGTTCTTCTAGCTGCTCTAAATCATATCTACACGAGATAGATTAGATTAACAAGAGAACATTATGAAATTTAATTATTTACATACATACATGGGGCAATCCCACATGCATGAGAAAGTAAGAGATGTGAGAAGCTCAGAGACAGAAAGGGGAAATGAGGTATCTATGACACTGTGAGCTAAGGATGAGGTCAGGCTCCTTGGGGCCTCAGTGGGGAGGAAGGTCATCCACAGGATGGTAAGAAGAGCAGATACTCAGTAATTAGAAGTTTGCCTTGCCCTGAGAAGTTTGATCAGTCATAAAAAGTTATTTCTGATGATAATTCTTATTATGGTAAGGCCACCAATTTAAATTCTCGAAGGGAGAGGTAAAAGTTTCTTTTGGGCTTGCAGGGTCTCGATTATCATCAGCTCCAAATAATTCACATGCCAAAGTGGCACATCTTGGGGAAGCCTGTTCTGAACCGTTTCCCTTGCTGGCCTCAGTGTAAAAGGCAAATACTCAGATCCAAGGCCAAATGAACTAGGGCTACTCCTTCCCCAGTAAGGTGGGAAGACTTGTGAATTCTTAGAGACAGTCCAAGAGAGAGGGGCAGAGGGGTAGGGAAGAGAAGAGAGGGAATACAGAGAGGTTTAGAAGAAGGAAAATGGAAGATACCGTAGCATGAGGCCTGAGAAGGGAGAGCCAGCAAAACACTCGAAAAGGCAGGACTGTTTGCGGGTTCTAATAGTAAATGTGAAAATGGTGGTGGCCTCTCCCAAACCTTTATAAGATCTGCTGTACACAGCTGTTTTGGGCAAGTGATGGCTTTGGGAAATCTGGAGGGAGCAGGGTTTCAGAGGTGGAACCAAAAGAAGAAAACATCCAGGGCACATGGCGTAGACTTGCAATGGGAATAGACCATTGGAATGAGGTGGCCAGGAATGCACATTTTCGAAGCCATTTAGATGCAAAAGTTAAGAGATAGGGCAAGGCCCTGAGGGTGAGCACTTCCCAGGCCACATCTGTCATACATAGTGAAAATGCAGTTATACTGTTGGGTGCTGGAAGAGACACTACAGCTGGTGGTGGAAGAGCAGGGTCCGGAGAAGGGAGGACACAGCCACGACCAATCTCTACAGTCCTCCTCAGCATCTGAGGAAAGTCAAGCCCCAAATTACAAAACAAGGTCCAAATCTGAGTTGTAGATTTTGAGGCTTTTGTGGTCTAACTTTGGAGGTGCCCGAGGGCCTGAAGTTGGCAGCTAGTCAGGGGCACTCTTTGTGCATGTCGAAGAGCTAGAAAAAAAAGTCAGAAGGGTCACTGTGGCCTTCTGCAGCAGCCACTTGTTGTATTTGGGGATAAGGTATGAAGTAGATAACACTTGAGCTGTGATAGGATCCGAGGCTAGACTGTTAATGCTTTTTTCAATGCCTCCTGTCTATTCCCTTTCTTTCATAGTTAGCAAAGCCATTTTGAAAGCCTGTTAGAGCTAAGAGTGTCAAAGAATAATTTGCAGAAAGTTAGAAACATAACTCTCAAACAAACATACAGGGAACCCTTGGCCTTCATGTAGCTCACCAAGGAGAGAACCAGCATAACAGCAAAGCCAGCCCAAGGAGAGGGGAGGGAAGCACATCCAGTCAGTGAAAAAAAGGACATTGAAATGAGGTGGCTGAGTCAGAACAGGTTACTGTCCTCGGCAATCACACTGCAACCTTTGGGCTTATCTTTTCTACCAGGCAGAAATCATTTTACATCTCTACTGGCAAAAAAAAAAAAAATGTCATTTGCAAAATGTATTATTCTTTTACATATTGAGTGTAGCTTTGCAGAGCCTGGCCTAATTAGTTGTAACTAGGAGGTCAAACAAAGTTACTTCCCTTAGAGAATCAGATGACTTGTCTGTAGGTTGTTACACAGACTCAAGTCACGTGGCATTTGAAAGAACATGTAGTAGCCCTGGTGGGTGTAGCTCAGTGGATTGAGTGCGGGCTGCGAACCAGGCATCGCAGGTTTGATTCCCAGTCAGGGCACCTGCCTAGGTTGCAGGCCATGTCCCCCAGCAACCGCACATTGATGTTTCTCTCTCTCTCTCTCTCTCTCTCTCTCTCTCCCTCTCTCCCCTTCCCTTCCCTCTCTAAAAAAAATAAAAATAAAAAAAATTACACTGACCTCAATAAACTTTGACCTCAATAAACTTTAAAAAAAAAAGGACATGCAGTAATCTTTTTGCTGAATTTCCAGTTTGGGGATTGTTTTTTCTTAACAAAGGTGATCGCGTAGGTCGCAGAATTAGAGGGGTAGCAGAGCTTTGGAACCCCCACAGGGGGGTTGAAGCGCTTCGGCAAAGAGCGTGGGTGATAAACACCAGGGAGACAAGGGAATGCCTGCTCAGCCCTCCCTCCTGGGGATGCCTCTTGCACTTCTAAAGCCAGGTCTTGTTGGTACTGAGCTCACAGAGGCTCTGCCGTTCTCTTATATTCACCAAGGTCCTCTGTGTCACCACTGGAGGCCCCTTGGCTCTGCAGTGGGGTCAAAACATTGTGTGGAACCCAAGCACCTCCCTGTGCATGAGGGGCGGGAGGGTTCAGTGTTCAAGCCTGTTTGAGGTCCACTTGGCAGCATCTGTCAACACTTTTTTATTATGATAAGTTACACATAACATAAACTTCGCCATTTTAACCACTTTAAATGCACAGTTCAGTGGCATTAAGTTCATTCACACTGCTGTGCAGCTGTTACCACCGTCCAACTCTAGCGCCCTTTCCGTCTTCCCAAACCAAGGTTTTAACAATGACTTCCCACTCCCTCTCCCGTCACTCTGGTAACCACTGTTCTGTTTTCCATCTCTATAAATCCAACTTCTCTTGGTACTACATATAAGTGAAATTGTGCAATATTTGTCCTGTTGTGTCTGGCTTTTTTTTTTTACTTAGCACAATGTCTTCAAGGTCTGTTCACAGTGTACCATGTGACAAAATTTCATTCCTTTTAAGGTTACATAATATTCTATTTTATTACCATATTTTGTTTATCCAGTCTCCCACTGATGTTTCTCAACAGTTTAAATGAACGAACCTTTTTGATCCAGCAAGTCTATTGCAGGGACTTGGTTCTATGAATATACTTGCATATATGCATGCAGATGGATATGTAAGAGTATTAGTGGAAGACCTGCTTGCTTGCTACCCAATAGACATTTCACCCTTTCTGTTCACCAGTAGGAAACCTGAGTTTGTTTAAGTATCAGGGTGCACAGTGCTTGGGGAAGGCATGTTCTTCCCGTATCTCGATTGGCATAAGCCAATAATAGTAATTCTATTCCCACTTGCCAGTGATTTTTTACAGATGGACATGTTCTGGCCAGTGATGTGTGAGGGGCAGTCTGCAGCAGTGCTTCTGGGTAAAGTTTTCCTCCTAGAGGAAAGGAGATGTGTAAGGAGAAATGGACTTTTCTTTGAACAGAGTCGGATGGTGGTAAGGTGTCTGGAACTGTGCTAGCCATCTTACTTCCAAACCCAGGGCAAAAAGTTCAGCACTCTGAGGCTGGTCAGAGAAAGAGGGAAATCACCTGGTCCCTTCACGGCATCGCTGGGCCTCTGAATGAACCCGCCCTGGGCCCACCCAGCTTAGATCTCTCATCATATAGGATAACAAGTCCTTGTGGGTTAAACTGCTTTTATGAGGGCTATTCTGTTATTTTCATCGTAAAACACTATAATTGATAGTGTTCATTTTAGTAATGTTTGTAATAGAAAATACCCTAAATGTTAACAGAGGTTTCATTACATAACTTATGAAATATCCATTCAATGGAATGCTACACAGCTGTGAAAAAGAAAGAACTGGATTTATATGCAGATATGGAACAGTTTCAATTAATAGTGGAAATAACCAAGTACATACATATGTGTGAGTAGGCTCTGTTTGCATTAAATATATTCATATATATGTTTGTGTGATATATGCCAATATATGCAAAATTGTTAATAATGTTGTAACAGAGTACAGCCAAGAGGGGAGCCCCAAATAAGGATTTGTAATAGGATCCAGAAGAGCTTGGAGATAATTGGCTCCACACCACAGGGCACACCTGCCCAGAATGCTGGTAGCTGTAGCCAACTGTGGGAGGAGCCAGAAATGGGGCTGCAGAAGAAGATTGGTTCTGGGATTTAAACCCAGCGAGGCAGCCATTTGGCGTCTCTTTTTGGGACCAGGTCTCTCTTTTTGGGACCACGTGTCTGTTTAGGACCACGCGGCTTTGGTGTCTTGGTTGGGACCATGCGGCTTGGGTGAGAGTCAGGACCATGAGGCTTTGGAAGTGCTCCCTTTTGCCACATGGAGGGTGCTGGGAGAACTGTGTGCATTTGTGGGGAACTTTGGTTTGTGTTATTTCGAATGAATAATAAATTCCTTTCCTTTTCATTGAATATTGGGCATTGAGAGATATCCTTCCTTTGGTGGTGGACATAACAAACCTGGGGGGGTTCCTTCAGGGAATAGTATATTGCCCTTTGAGGCTCCCCCCCCTTGTTGCTCCATAACAATGTGCCTCTAGGGGTGTAGGATGGAAAAGAGACTCATTTTTTAAATTATTTTTTAATCTTTGTAAAGTTGGCATTTTTATACCAAGATCTTGTATTACTTTTTCAATGAAAAAAAGCCCCAAATCAACGGTTCAAAACCACCACCAACATAACATTAGTAGCAGTTCAGTATATAAGTTGACAACTTCCAGGCACTGTCTTTAGAGTTGAATCAGCCACTGATACACTCTAAGCTGACAGAAGCAGAGCCAGAGACACATGCAGGCAGAATCTGGTCCAAGCAAATTCATGCCCAAGCACAGGTTCAACTGAGTTTCCTGATTTGCTATAACTACCCAGGTGCTGATATTCAGCCGGGACACACTGGCATGGGAATATCCATTATTTATGGCTGGTGTCCATTCTGACTGGCTGGTGTTCTTCCAGATTGTTTTATGCTCATGATGGACCAATTGTTAAATATTTTCAATGTCATTCTGACCTTCTCACTCAACGTGGCTTTTCCCTAGCACTTCAAGTGGTTTCACCTATCTGAATATATCCTGGTTTCTGACCATGTCTCCTGATAGTGAATATTTTTTAGGGTGAAATATAATATCAACTATAATAGCTTCAACAATATAGACTTCATTATTTCATGTAACAAATCTGGTGGGCAGTTCCAGGGTGAATGTGGTGGCTCAGTGATGTCATGGAAAACCTGGAGGCTTCTCCCTTTTCTTTCTGCCATCTCAGCGTGTCAGCAATGTCTCCCCTTGGTCACCAGACGGCTGCTGTGGCACCAAGTGTTGTTGTCATATGGCAGCTTCCTAACACGAAGGTTAAGGAGGACATAGAGGGCTTTTTCCTTTTGTGAGTCTCTCTTGTTTCTAAAATCTTCCTTAAAAGCCACTGGTGGACTTCCACATGTCTTATTGGCCAGAACTCGGTCATGTGCCCATGCATAGACCAATTATTGACAAAGAGAAAGAGCTTTGGACCAATTATAATTAGTCATCTTAGTTGGCATATATAGACTCTGACTCAAATTAGGTTAACAAGAAAGAAGAGGAAATGACAGCTAAGTAAACTATCAGCTATAAGTGCCATTCATAGTTCTTCAGTTGGTGGTGTGTTTTGTTGTTGTTGTTTAATCCTCTCCTGAGGATCTGTTTATTGATTTTAGAGAAAGAGGGAGAGAGGGAGGGAAGGAGGGAGGGAGGGAGGGAGGGAGGGATTGGGGCAGAGAGAGAAAGGAACATTGATCCATTGCCTCCTATATGTGCCCAGACTGGGGATCGAACCCACAACCTTTGGTGTAGGGGATGACACTCCAACCAACTGAACCATTTGTCCAGGGCCAGTTGGTGTTCTTTTAAATTAGAATTCTGTCAATGACCTGTTTCTCTTTTTTCTTGTTTGAAAATAATATCCATGTGTTTCTTATTATAAAAGCAATGTATGCTGTTTGCTCAAGGGGTAGAATATAGAATACATACAAGAAAATAAAAATCAAAATGTGTGTATGTAAGGATACACATCTATATACATGTATATATATATACATATATATATAAATGTATTACACAAAGTTAGGACTATATTATATATAGTTTGGTTTAGTATCCTATTTTCACTTAACATTTTACAGTGAACTTGCTGTTTCCCTCTTGGTCCCAGCTTCTCTCCACACACGTCCAAAGGGAAGGAAAGGAAGCACAGTACACATCACAGGGCTCCATGAAGTGATTCATGAGAATAAAACTCACTTTTGATTTGGGATGGCCCTGACTTCCCACCCTCTAACTGCTGTCTGCAAGGGGTACCCCATCTTATCACTCTTCTCTGAAGAGTGCCCTCTCAGACTCCTAGGATATCAGGACATCTCGGTTCTGAGTGTGTGGCAAGGGGAGAAGAGAGAGATTATGAATGGATATGTTCTTCTCCAGACTGACTAGGACTTGACATTGGGAGTGACCTCACTCACACTCTTGGAGAATCCTGGTCTCACCCTTTCAGGCCTTGTATCTTAAAAAATAAATAAATAAATAAATATATATTTATATTTATTTATTTATTTATTTATTTATTTATTTATTTATTTATTTATTTTTAGAGAGAAGGTAAGGGAGGGAGAAGGAGAGGGAGAGAAACATTGATTGGCTGCCTCCCACACTCTTCCAACTAGGGACCTGGCGCACAACCCAGGCATGAGCCCTGACTGGGAACCAAACGGTCACCCTTCAACTTGCAGGACAACTCCCAACCCACTGAGCCGCACCTGCCAGGGTGGGCCTTGTATCTTTATATGACCTGATAACACCAATTGTTATGCAAAGAATAAACACATCTGCTGTTGTTGAGAGGGGGTAATCTCTGCACAGAGCATTGTTTATACCTTCATTGTGCATGTCATTATGTCGGCTACAGGGAGGTATGCACAGGAGAATCCCTCCTGCTGAGCTGGACCTTTGGGAGTTCTACATGGGGAGTCACCTGTTCCTAACAAACTTCTTTGATTTTTCAATGTGTCCACAGTGCATTGTCACCTCAGTCAGACTTACTTTTACAAAAGCATTGTCTGCAGTTGTGCTATGGGGTATCTGTTATTATTATTTGTAACTTTGGCCGTGGTGTAGGCAGAGAAGAATGCCTATTGTCACTAGGGCTTAGAGCTCTTATCTGAGAACAGTTGTCCCCGAAGCTCAGAGTGAAAGGGAAAACATATAAAAGAGGGTCCTTTCTCCCAAAGCTATCCATTCAGGCCACAGAACGTGGATGAGAATCCGCCTGACAGCTGTGGCAGGTCGTGTTTTCTGAAGACGTCTGCAGCACTCCCATCCCACGTGCTCTCTGTAATGTCACCGTGCCACACCTTTATCACACAGTGCATCCAAATCTCCAATGCTGGAATCCGGCCGGCTTCAGTGACCCTCAGGTACGGTTGCCAGGTTCTGCAAATAAAAATGCAAGGTGCCCAATTAATTCTGAATTTCAGAAAAATAATGGAGGGTTTTAAAAATATATGTTCCATAAAATATATGTATGTTATCTGGCAATCCTACTCTCATGTGCCCAATAGAATGTGGCAGAAGGGATACACGTGACTTCCAAGGCTGGGTTAGAGGAAGCCTTGCAGCTTCCACCTCGGCCTCTTAGGATACTTGCTCAGCTGCTGCTTCCCCTCAGGACATACCCTGTTGGAAACCAGTGGCCATGCTGTGAGAAGCCCACACCTCACGTAGATATTCCACTCAGAGGTCCCAGGCCAGGCACCCTCAGGTGAGTGAAGAGGCCTCCTGAGCAGGCTTCCCCACAGAACTTTCTATGATGATGGAAATGTTCTCTCTCTGTACTGTCCGTTACAGAAGCCACTGGTTACATATGGCTATTGAGTCTTAAAATGTGGCTAGTGCCACTGAGTAACTGAATTCTTAATTTTATTTAATGTTAGTTAATTTTAATAGGCACATGTGGCTACTGGGTCGGGACACTGCAGCTCCGGATGATTTCAGTACCCAGCCCTTGGAGTTGCCCCTGCCCGTTGGAGTTGTCTTGGCTGAGGCCCCAAGTTACAGTGCAGAGCAAAGAGCCCCCAGAAGTGCCCTCCCCAAATGCTAACCCACAGAATCCAGAAGCATAATAAAGGTTGTTCTCTGTTGATACATTTGGGATGGTTTGTTTTGTGAGAATAGATAGGACAAAGTGAAATGTGCCAAGAAGAGACTACCTGGAGGAGGGCTCCAAACCCAAAGGCCCAGGGCCATGAGGTAAGCCAATGAAGAGAACAGACTCGGATGGCAGCCAAGGCCTGTGCGAAGGGCAGAGGGCCAGGAATCTGTAGTTAGACAGCGTCCCAGTTCCTGGTGTCGCTGAAAGGGATCTGGTCTGACAGGTGGAGACCCGTTGCTGCCCAGGCTATACCTCTTATCAGCGGTGACATCTCAAGTCACTTCCAACTTTGAGCCTCAATTTCTTTTTTTTTACATTTAATTTTTTTTACTGTACTTTGGTCCATGAGAGCCTCAATTTCATAATCTGTAAAGTGGGACTAAAATGATTGCCCCAGATTTGCTTAGCGTGTCGTTGGAGGATCGGATGAGCCTGTGGAATGAGGACGCACTGTTTAGCCTCACATTGGAAGCCCCCCCTGACCCCCTTGTACCTGCTCAGTTCTCGGCTCTGCAACAGCTCCACAAACTGACTTCAGCAGCTCTCATTTCACTTCCAGGAACGCTGTCATCTTAAGAGCCAAATTCTTATTAAATAAATGCACACTGGTTTTGAAATGAGTTGCTCTAGAAAACTGCCAACTGCACCAGAAAAATCAACATTTTGGGGCACAGATTAGATGAAACTTCCCTGTCAAAAGAAACCTCATTGTTTTTCTAGGTATTCTGTGTGGCTGAGTTTCTGTGGGGGCCTTTAGTTCTGAGTTGCATGCTTTGCTACAGCTGATTTTCAATGGTGGTCATCTAGATAGACTTGGGGTATAAGGCCCCACTTGCCTGGATGGACTTGCTTGAGGTCCTGCATATCTGAGAGCAGGGTTTCAATGCTCCCTCAGATGTAGGGAATGTCATGGGAATTGTTGTTGTCACTGAATTCTGGCCAAGAAGGAATAGCAAGCTTATACATGACACCTAGGGAAGAGCATGTGACAGGTGTATGGTCAGTGCACCTAGACCTCGGGGAGGGAGGTTTCAAAAAAGTGTAGGAGAAGCGTGGGCCTGATCCCATGTGTCGAGTAGAAACAGAGAAGACTTTAGAATGAGACAACTGTGGGTTTGAATCTTGACTCTGCTACTTGAGGATCCATGATCTCTGAGACTCAGTTATTTTATCTGTGAAAGGGGTGTAATACCTACCTCCCAGGGTATTTTGAAGAGTAAACCAAGACACAACAAAACAGACATTTAGTTAATATTAAAATTAATATCAAAATATTCAATAAGTAGTAAAATAACTCAAATAGGGTTGGGGGGCTTTACAAAATAAAATGTGACAACTTAGCAGCAGATTGTCTTGGCATTGCCAAAGGAAAAGGTAGGCAGCAAAAATGGTTAGAAACCAAGCAAGGCCGAGCCTCAAATGCTTGGGGAAGCTATGAGAGCACAGGGCCTGCCTGAAGGACCCTTACATCTCCTCCCCGAAGCCTGGGCCACTTCTTTTTTTTTTAATATATTTTATTGATTATGCTATTACAGTTGTCCTATTTCCCCCCTTCACTCCCCTCCACCCTGCACACCCTCTCCCACCCGCATTCCCCCTCTTTAGTTCATGTCCATGTGTCGTAAGTTCTTTAGCTTCTACATTTTCCATACTATTCTTGCCCTCCCCCTGTCTATTTTCTACCTACCATCTATGCTACTTATTCTCTGTACCTTTTCCCCCTTTCTCCCCCTCCCACTCCCCTGTTGCTAACCCTCCATGTGATCTCCATTTCTGTGGTTCTGTTCCTGTTCTAGTTGTTCCCTTAGTTTGCTTTTGTTTTTGTTTTGGGTGTGGTTGTTAATTATTGTGAGTCTGCTATCATTTTACTGCACGTGCTTTTTATCTTCTTTTTCTTAGATAAGTCCCTTTAACATTTCATAAAATAAGGGCTTGGTGATGATGAACTCCTTTCACTTGACTTTATCTGAGAAGCACTTTATCTACTCTTCCATTCTAAATGAAAGCTTTGCTGGATAGAGCAATCTGGGATGTAGGTCCTTGCCTTTTATGACTTGGAATACTTCTTGCCAGCCCCTTCTTGCCTGTAAGGTCTCTTTTGAGAAATCAGCTGACAGTCTGATGGGAACTCCTTTGTAGGTTACTGTCTCCTTATGTCTTGCTGCTTCTAGGATTCTCTCCTTCATTTTTACCTTGGGTAATGTAATTATGATGTGCCTTGGTGTGTTCCTCCTTGGGTCCAACTTCTTTGGGACTCTGAGCTTCCTGGACTTCCTGGAAGTCTATTTCCTTTGCCAGACTGGGGAAGTTCTCCTTTATTATTTGTTCAAATAACTTTTCCACTTGTTGCTCTTCCTCTTCTCCTTCTGGTACCCCTATAATTTGGATGTTGGAATGTTTGAAGATGCCCTGGAGTTCTTAAGCCTCTCCTCATTTTTTTGAATTCTTGTTTCTTCATTTTTTGTTTAGTTGTTTCTTTCTTCCTTCTGGTCCACTCCATTGACTTGAGTCCCAGTTTCCTTCCCATCACTATTAATTCCCTGTACATTTTCCTTTATTTCACTTAGCATAGCCTTCATTTTTTCATCTAATTTGCGACCAAATTCAACCAATTCTGTAAGCATCCTGATCACCAATGCTTTGAACTGTGCATCTGATAGGTTGGCTATCTCTTCATCACTTAGTTGTATTTGTTCTGGAGCTTTGATCTGTTCTTCCATTTGGGCCAGTTGTTTTTGGTCTTGTCATGCCTGTTACGTATGAGGGGTGGAGCCTTAGGTGTTCACCAGGTCGGTGCAACCCAATCACTGGGTTGTGATGCTATATGTGGGGCACTGGACTGAAAGGGAACAATGGTGCTCGCTCGGCTCTCTGTCAGACTTCAGTCACTTCTGACACTTCCCCCAAGCAAACTGGGCCCTTCTGGTGCTGATTCTTGGGTGGGTGGGCTTGTGTATGTTCTATGACCCTGTGAGTCTCAATGAACTCTCCTGTGAGGCTGAGAGTTTCTCCCGCTGCTGCCTCAACCCCCACAGGTATTTTCAATCAGTGTTTTGAGGCTTTATTTCTCTGCACTGGGGCCCTGGTTTGCGTGGTCTGTCTCACTCCCCCGTTTCGCCTGCTTTATCTGTGCACAAACATGTGACCATCTGGTTAGTCAGCTGTCTTGCGCGTCTCACTGAGTCTGCCTGCTGCCACCCTACACTCAGGGTCTGCCAGCCACCACCTGCATGCCCAGGGTCCACCTGCTGCCGTCTTGGGCGCTGGGGTTCATCAGCTCCTGCCTTGCGTGTCCGGGGTCCTCAAGCCACAGCTTTTTGGGGAATGACCCCTCTCTGCCCGGCCTCCTGACTCCGCCCTTCTACAGGTCTGAATGAATTTGTCTATTTTGACTCCTTGGTTGTCGGACTTCCATACAGTTCAATTTTCTGTCGGTTCTGGTTGGTTTTTTGTTTCTAAATTTTTGTTGTCCTTGTTTTGGTTGTGCGAGGAGGCATAGTGTGTCTATCTATTTCTCCATCTTGGCCGGAAGTCCCCTTGGGCCACTTCTTAGTCAGCTCCTGTGTCTTGGCTATGACTATGAAATGACTGGATATGATGTGGTATCATGCGTACCATGAAAGTGCATTTCTAACTTCCTTAAGGCCCATTAACCCTTTGCTGTAGAATATGATAGCATTTTTGAACTGCTAAATAAAAACCTATGCAGTGTTATTCACAATGACAATGTTTCAAATGTTAACTACTCACCCAAGGTACATTAGGTTAAAAGTAACAAAACTTGTAGGAGAAAATGTAGGATAAATTCACAAACTTGTGGTAGGCAGAACCTCACTTGGCCTTAGCCAAGAGGCTGAGAAGCGATGGTAGGCAAGACTTGACTTGGCAGGACACACACAAAGTATCTGCTTTTTGGAAGAGACCATTAAAAAAATGAAAAGCAAACCAAAGACTAGAAGAAAATATTTGTAATACATGTATCTGACCAAACACTTGTATTCAGAATACATAATATATGCTTACAATTCAGTAATAAGGAAACAACTCAATTTTTAAAATGACCAAAAAGGTGAAAGGTATATTAGAACTTCCTGTATTATCTTTACAACTTTTCTGTAAATCTGAAGCTATTCCAAAATAAAGTTTATTTTAAAAACATGAACAAAAAATTTGGCCAGGCCCTTCACAAAGTTATATGAATGTCCAATAAGTATATCAAAAGATACTCAATATCATTAGTTACAAGAGAAATGCACATTAATACCACAATGCAATATCACTACATATCTATTGGATAACTAAAATTAAAAAGATTGACAAAACCACAGGTTGAGAAGGATGTAGGTCAATTAGAACTCTTACACATTGCTGATATAAATACAAATGGTAAAATTGTTTGGCAGTTTCTTAAAAAGTTAAATATATTCTTATCATAGAACATTGTAATTCTACTTCTAGATATTTTACTCAAGAGAAATGGAACCATATGACCACAAAAAGACTTGTACATTAAATGTTCCTCTATAGGAGCTTATTATGGCCTCAAACTGAGAAAAATCCAAAGTTCTATCAACAGATGAATAAATAAACATATTGTGATATAATCATACAAAAGGTTACTATTTGGCAATAAGAATGAAAGAGTTGCCCGTACACGCAAAAATATGGATACTTCTCCAAAACATCATGCTAAAGAAATGAACCTAGATTCAAAAAGATGACGTGCTGCCCTGGCTGGTGTGGCCCAGTGGGTTGAGTTCTGGCCTGCGAACCAAAGGTTTCCTGGTTTGATTCCCAGTCAGGGCATATGCCTGGATTGTGGGCCAGGTCCCCAGTAGGGAGCACTAGAGAGGCAACCACACATTGATGTTTCTCTCCCTCTCTCCCTCCTTTCTCCTCTCTAAAAATGAATGAATAAATAAATAAATCTAAAAAAAGATGACATATTATGTGATTCCATTGATATGCAATTTCTGGGACTGGGCATGGGGGAAGACATTAACTACAAAGGGGCATAAGAACTTTTGGGGATGATGAAAATGTTCTGTAACTTGATTGTGATAGCATTAAATGATTTAATGAGTCTATAAAAATTGATGGAATTGTACAATAAAAAGGGTGCATTCCATTGTGTATAAGTTATACCTGAAAAAGTTACTTCAAAGAGAAGTAGAGGAAGAGGAAAAAGAAAATGAAGCACAAGGAGAAAAGAAGGAGGGAAGGGAAGGAAGAAGAGGAGAAGGAAGAGGAGGCAGAGAAGGAGGAAGAAAATTAGTACATAAAAGTGATCAAACTTCCAGTCAATCCATCACCTTCCTTGTGCCTGTCACTTGTTAAGTGCTGGAGCAGGATTGTAAAAATATGAGATCTACCCCGTCTTTAGGAGCTGATAATCTATTGGAGAGGTGAAATTTTCTTCATGATTCCCAAAGTGTAAGAAATGACCAATCAAATCTCATCTGGCCCTCGCCCCCTATGGTAGGAGAGACAGTCTGGCACTTAGGTTGGTAGGAAAGACATTCTGTCATTTGTTAGGATTCCCTTCTTCTCCTACTCCATCCCTTTCCCCTAAGCTCCCACCCAGCCGTGGGTGTGCACAGGAAGCCCAGGCTTGGGAAGAGTCCTCACCATCAGTTCAGCATTGGACTCTGTCCCAGTGCCCTCTGTCCTCTGCCCTCTGCCCTTGTGATCTCTTCCAGACTCATGGTTCCTCTTTGAGCTAGGTCACAGCTTTCTGGAGGTTCTCAGGCCACAACCCCTGGTGCCACTGTCACCTTCAAGGCACCACCACTCCTGGGTGCAGACACCTGTGAGTCTAGCTTCACCTTGAGCTAGAAAGAATGGCTCATTCTTTCTTCTATTCTTGCTCTTTGGGAGGCTTTCCTATCTAGTTACCCACCATGCCCTCCCACCAGCTCTTTAGCTACTTGATAAATATAAAGGCTAAGGCTAACTTCTCTGGGCAAGGGAAACCCAAACCTTCAGGACTCAAGCCCTGGTTATCCATTAGGAGGAAGGGGAGTACTTTTTTCTCATTATGAGCCTACAGCCCAGAACACCAGGGACAGTGTGTTTCTCAGTCTGGTTGTTCTATCACACTGCTGCAGGGGCCCTCTTCTAAAAAAAGAGTGGAGAAGGAAGGTGCTGGGTGTCTGGCGGGGGTGAGATAGCCCCAGAGGGCTATCAGTGTGTGTCAGTTGCATGTGGTGAGCTTGTGAGGGCAGGGCCTGTGGCAGGCAGCCATGAGCTCCAGAAACAGGCAACACCTCAGTGTCCTGGCTCTGTGCTAGGCCTGTCTGAGGCCAGCATCTTGCTAGCTGAAATGTGTGTGGTAACAGGGAAAAGGGAACTGGGTTTGGTGACAAAGCCAGTGGTTTTGGGTAGTATAAGCCCAAAGAAATCCTGGCTTTATGGCTTTAGAAGGAGAATCTGAAAGTCAGCTCATAATTCAGAATCATATGAGGGAAGGAACCAAACTCCACAGCCTCTGGCCACCAACTGAGTATGGGAAGCAGGTCTGTTTCTTGTTGTGCAGCCTTCCCACCCCCTCAGGTTTCTAAGAAATGCTTGGCCTATATTTCTTGGTTCTCTTGGGAGCCAGATGTGTATTTGGGGCTACATTTTTCACTTGAAAATGCAAAAACATCCTTCCAGCTGCATCCTCCTTTTCCTTCCAGGGTCAGAATAATGCAGGGGGAGAGTTTGGTTCTGAAATCAAATAGAAAGTGCTTTTGTTTCTGGAGATTAGGAAAGAGTTGTCAAAGAGCCAAGGCTTCATCTCTAAAAAGAAAATGTGAAACGGGCTGGGAGTCCTGCTTAATAATTCAGGGACCAAACTGTGCCAACAAGAAGCTGGAGAGAATTATCAGATATACCTACATCCTTCTCTTTTTATCAGCTTGCTAATGTCCTGGTTGGCATCTGGTTGGAGAGAAGGTTGGTGACTCATGGAGCTGTACACCATTCATTCATTCACTCACTCACTCATTCATTCATTCATTCACTCATTCAATAAAAGTTCCATGATTGCTTACCATATACCAGGTGGACATGGCCAGGGGCTGAGGATGCACACTAGAACAAGGCTCTCTGCCCCTGGGCCTTAGAATCTCTGCCACAGTTCTCAAACTTTAATATATATCAGATTCCCCTGGATGGTGTTTGCTAAAACAGACTGCTGGGCCCCACCCCCAGAAATTCCAATTCAGTAGCTCCAGGTAGCCTGAGAAACTGCATTCCTAACAAGTTCCCACGTGAAGCCAATGCTACTGATCCTGGGGTCACCCTTTGAGAACCATTGAACTAGACAACTATTTTGTCCAAACATTTTTACCTCTTGCACAACATGGCTTGCTCGGGCAAATTGGAGGAAATTTGGAGCCCTGGACCAGATTGCTAATAGCCTGAGGTTACTCGCCCAAGAGCTACAGCCAAGCCAAACCCCACCCAGTGGAGGGAATCAATATCTTAAGGCACAATGACTCCTAGAAAGACCATCCAAAGGCTTTGGTACCAACCCTGATAGGAGGGAGTGCAGCTTTGAGAGACCTTATGCTGACTTCTCTTTGGACGTTTAGGCTCATTTTACCACAAGCCTAGTGCAAGCCTATAGCTCTGGGTGCCTGAGTCTGGGGTGGGGTACAAGGTGGCCTTCCATAGTTTTGTCTACCCTTCAACTGCAGCCTCTGCTGATCTCTTCCTGTTGTGTTCTTGACAATCCACACAGCTCCTCTCCTTCCATGCTCAGAGGCGCTGCAGGCAGGTGAGATGTCAGTTGGGCCCTGGTAACCTTTTCCACCTGAGTGGACACAGAAGGGACAGATGCAGCTCTATGGAGCCGTGCTGCAGCTGAGGCTGGTGTGACTGCCACAAGTAAGGGCAGGGAGGAGAGGGAGGGGGTGGGTGTCTACAACCCTTTGCACCAGAAACTTTTAAAATGCATTTGAGGAGGGTGTGCTGGGCAGAGGAGTAGCTGACCTGAGGCTGGTGCAGAACCCCTGGGCCAAATGACGGATCATCTTGTGAGTCAAAATCTGTCAAAAGTTTTAATTTCTAACAGCTTTATTGAGATATAATGCACATACCATGCAATTCACCCATGTAAAGTGTAAAATTCAGTGGTTTTTAGTATATTCACAGAGTTGTGCAACCATCTTCATATTGATTTTAGAACATTTTCCTCATTCCAAAAAGGAACCCTGCACCCATTAGGCTCCCCCGCCTCCCGACCCTCCCCCAGCTCTAGGCAACTACCAACCTAGTTCCTGTCTGTGGATGTGCCTGTTCTGGACATTTCATACAAATGAAATCATACCAACCATATGTGGTCTTTTGTGACAGGCTACAGAATTACTGTTAACAGACATTTGGGTCCAAAACATGGTTGGTAGAAACCCACAGTGAAGACAGTGAGTTAAGGCCTGGTTGCTTACCTTTGGAGCCTCCGTTATGTCAGGGCGCTCACTCCCACCTCACAAGGCTGTGGTGAGGGTGTGAGGGGCCAGCCCAGGCCTGGATCCCAGCTGCTCAGAGTAGGGAACCCTCTCTAGTGAGAAGGAGGCCTAGTGATAAGAACACCAGCTGTGGAGCAGATCAAAGCAATGTTTTTATGAACCAGTGGCATGCTGTGGCTTTTAAAAAGTTCAACTGTGAACTAAGGTTGTATAAGAGATATTTTCATTGCCTCTTGTCCAGGAGGTTCTGTTTCGGTGCCAAAGTCAGTAAATCCGAGCTCAAGGCCCTTCCTTACTGAAAACGTACAGAAACTTTTAGCCCTGTTGAGATGGCTCCTGCTGTCCAACAGAGAGGAGACTTCCTGGGACCCTCTAGGGACCACTCCCTCCTCTGTGCTCTCACATTCCTCCTCCCCTGACTTCTCTGAAGGCCCCGCCTGCCGTCTGCCCGGACCTCTGCTGGTGACTACACGTGGCAAGGCAGAGGGCTTCCTACCTATCCCACGTGAGCTGGCTGTTTCTTTTATTTTTTTTCTCACCGTGGATGTGTTTATTGATTTTAGAGAGAGAGCGGGGTGGAGAGAATGAGAAAGAGAGAGAGAGAGAGAAACATCCGTATGAGAAATGTCAATTGGTTGCCTCCTGTACACGTCCTGACTGGGGATCAAACCCTCAGCCTTTTGGTGCACGAGACAGTGCTCCAACCAACTGAACCACCTGGCCAGGGCTGAGCTGGTTGTTTTTCTGTTGCTGCAACAGCCACAGCCAGAAACCCTCTCCTGCTCTGTTTAGACCCCTGCTTGTCCCCAGTATAGTACACCATGAGAGGCCCAGAACCCAGGTCAGCAACTGACCCTCTGCCCTAGCCTATGTCTGGGGTGGAGGCTCTTTCAGTACCCACTTTCCCTGACTCAGAACCATGACAGGAATGCCAGGAACCCACCTTTCCTTTTGCCCTTCCAGAGGGAATGAGGTTCCATAGGATCCCTTCTTGCTCCTCAGGTCATAGACCTATCATACCCCCACCTTCTCCATCACATCTGTGTTCTCTATCACATCTGGGGGCTTTCTTGACAGTTGCAGAACAGAATCTGGGGGCTTGAGGGAGGGATGGCGCTGGAGTCCTCCCATCTGCCATGCAAGTCCCCTCACCTAGCAGTGAGTTCAGGTCTGGGAATGGAGGAAGCTGGGATTGAGGCTGGGGGCAGGGGGTGGGGGAGGGGGAGCTGAGAAGAAGGGCAAGGCGGAGGGAGGGTAATGAGAACTTTACTTCCTTGAATTGTGTCCAGTGAGGTGTGAATCTAGCATCCCAAGGGAGGGGTTGTGTGGCTGCCAGAGAACAGTAACCAGAGATGTGGTACAGCCTGTACTCCCCCCCACCCCCCTTCCCTGTTATCCTGGGGTGGCAGCTGTCTGAGACAAAGCTGAAGGTCACTCAGGACTATCTGGTTTGGTCGGGGGTGGGATGCAGGCTAAGGAGGGTCTTATCAGTGTTAGCCTAAAACCCATTCTTAACCCCCATAAACTCAGTATGGGGAGGCACCCAGGGAAACAGAAACCCTGCCTGCCTCAGCTGCAGGCCCAGGGCCCACTAGGTTGAGAGGCCTGAATTATTAAGCCCTGGGAGAGAGGCTGGCTGGCACCGATGCCAAGAGGAAACCAATCACCCGTGGTGTGCTCCCTTCACCGTCACCCAAGAGGTGAAGAATTCAGCTGCTTCCAGTTCAGGCAGCCCCAGTGTGACCAGTACTGTAAACCGGAATTGGACTGGCTTGGAGGGGACACTGGCCTAGACTGTCCCTGCCTTGCCAGCCCAGTTTCTCTTTCTCGCATTTCTCAGGGCCTTTGGATTACAGGCTGTGGCTCACCTCCTCTCAGCTCTGAGCTCCCCTGTCACACACATTTTCTACATTCCTCTCTCTGCAAAGCAGCTTTGCTTCTTCCCACCTCCACACAGGAGGACCTTGCAGCAGCCCCGGGGCCATGGCTTCTAGAGCCTCCAGTTTCATGGGATGTGTCACCGGGGTCCACCACACTCAGATGTCAGCCTGGAACTGGCTGACAAGACACCCCTCCCATTCAGGTGGAGGTGTCCAGAGGAAGCCAAACCCACCCTCAGATCTGCTTGGAGCTTACTCTGGGGATCCTCTCTGAGCAGTTAGGGTGTCTCGTAAGCATCCTATTTCTAGTGCCTGGAAAAGAAAGGCGAAGGAAGCCACCTGAAGGTGGTCAGAATGCTGTCTGTGGAACCTGGAAGGGGAGATGCCAGGCCCCATGCCAGGACCTTTCTGCTCTGGGCCTGAAATGCTGGGGCAACAATGAGTCTGGTGGGCCCAGGGATGAGCCCGGTGGTTTGTGGGGCCAGAAACTCCTTCCTGGCTTCCTTTCTTGAGGTCCTTTCTCTGAATGCCTCTGTTCCTGATAACTCCTGATATAGTGCTGGTATGCGGACCAGCTAGCTCCCCCAGGACAGCTGGCACCCCGGGCTCCTCCCTTCTGTGCCAGCACCACACAGTGAGGGGCCTCACATACCCCGACTTCCCTTTATCTGGACAGTTGATAAAAGTTGTCCAAGATCTGGAACTGGGGCAGAGGGATTCCTGAGAGCCCTCGGGTCATTCTGGGCTGGGGCATTGTCAGCCTAGCCCGGGGAAATTACCTGGTTTTTCTAGGAGTGT
The DNA here is from genome assembly GCA_004024845.1 of Tonatia bakeri. Classification (NCBI taxonomy): domain Eukaryota; kingdom Metazoa; phylum Chordata; class Mammalia; order Chiroptera; family Phyllostomidae; genus Tonatia; species Tonatia bakeri. The sequence continues at coordinate 244,706 of PVIA01000758.1, forward strand.
GTGCCCTTGTCTGACTTTCCATCTACTATTGATTAGGATATTTTATAACTTTATAAGAAAGGTGTAGAAAACTAATAGTAATGCAGAACTGATGTATAGTGATGCGAATAAAAATATTTTAGTCAGAGGCCGAGGGTTTCTTTTATCATATGTTTTAGCAGTTACTTCAATATTCCTTTTTTCATTTATTATAAATGCTTAAGAATCTCCTGTACTTTTTTGAACTACTTTTACCATCCTGCTGGTTCTCTCATTAATGAAATATATTTTTGATACATGTGCATTGTACATTCATATGAAAGCCATGTTTTTTAAATTTTAATTAAAAAAATAAACAAATAGCAAATGGGCTTTTTTTTACACACAGTTCTATGAATTTTACCTAGAATAAAGAGCTGTGCACCCACTGCCACAGTCAGGGTGCAGAATGGTTTCATCACCACCAAAATTCCCTTGTGCCGTGCCTATAGAATCATGTTTTTTACTTTGTGTGTGTTAAAGAAACATGCACATTATAAAACTTACCATGTTAACTATTTTAAGGTACAGTTCAGTAGAGCTAAAAAAAATTACATTGCTATACAACAGATCTCAGGAACGACTCATCTTGCAGAACTGAAACTCTGTGCCCGTGAAGTAACAGCTCCCCTTTGCGCTGCTCCCCACCCCCACCAGCACCTGGTGACCACCTCTCCGACTTTCCATATCTCTGAATTGGACTCCTTCAGATATGTCACATAAATGGAATCACACCGTCTTGTCCTCTTGTGCTGGCTCCCTTCCTAGCCTGATGTCCTCCAGCAGGCTCATGTAACTTAGCCTGACGTCCTCTATCTCCCTCCACATTGTACCGTGTCTTTGACTTTTTGAAAGTTATTCTTTGCAGGAAGGTGCCTGTGACTAGGAGTCACTGGCCTGCCCATCCTTACCAGTCCCTAGCCTGTGGGGGATTCCCTATCTGTCCTTTCTCTCAAGCCCAGGGAAGTCCCCACTGGGCTCTCAGAATTAATCAGCAGGGTTCTTTGAGGCCATCTCAGGGTGTGGGTAGTAGGGTTATCCCCAAGAAGGATAAGTAATTGAGCTGAACAAGGGCACCCAGGCCAGGTGTTCTATTAGCTCCTTACTCTAGACAGAGGCAGGGGATAACAGAGCGTTCACCTTTGGCCCTTGCACAAGAAGCTTCTCACGATGAGCACTGGGGATGCAGTTGCTCCTGGAAGAGCCCCGCAGACCTGGGGAGGAGCCAGCACGTAGCAACAGCAGGGCCAGCCACAGCGGGCAGCGGTTCACAGACAAAACCCCTGAATAATTTACTTGGGCCTTTACAGTGCGGTCGGACATATTCTCCCCTCACCCCCATCTCTGTCTCTATCATCCCTGCCTCTATCTCTCTCACACACTGGACCTCAGCTATTTTTCACTCTGCACTCAGCACCTGTAGCATGTATAACTGCCGAGTAGGCTTCATAGGCTTAAAATCCCTAATGGTACGCTGTGTCTACCCCATGCGTCTCTCTCCCTCTTTGGAAACCTCATTTTCCCTGTCAGGGGAGGTGTGTGAAGGGGCTAGTGAGGAAAGGAGCCTTAGATACTGGTTCCAGCTGCCCCCAGTGGGCCTCAGGGTCCTAGGAAGCCACTCAAACACCTGGGCACTTGGTTTCCCCTCTAAGAAACTTTGTGACTTTGTGACACCTCTTTACCTAACGGTGTGTTTACCTCAGATTTTTAAGTTCTCTTTTCATACACCTTATCTCCATGGTGACTGTGTAAATTTTTGTCTCCAAACCATTGAATTTTTAAGAGTGAAAAGGGCACAAATACTTATTACTGTGGGAAAATATGTGTAAACTGGGACTGTGGCAAGCACACAGGAAATCTGGTCACTCTTATCTTCCAAACTAAGCTGAAAGTTTCTTTCAGGAAGAAGCCTCCTCTATTCATCTTAGAGGCCCCTCTGTCTCTCTCCTACAGCTCTGTTCAGGGAGATTCTCAGTGAACGCTGACTGGTGTCTGCTTCGGCATCCACTGGGAATAAACAACAAGAGACAAGAGGTGACTCATATTGGGACGTGGACCCTTGCAGAGCAGGCCAGGTTTGGGCTGCCAAGGGCGGGGCAAGGGGAGGAATATGTGCTGGCATACACAGATGGAATTTCAGGTATCTGCTTTGCGTGAGAACCTGCTGGGACTACTGGAAGAAATGAAAAGAACTTTAAGGATTAACTGCTGGACCCTAGGAGAGCAGGTTTACAGCTCTATGGAGAAAAGAAAAGACAAAGGTGACCTTGACCCCTAAAGAGTATGCCTGCGTGGGCAAAATGTTCACTCCAATGTAGAAGGCTGTGGTTTGAAATTGATGGGGAGGAGCCTCTTGAATGTTCCCCTGCATGGTTGACGGCGGCTGATGGCTGGTACCTACAGACCTCCAACTGGCAGGGGCCACTAAGCCCCTATGAACAACAACCTCTAGGCCTGTTTACTCCACAGAGAGAGGAGGAAGTTTTTCTCTCCCCCGCAGCCTAAGGCACTCTTCCTTGCCTACCACAGGAGGACTGAGAGTGAGAATGCCCCTTTGGGTTAGGGACAGTCACCTCGTCTCCACCCGTCTACCAAAAGATGTGGCCTGATCCCCTTGACTCAGGCACGAAAACCCTGACAGTCTCCAGTGTGAAACTTTTGGTCTCAGAGCCGCAGGCTGGTCTAAGTAGCACTGTTGTTTGCCTGGGGTATCATCCCAGCTCTTCTTCCAGCCTGGGGCGAGGATGGGGTCAGGTCCACGATCTTCTAGTCACTGCATCCCATGAACGAGTGTGGACCACTCAATATCCACGTCTCTGAGGAGCTGGTGATTATTTTCATCCTTAGGGCAGCCTCAAACCAGGTTTAAGAAAAGAGAACACCTAAGACATGTGTCTACCTTGTTTGGGGGCAGCTGTGCCCACACACCTAATTAATGTCCCCAAAAAGGACCCAACAGCATCATATTTGGGCTTCCTCAAGAATGATGCCCACTGCTTGCCTCACATGTGGTTGATTACAAGTGCTGTTTGATGTGGGTAAAAACTTGGCAACACCAGGCGTGAACCCTAGTGTAAACTATGGACTTTTGGTAATTATGATGCATCAGTGTAGGTTCATCATTTGTAATAAGCATACCACTCTGGGGGAAGAAGCTGGTAATGGGGGAAGCTATGCATGATGGGGGCAGGGAGTGTATGGGAACTCTCTGTACCTTCCCTTCATTTGTCCTGTGAACCTAAAACTGCTCTGAAAAAATGTCTTAATTAAAAATTTTTTTTTCTGTGTGCCCAGATGCCAGGCTCTACAGGAAGGGGTTCCAGAAGCTACAACCAAGATAAGGCTGACTTCTGGAGGCATGATAAGGCATGAATCCCAGCCAGCCCTGCTGCCCATGGATAATAAGACTCAAGCTCATTTGAACCACTCGAGAAAGGCAGGAGCAATGGGTGGTGATTCAAGGCCAATTAAAGTTCCATCCAGCTCCCCACCACCTTACCTCTTACCATCTCTGCAATTATCACCTGCTGGGACAGAGCAGGGCCAGAAGGGGGCCAGAGGGGCTTGACTAAGGAGGATTATTTTCTGTTAGTTACTGCCTCAGAAAGGCTGCTACAGATGTTGCTAACCTTTTTGTTTTGGGCATAGAAGGAAGCCAAATATGTCAGCCAATTCATGTGATGACCAGGGATGGGGCTCCAGGCCACCGCATGGCCCTGAATCTGAAATCAAGAACCAGGAACTATTAAGTCAAAATCGGAAACTTTTCTTCATAGCCAGAAAAATTGCCACTCTAGAGGGAGACTGGAAGTCATCTTTGGGCCCGAGCTACTCTTTGTTCCTGCCTTTCTTGACTGGTTGGAATGTTCTACAGCATAGACCTCAGGCAGGTGAGAACAGTGGCTGCCCACTCAGAGAGATACAGAGCTCGAAACACCCAGGTGGGAATGGGGGAGCTGGAGCCCCTAAGCCCAAAGAGGCATGGTGGTGGGTGTGATACGGTCTGTCTCCAGAGAGGCCTCCAGACTGGAAGCCTTATTGGGGCATTGCCTCTGAAGCCCTTTCCTGTGAGAGAGGCACCAATATTCTCAAATTCCAACAAACAGCATGACCTTTACTTAATAAAGGCCTGGGAAAAAGCCAAGGCAAGTGTTTTCACTTTGAAGTGCTCCATAAACAATGTGGCATCTTCCATACACGAGCATGACATGCGTAGCCCACTGTCCCCTGAGTCATTTTTTCCAGGTGTGGTGAGGGGGAAGGCAGCCCCCCCCACCATGTGGTATCATGGAAAAAGCCCTGGATTTGAGTTGCTGTCAGAGGCTGGCTAACCACACCAACTGCTGCTGTTGGCAGTCCCACCTCCACGTTCCACCGTTTCTCACCTGTGATGTGGAAGATGGAGAGGGAAGTGATCCATGCCTGGCATTTCCCACCCAGAATGCATGTACTTGGAGATGTGAGAGCACATGAGAAAAACCACATGCCATTGATTGGTCAGACAGGCTGTGTGGGGGAATGAATATGTGCTGTTTCAGAACTCAAGTTGGATCTGAGCTACTTCTTAGTCATGAGCATTTAGGCAGGCTACTTACTATCTCAAGGCCTCAGTTGCCTCACCTTGGAGAATTGGTATAGTCACCCTGGACCTAACTCCTTCCAGAGACAGACTAAATGAGATGGGAGTCACGAGAGTGCTGTTATTTGATACTGTCCCAGGTAAAGGCCTCTTCTGACAGCAGCTTCCTGCAGGGGCATTTCAGCCTGTGCTGAGTGTCAGTTTCCCCTCTCAACCTCAGCCCAAGGTCTGGAAGTACAATGGGGTGCGGGATTTCTCAAGGAAGTCCCTCTCATATTGTTTGTCACAGTCTCTCCCTGCTTTGTGAACTAGAGAAGAAAGCCTGGTTACACATCTCACTGATTTTTCTACTTTCTTTTCATGACTCATTTTCTGTTGCCTGTGCTGTCTTCAGCCAGGAACCGAGGGGGCCTGGGCGTCTCAACAGCAGTGGAATTCAATCACTGGGTGTCCTTTGTAAAGAGTGGAGGTCACCTGTCTTCCCTCTGCTTTTTCTTACAGGCAACTGTCACTGGCTAAAATTTCTCCATTGCTGACCCACTCCTCTGTGTCTGGGTCTTGCATTCAATGCAAAAGTCGTGTTTGTTCTGACAGTCTTCAGGAGGAAAGTCAGGAACCAGCCTGGGAGGACTTTGTGACTTCTCCAGGATTGCTATTTTTATCACTTGTGTTTTCTATAATCATTAGTTGTGAAACTCACAGAACAAAAATAGCTTGTGTACTTATCTATGAGTCAACTGAAAAGGAGATCTTGAACCCGAGTCCCCTCTATACAGGCAGATTTCCTACAGGGGTAGGTGGGGCAGTCTGATGAAAAGGAGGCAGGCCTAGTCCTTGGGCTGCAAGGAGGCAAGAAGGCTTGGAGCCCTGATGGGACACCAGGGGTGTCTCTGAAATGGACCAGGAGGGATCTCTGCCAGCCAGGGACTTATAAAGGACAGGAAGCAATTGCCACGATTACATAATTCTTGTAGGAGGGATGCCTGAGATTAGTTTGAGAGACCCTTATCTAGTGATCAGAGAGCTATCCAAACTGACTCCTCACATCAGTCTGGGAGGTGGTGCTGTTCTGTCATCCCTATTTTATAGGTAGGGAAACCAAGGAGCAGCAACTTGGGTTAGGAATCTCAGATTCAAATGTCTTAGAAAAAATTGAAGTGCAGTTGACATACAATATTATATGGGATGTACAATATCATAATTCAGTATTTGCACACATTGCATAATGATCACCACAAGTCCAGCTACCCTTTGTCACCATCCACAGTTAATATAATTAACTATACAGTTCAAGTGGCTTTTATTAAAGTGTGCTGTAGGCCAGGTGCTTTCCGGAGGACTATCTCCTATAATCCTTGCAAGAGCTCAGGGGGTAGGCTTTGGTATCTCCATTTTACAGGTGAGGCCCATGAGGTCCTGTGATGCTGTGATTTATAATAAAAAATATATATTTGATCTTCCTCCTGGTATCTAGCACAGAGCTCCTAAAACCCTTGAAATTTCCCGTGATGAGACACATGAAGGTATCTATTTGGACCACACCTGAGGTTGGGGGCTGGTTGCCAGGAGGACCAACCAGGCGATGACGTTACCAGACAGGGGCCTGGCCCTGAGTGGGCCTGCCTAGGGCCAGCTTTAGTGTGTGGGTTCTTGACTTCGTGTAGCAAAGGTTTCACAACAGGAATCCAGGTGACTATGAGGGTATGCTTATTAAAGCTGGGTACAGTGAAACCTGGATACAGGAAAGCCTGAGCATAGAAGAAGCAACAGGAGAGTCTAGACTGGGCTGCCTTAGTTTACTGAGAAGTAAGAGAAAACGGGGCTTTGGGGACAGGTTCAGAGGATCAGCCTGGGCCAAGCTGCCAGCTGAGCATTGCCTTAGCAGGGGTGTCCAACCTATGCCATCTCTGGGCCACACTGGAAGAAGAAGAGCTGTCTTGGGCCACACATTAAGTACATTATGACATGTAATTACAAAAAAAAATCTCATAATGTTTTAAGTAAATTTATGTTTTTGTGTTGGGCTACATTCATAGTCAGCCCAAGCTCCATGTGGCCCGTGGGCCGCAGGTGGACACCCTTGCTTAGAATTTAGGAAACATGTGCCTCTGGGGAAAGAGGTGGGAGTCTAAGGGAGAGAGGGGGCTGTGTCCTCTGTCTTGAGGCTTTTCTCTCTCTCCTGCAGGGGAGGGTTCAGTGGAATATTTAGCAGTTCTCCAGGTGATAACCTGTCCAGGTGACAGGGCAGGGGGTCTTTAGTCATTGCAGTTGCTTCTGGCCATCATCTACCTAGTTTTGCTGCTTTTCTGGGCCTGGAGCTGAACTACTACTGGGGCCTAGATGTTATCTCCTAGATGTTATCTCCAGGGAGGAAAGGCAGGGGAGAAAGGGTTACCTTGGGGATGAGGTCCTTGTTTTCCCAGTTTTGCCTCCTGCCAGGCACCCCCTGCTGACCATCTGCACCTGGCTGTAAATTGCTCAGCCATTGTGTTCAGCTATCTGTCTCAGTTTCCCTATTCCATTTGCCAAGAAATTTTCCTAGCTTCTCACTGTCCTGTCCTACAGAGTTGGAAGTTTCAGTCCTACCCCATTCCCCACCTCTGGGAAGGAGAAAGGAGCTAGAGGTTGAATCACTGGCCGAATAGCCAGTGATTTAATCGACACTGCCTATGTAATGAAGCCTCCATAAATAAACCAAAGTGATGGGGTTTGGAGAGGGTTGGTGAACATGCGGGAATTTGGGGATAGTGGCATGTTTGGAGAGGGTGCTCTGTGTCCTTTCCCCATACCTTGCCCTCTGCATCTCTTCCGTCTGGCTGTTCCTGATTTATATCCTTTTAAAATAAATCTGTGATCTAGTAAGTGAAATGCTTCTCAGAGTTTTGTGAGCTGTTGTAGCAAAGTAATCAAACCTGGTAGGGGAGGGGAGGGGGGAGGGGCGATGTCAGTGAAACCTCTGATCTATAGCTGGTTGGTCAGAAGTGCAGGTGACAACCTGGTTTTGCAACTCCCACTTGAAACGGGGAGGGTGCAGTCTTGTGGGGTTGAGCATGTGGGATCTGACACTCTCTCCAGGTGGACAGTGACAGAACCGAGTTGAACTGTAGAACACCAGCACATTTCTGGGAGTTGCTTATTGGTGAGGGTCACCAACCCCCCAACACACACAGGAGACTTCATAATAATAAGAGCCAACTTTTAGGGAGTGTTTACTCTGTGCCAGTGCATTCCCAGTGCCTCACTCACTGTATTGACTTAATCCTCACAATTACTCTGTAGGCGGGAACTATTCTCATGCCCATTTTAAAGATAAGGGACTAGAAGAGGCCCAGGGAATTAGACAACCGGTCCACACAGCTGGAGAGAGGAGAGCTGGGGGGAACCCTGGCAGTTTGGTTCCAGAGCCCATTCTATAGCTGCCACTTCTGTCCGTCCCCCTTGCTGGCTAGGCCTCAATGTCAAAAAGGCATGCTCATCCAATTCTCCCTGAGGGAAACACAGGAAAGAAACCTTGTAAGAACCACAAGCTTTCTTTCCCTTTTTTCGAAGACATCCTAAGAAGGATGGTGCTGCCCTGAGACTCCTGGCCTCTTCTAGTTCTGAGCTGGGCACAAGGCAATCAGAGCTTTTTAAACTTGATTATATAACAAATATACTCCCCAGCTTCAGTTTTATCATCTAAATCAGCAGTCTGCTCATAGGGTTGCTCTGAGGAGGAGACGATATGTCTCCCAAGAACTAAGTCAAGAGCTTAGCAGGGCCTGGTGAGCAGAAAGCATTTGATGTGGGGGCAGTAAAGCTCCCCACACCTCAGCTGGGTGCTGGAGCTCGGATGCAGCCAAGAGACCATGAAACCAACAGTAATTTACAAGTAACTCTAGTCTTGCACCTGCATTTCTCAGGCACTACTATTAGCACTGTCTTTTGATTTCTCCCAGCTGGCAGTGTGAGATTCACAGTATTTCTCACTTTTCTCTCTCCGCCTCCCCACCACGGGTACTCCTGGCTCTCAGGTCCTCCTGCCCCTGGCTGTTTCCATTCCTTCTTTCGTCCCCTGATTTTTATGTCAAGAATGGTTTGCAGAGCAGGGCTCCTTCTCTCAGAGGATGGGGTGCAGGAGAGATGGGGAAAAGTGGGGTCAGGACCCTCATGGGGATGGGAAAGGCTGGGAACTGTCAGTCATTGTGATCTCACACTAACCATTGTTATTGTTTGGCAGAGAAGAAGGTGCTTGTATCAGTTTCTCAGGGCTGCCCTAACAAAATTCCACAAACTGGGTGGCTTAAAACAATAGAAATTTATTCTCCTACAGTTCTGGAGGCTGGAAGGCAGAAATCAAGGTGATAGCAGGGTCACGCCCTCTCTGAAGGCTTCTATGGTAGGATCCTTCCTTGTCTTTTTCCAGCTTCTCAAGGTTGCTGGCAATCTTTGACATTTCTTGGCTTGCAGATGCATCACTCTAGTTTCTAGCTCCGTCTTCAATGGCCTTCTTCCCTATGTGTTTGTGTTCAAATTTCCCTCTTCTTTTAAGGTCAGCAGTCATTGGATTAGGACTCGCCCTAATCCAGTATGAGCTCATCTTAACTTGATTATATATGCAAAGACCGTATTTCCAACTAAGGTCATATACACAGATTCAGAGGTTAGGACACATTGTTTGGGGGAATCCAATTCAATCCAGCCCATAACACTGCCCTTTTGTTCAGATTGATTCTACAGTAGCCCATTCCCTCAGGCCTTTGAAGTCGTCTCTGTCTTTAGTGCAGCTGAGCCTGCGAGTCCCCTGTTGACCAATAGCAGAACCTCCCTCTGGCCCCAGCCTCTGATGAACCAATTAGGTGCTTGCCTGATGCTGTGAGGGAAGTAGAGGAGGAACTGGAACCAAAGCATAGCCAGTGGGGAATACTTTTTCCAGAAGTGATAACTTCTCAACAGTTTCTTAAAAAGGTACAATGATATGTTGAAATAATGTTTTAATCATAATATGTCAACATAATGTTTTATGTAGACAATGAATGAAAAGTGTGTTTCTCCTGTGAAGAATCAGTGTGAAATACAATGTTAATAACTATGGCATAGAGGTGGGGAAGAGAGGAACAATTCAGTAACTGGGGGTAGAAAAACACGTGGATAAGAATGACACAGGGTCCCCATCTGACACCACATGCATGTAATCAGCTCTACATGGATTAAGGACAGTGTCAAAGCATGTCCTCATGTGTTTATCTTGGTAGAAAAGATAGATGACTATCTTTCTTGCACTAGAGGAAGATTTTTCTTTATCAGATCTTTCTTTATTAAAGTTCAATAAAGCAACAACCAAAAAGAGAAAGGATCAATAAATTTGACCATATTAACTGGATTATAAAAGTGAATATTGACATTCTCCATGATCTGACATGTGTGGCATATATGTATATACATATACAAGAATATGCTTAGCAGCTCCATACCTAATGACAAAAATAAACAATACAAAATGCTCACTGACAGGTAAGTGGGTAAACAATCTGTTATATTCATGCAGTGGGATATAATGCAACAATGAAAACTATGAACTACAACTACATACAGCATTGTTCCTGCAGTATAATTCTACGTGCAGAGAGATATTAACAGTCTATAGCTAGTACCTTTTTTAAAAGCTTAAAAACAGCTAAAACTAAACATTAATTAAACATTACATTCATTAAATATAATTTAACATTAATTAAACAGTAATTAAGTATAGCATTATACTACTTTTAAGAAGGGAAGAAATTATAAATGCAAAATGAAAGTAAAGAGGTAGGGAAAAACATATAGGTAATGTAAGTTATATTTTAGATCTCCAGTTAGATATTTTCACAGATGTTCATATATATATAGGTTTGAAATGAACTAGTAAGTCATGATAAGAGAAAGCCATGCTAAAAAATATATCAGTGGTCACGTGGTTCTACGATACAAAGAGAAGTCAACCACAGGGAAGCACCGTTTTAAATGTGTCTTGTTGCCCCCCAGCCAGTAGTGCCACCTCCATCCCTGGTCCAGTCGTCCCCTAAATAGCTCCCAGGATAATCCAGCTGTATATTCCTTCAGCCCTACAACCCAGGAGTCCCCTTTGGGTTGAGGAGCTGCAGAGGAATGGCATGTGTCTGACCCAAGAATTGGAGCACGTTCTTTTGAAGGAAGAGCTCCCTCTTTAAACAGATCAGCTAGGCAGCGTCTGTATTGAACACAAAGGTGGGATGAGAAGATATCACAGCCATTGTCATTATATGGGCCCCTACTTTTCAATTAAAGGATTAGTGATGGGTCAGCAGAGAAAAACTTGCCAGGTACCTAATCATTTCTACTTGATCTTACATAAGTAATGCTTTTCTGTAATACACATGCCCACTGAGCCATGGTAGAAGGTGACAGGAAGGAGGCCCCCTGAGTATTATGATCGCAGGGACAGCCTGTACCTGCACCCACATCCACACCCAGAATCCACAATGGGTGGGGAGAGCATAGTGGTTAAGAGACTAGAGAACGGAGAGATGCTGTTATTATCTCTAAACTTGCCATCCCCCATATTAGATTTGCAAGTGACTATGGGGTCTGTTTCCCCCTACCCCAATTCTGCTCCCAGGCCTAATTTGCTCAACAAGGTGAATGATGATGGTTCTTCGGAGCAAAGTGCTCTGTATTATCTCATCACATTGGGTCCTCCTAAAAAAACCCTGTGAGCTCATCATGATTGATAGATGAGGAAACTGAGGCTCATGGTGGCTTGGTGACTCAGCTGAGGTGACAGACTTAGTGGCAGAGCTGGGAGTAAGACTTATGACTCCCTGTCCATTGTTTTTATGTCACACTGTTTATTTTCCTCTAAGATCTTGGCAGTTCCCAGAGTGCTAGGAAATCATGTCCTCTCGGCAGGGAACAGTCACGTACCCCCTGGGCTGGCACTTGGCTCTTTCCCACCAAGGGAGAATGGGAACAAAGAAACAGGGCCATATCCCGGCCCTCCTCAGCCAGGGGAAAGCCAGGAGAGTGGTGGCTCTGGAAGCAAATATCTAAAGAGTGGCCTTCCTGCCACCTGAGCCATGGCAGAAGGAGTGTGTCCTAGAACAGCAGAGGTCTGTTCATTTTTGCATCAACTTTCCACGCAGTATCCCCAGGTGCCCCCGAGTATGCTGTTTTCTCTGGTGAGTGTAGAAAAGGAACTCTCAGCAATGCTGCACTGCTGTTTAGAACAGTTGTTTAAAGGAAATGTATTAAAGTTTGGTGTTCTGGTTGTTTTTACCAAGTAATGCTGGTTGTAAAAAATAAATTTGGGTAATACAGTCAAATAAAAAGTAGGAAAAAAGAGTCACACCATCCAGAGATAATTACTTGTCATCACCAACTTACCCCTTGGGAGGTCATCACCTACAGATTTATAGCCAGACACATCATTTTTATATTTCTGTGAGGCCCCAGCTAGATTCTAACAGAAAGAGTTCTGTTTGTACTTAGGATGGAGAAAGCTGCAGGAGAATAAAGAACTTAGCTCCCATCTGAACAATGAGAAAAAGACAGATACAGGCACACCCTGGAGGTGTTGCAGGTGTGGTTTCAGACCACCGCAGTAAAGCAAGTATCACGATGGAGCGATGTAACCTTTTTGCTGGCAGAGGGTCTTGCCTTTGATTTGTAAAAACCACAACATATGTAAAGCACAAAAAATGAAGTACAGTCAAATGAGGCATGCCTGGAGTCTGCAAATCATAACTTTTTTTTTTAATCCATCAGAGAACTAAGGTTACAAAGCAACAAAATGAACTGACTTCTAAAAACTGACAAGCCCCTCTAAGAAGAGACAGGACAGAGGAACTATTTCACCCTTGGCCAGGACTGGCTATGTAATCTATGGGGCCCAGTAAAAATGAAAATGCAGAAACGTTTTGAGTGTGGGTCACTGTTTGAACACAAAGCTCAAGGGCCTTGAAGTGAGCCGCATATTGGGCAGGGAACGTGAGCAAGAAGTAGTCGTCATCAATGCCGGTAAAGAGAAAGGAACTAAAATTTGATGTATTCCTAAGGCTGATGGTGGTTTATTATGTCAGTGTAGAAAAACTGGGAGCCCCAGATGGATAAGGAGCTTGTACTCATGTACAAGCTCCTTCCCATGGGCCCCCACTAAGTGCTCATAAGAAAGGCCAGGGGCGAGCTGAACACCAAGAGTACGCTCTTGATGGAGTAAGCGTTCAAGATGGTGCAGGTAGCCTGGCCCTGGTCATAGGCAGGAAACCCCACTCATCTCCAAAGACTGCTCCATAAAACTCTATCCAACTAGAGGAAGGGCAGCAAACGTTTTCAACCCGAGTTACTGGGGAAGGTATAGAGGCAGAATCTGGCTGCCTTTGGGGAACAAGTAGGAACTTCTCACTCCTGGAAGCAGGCAAACATCTACTGTGTCAGGGGTAGGAATCAAAGCAAAATCCATCTTCTCCTGGGGAAGCAGAAATAGGAAAACCTCTTGGGCTGAAGATCTGCACCAACGCACAGCAGAGTTCTGCTAAGACTGGGAGAGGGACTCTTTTACATCCAAGTCTGAATTGGGAGTGGGGGAGAAACTTATTGCTACCCTTCAAAGTTCTTTCCCCTGATTTAATAATTAAATCTACCTGAGAGATTAACAGGAAAAAATAACCAAAGTTAATTTCTTATGTACATATGGAGACCCCACATATGTGATGGGTTTAGACACAGAAGGTTAAACTGAGGTATATATGGCATTCTGAACTAAGGATGAGGTAACGCGCACCTTGGGGCTTCAGAGAGGAGGAGGGTCATTCACAGGACCAGAAGAAAAAGAGATGTTCAATAATTAGATAGTTGCCGTGCCCTAAATCATAAAGTGTTATTTCTGGTGATAAACTCTTATTTTGGGCTAGGACCCAAATTTAAACTCTTTAAGGGAGAGGTAAAAGTTTTTCACAAGCACTCAGAATCTCAATTGCTTTCAGCTCAAAATAATTCACATGCCAAAGTGGTACATCTTGGAGAGGCCTATTCTGCCACAGATAAAAGGCAGAGTTTGGCTGCCATGGTGATAGGGAGAGAGCAGAAACCCGGAGAAGTCCCCACCCCCAAGGCTCGGGCTCACAGGCTCTGCCTACGACTGAGACTGGATCAGGGGAACCAAGGACGCTCTCGGACCTGATCATGAGCCTAACATTGAGTAACAAAACAACAGCAGTCTACACTGGGGCAAAAGGCAAGAACATGGGATCTTCTCTGTAAAGCAGGTGTTCAAAGTGTAGGAACCCTGAGAAAGTATTTTAATATCTCCAGCACTTCAGCTCCCACACTAAGTACAAAGTACCAGCAGCCCACCTCCGAATGAACTGAAAGCTGTGGTACCCTGAGGACACAATAGCAACAGCAAGACCTCAACTCAGGTCACTTATGAAGGACTGACTTTACCTCCCCCCTGATCTCTCCCCAGTAATGGCTTGATAAAAGAGGTGTGCTTATTTCTGGGAATAAGATGTGTGTGTGTGTGTGTGTGTGTGTGTGTGTGTGTGATCTTCTGTTTTTTTAACACATGATCTTCAGCATTCATCAAAATTAGGAGACATAAAAAAAGAAAGAAAGGAGACCTGTTATTAAGAGATAAAGCAATAAACAGAACAAAACTCATTCATGGCCTAGCAGGGGTGTCTAACCTTTTGGCCACACTGGAAGAAGAAGAGTTGTCTTGGGTCACACATTAAATATATTGTGACACGTAATCACAAGAAAAATCTTATAATGTTTTAAGTAAGTTTACGATTTTATGTTGGGCCTCATTCACAGCCATCCTGGACTGCATGTGACCCACAGGCCGCAGGTTGGACCCCCTGGTAGAGGTTGGAACTATCAGGTACATTAAATAATTAACAGCAGGATGTTTAAAGATCTAGTGGAAAAGGTAGACAATATATACAAACATACGAGACCGTTAGTGGTAATATGGAAACTATCAAAGAGTCTGTAGGAAATGCTTGGAATAAAACAATATCAAGGATAAAAAATTTCTTTGACAGGCTTATTAGTAGACTGTACACAGCTGAGGACAAAACAGTGAACTTGATAATAGGTCAAATTATCCAAAACGAAACACAAAGAGAATAAAGAATGAAAAAACAGTATCAAAGAGTTGTAGAACAATATCAAATAGTCCAATATATGCAAATAATGAGAATCCAGAGGCAGAGAGGGTGGTACCAGACTTTGTGAGTGGTTCTGGGAGACCTACTGTTCCCAGGCCCCAGGTAGTTAAAGGGGAGAGCTGATTTCTCCTGCCCCGTGAGGCTGGGAGAGCACTGGCCTTTGCAGTTGAAAAGAACAGGGATGTAAACTCTCTCTCTTAGTGCCTGCACCTGGTGCCTGGACTGGAGCTTACAACTGGCTGGTGGGTGTATTACCAGCTTGTGGGGTAAAGACTGTGGGCCTGCCACCACCTGAGGAAACTTAGCTGACTGGGCCTAAGTCCTAATGGTAACTAGAGCCATGTAATCAAACGAAAATAATGCACACAGGGAGGCTCAGTAACCAGGCAGAATGAATACTAGGAGCACACTCAGCACAAGTGGCTCTGAGTCAAGCAAAACTGCTGGAGGACACATGCAACAATTTGCACAAAAATCACCATTAGCTTTATTAGGAGGCTTTTGCTCGATGATGCTGTGATAGCAACTAATGCCAGGATTTCACCGGCCTGTGAAGACACAGGTTTATGTCTCAGTCATATTATATCGCTTTCACAAGCTGACTTTGCTCTGTCCCATGCCTTTTCTATTTTGGACTCACACTAAAGGAATAGCCTCCTCTCTGGAATGTCCAAGCTCATGGGAGAAGGAAAAAGAAAGACAGAACCACATGAAAACTCTTGAAACTTCTTTTCAGAAGTGGAATGTGTGGCTTCTACTCACATTTCACTGGCTAAAGCAGGTCACCTTCCAAGCATGATGTCAAGGGGGAGAAACGTACAGGCAACTTACAGAGAGAACAACAAATAATTGGGAACAATCTACCCCAAGGGCATTTTTCTTTTTCCCAAGAGCATTTAAGAAGACTTAACCACAGCATTAAAACTTTCTTTCTGGAATTAAAAGTATGGTTTTCTAATTAAAGACTCAATAGATTAGTTCAAAAAGCATAAGGGCAAAATAGAAAAATGCATTAATGGCCTGGCAGATCAAGTAAAAAAAAAATTAAACCATGGCATTGAACTACAAA
Organism: Tonatia bakeri; assembly: GCA_004024845.1. NCBI lineage: Eukaryota > Metazoa > Chordata > Mammalia > Chiroptera > Phyllostomidae > Tonatia > Tonatia bakeri. Next base: position 260,538 of record PVIA01000758.1, read on the forward strand.
GAGATGAGGGAAAACAGTAACTGTATTCCTATCAAAGCTTACATATGTTAACATACTTAATTCTTGCTAAAACCTATGTGTTAGCCACTATTGTTCTCCAACCCATATTACTGCTGAAGAAACTGTTGGCCCAACAGGGCTAAGGCACTATTCCGAGGCCACACAGCTGTGGCAGAGTTGGTATTCATTCCCGGGTCGCCTGGCCTCGGGGACTGTGCTGTTAGGTACTATCCTTAACCACATTTTCTGTTTCTAGATGTCCATGCTGTTCTGCTGTAGTAAAAGACTTGGAGGATAGATCCAGGACACCTTACATAAGAAACAGGAATTCAAGAAGGAGAAAGGGAATTGTTGGAGATGGAGGAATTAAATAAATGATAAAAGAAAATGCCTCTGAGTTTAGGAAAGACTTTCCATTTAAAAGGGCTCACTGAATTCCGGGCTGGGATTGAGAAAGAAGGCACACCAGCTAGGAATATTCTCTAAAACTTCTCAGCTCCCAGGATAAAGAGAAACTTCTATTAGCTTCCAGGCAAAGAGAACAGATAACCTATAAAGGAGAATCAGACTGCCATCAGGCTTTTCATCAGCAACCCTGGAAGCCAGAGGACTGTGAATAACATCGAATGATGACAGAAAGAGAAGGAACTTGTCCTGTAGCCCTGCCTGACAGGCCTCACCTGTCACGGGGGAGTTATTTGTGGATATGATATGGTACAGAAATATTACCCACACACTCCATTTAAGGAATTCATTCAAAAGAAGAGCCTCTTTCTAAGCAACAAATGAATCAAAGTAAAAAATCTCAGGATAGGGGAAGATGAAGAAGGGGGGAGACAGGAATGGTGAGAAATAAGCCTAGTGTACATTTATATAATTAAATCTGATTGAATAATGATAGAGTGACTAGGAATTTATCCTCTAAGTTTGCATATACAACTATGGTGGGAGATTTTAAAACAACCCTTTATACTCGGATAAATCTAGCAGGCAAAAAATGAAAAAAAAGTAAAATCTTAGAAGAACGGACTATTTCATTAACAAACTCCATTACAGTAATGTAACTAGGCACCCTATAATAGAGAATGAGTGAGAATAGGACAGGTTCTTTGTGGGTAGAACGGGACCCCACCATTTCAGGAACACCAAATGCCCCTCTTTGAAAACATTTTTCTTCTGTCTGTTCACTGACCTTTAAATCAAGACAAGAAGTGAGTCCTTTGCTTTGAGGCTTTATTCTCTGCTCAAAGATCCCCTAGGTCTTGAAAATGTCTTTATTTTAAACTATGGCAATCACTCCCCCTCAGCAGAAGTTTGCTTATTAAATTCTATCCTAAGAAGACCTTTGATGAGAAATATGCAGGACAGAGCGTGAATACAAGGAAAGGGTGCAGGAGGAGGTAAGAGATGTGGGAGACCACGGTGATATTTAAGAGGCTCTTTCTGCTCTACCTGAAGCCCATCTGGTCTGCCTCATAGTCTGAGATGCCAACTCCCAGGCCTTCTCTTTCCTGTCTGCCTCCCTGTTCTTCCGCATCAGCTTGCCACACCTACATTTAGATTGTAGTATCAAGGGTGATGGGACAAGGCATCCCATTTTCTTTCAGCCTAGTTCCTGAGATAAGCAGCTGCTACTCATGGAATTTCTCAAGCTCAGAGCATAATGAAGTGTGACTTTTAGCTCTGAAAAAAATTCTGAATTTTAATTGGAAAGCTCCTGGGTGAACAAATCTTTTTGACATTTGAAAGCATGAACCTTATCTGGAGCAGCTCCTGGGAGGCTGACAGACCTTGTTGAACTTGAGCATCTGAGAACACACTGCAGAGTTATTTCTCATTTCTGTTTTTCAATTGCATAGCAGCAGAAGATTAATTTAGGATATAAGGGCTTTTTCCATTGATTTACTAAAGAGAGCCAACTTTAAGAGTAAGTGTCCATATTTCACAGAAAATATAGTAAAAATAAATATGTCATTGGTTTCCTTATGTTAGTTTCTTCTCGTTATTATTGATGTCAAGGGACATGAGTCCAAGGCTCAGAGTTCTCTCAGGTGTCTCAGACCTCCAGCAGCAAATTCATCTCGTCCTGTGGCTCCTCTGCTCTGCCATGGCATTCAACAAGTTCAGTGTTCAGCAGCTGTACCTGTTTCTAGCTTCTTCCTTTGTCACATTGGTGTGTATTACAAGAATGACCTCACTGTGAGTGCATTTTTCAATTATAAAAAGTGCTCAATTTGGTTATGTCTACACAGGCAGACCATTTTTATTACAAGTAGCTACTTATAAAGTACAAAATCATCCTGTTAGGCATTCTGTACACATTTTCTCTATTGCCACACAACCATGTATCAAACAAACTCAAAAAACATCTGGAAGCTTTGGTTAGAAATAAATGCTAAAGATTTATTCGAGGGTCCTAGAGTTTGCAAACCAAAAATACAACTAGGCAATACCCAGAGTGTTCCAAAGAAGAAGGAAAAGCTAGGAGTTCTTACAGTAAAAAGTACATTATTGAGAAGAACCAGTCCGGCATTCTTAGCCCTGGGATTGGTCTAGGATGGATGTCAGTCAGTTGTCAGGTAGCCTGGAGGATGATTTCCAGGTGGTCTGCAGGAAGGTCAACTGCCTGGTCTGGCCACGTCCAGTGGTCTGGTTGATGGATGCCAGGTGGATTTCAGGTAGTCTTGTTATGTGAGTCCTTCAAGGGGCAATCAGAGGGTTATCTGGTGGTCTGGTGTATATCCAGGCATTGATGCAGAGTTGGAAAGTTAAAGAAGTTAAGTCCCAGGCAAATTAGGACCAGAATATCATTCCTCAACCATTGCAATGTTAACAACTTTAGCAGCTTGGTTAAAGTGACTCCATTTTATATTTTCCCTATCTTCACTCTTTCCTCACATATAAACTTGGTATTATTATTCCCATTTCTCAGATGACATTCTGGTTATCTATGAAAATCACCCCCCAAACTTTGGTGGATTAAAAGAACTATTTATAATTACATGCTCAGACTTCTCTTGGTTGGCTGGGCTCAGCTGGATGGTTCTCCCTTGGACTCTTTCAGGCAGTTGGGATCAGATAGCAGCTGGGGCTGGAGATACTTAGACTGGACATCTAGGGTGGCTTCCTCATTCATATGCCTGATGCGTCAGTTGAGATCACAGGAGCATCTGGAGGCTGGCGGAACTTCTCTATCTCCACACGGTCTCTCTCTGTTGGGCTTTTTCCCAGCATCATAGCATCAGGGTAGCTGGGCTTTTACATGACTCCTGGCTCCCCTAAAGCTCGTGTTCTGAGAGACTAAGGCTTCTTATGGTCTAGCATCACTCTTGCTGCATCTCATTGGTCATTACATGCAGCCCAGTTTAATGTGGAAGCGGACTACAGAAGAACGGGAATACTGTGAGACCAGGTTCATTGTGGGGTGAAGGGCATCTTTGCAGACTTAGCTACTGTGAGTGAAGAAATCAGGGCTTTGACAGGTTATGTAATGTGCCCAAGAATAAACTGCCAGTAAGTGTCTAAATTGAGATTTGAAGCTAATAGGTCTGTCTGACACCAAATCTTTTTTCTGTATCATTTTCTTTCTTGTGATTGCTTATTTTGGTTCTCTGGTATTGTATCTCCAGTATTGTCTCTAGGATGGCCTCTTTTAACTTTAGCCAGATTGTTGATTGCACCAAGAGTGGCTTAGCTGAGTTTACAGGGATGAAATCAGGTAAAATGAGTAGCTCAACTACCCAGAGCTCCTTTCTGGGTTGTATTTGAAGGAAGAATCAACCTATGTTCTTCACAGCAAAGGATATTTCATTACTGGCTGGTCGGCTCTGCTGCCATCCCCAGACAAGTCTAAAATGCCTCCTTTTTAGGAGATATATTCTGGGGACAAACAGGCTCTGGACCATTCCTATAACAGATCATTAGGATGTTGACAAGCAATTTAGACAGAATACACTCTGTCCCAATGTGAAGACTTTGGTGATATCTGGAAAGGCTGCAGTGGGAGTATAGTTAGGGGCAATAATAATCCCTTATGTTTGTATGTGTCCTGTAGTTTTTAAAGCACATCCATATATGTTATCAGCCAAGATAGGCTGGGTTATGCTGCAAAAAAAGAAAAAAAGTCCCAGTGCCTTAAGGCAACAAAGGCTCAGTTCTCACTCACAGTGCATGTTCATTACAGATGTGCTGGGTGCTCTGCTCCCATGCCTTTTGCCTGCTCTCTCTAAGACCCGGGGTGGTGGAACAGCCACTTGTCAGAATATTGCTGGCGACCATGGCAGTGTCATGGTGGGTCTCACTCAGAAATTGAATGTTTGGACCCCAAATGACATGTATCACTTTTGCTCAAAATTCGTTAGCTAAAGAAAATCATTGGCTGGAACTGATCACATGACTCTACCTAAACACAAGGGCACCAAGCATTATAATCCTAAAATGTGTACGGAAGGGGATCCCTGAAATGACCATATGGCAAAACTACATGTAAATGACCTTATAGATTTTCTTAGCAATCCCATGATGCAATGAGCTTCATTTTCCCGAAGTATGGAGGAGGTAACAGTGGCAGAAGAACTTGTTCTGTGGTTTGTGAATTACGTCTCAATGAAGCTGTTATAAAAAATAGAGATAGATGAAAGATGGAGGGGTATATGACCACAGGGAAAACAAACCCTGTCTTTTTAAAGGCTCAGTAATAAACGGGCAACTTCAAGTTCCCATCCTATTCATAGCCCTGCACTCAAGAGAAGCAGGGGGTATAATGCAGGGGCTCTTAACTTGGGGTCCATAGATAGAGGGGACTGGTTCACAAACTGACCTCAAAACTGTAAGCAAAATAAGTGTGTGTCAATGTTCATTTTAGGACAGGGAGGATCCACAGTTTCTATCAGCTTCCCAAAGAAATCTGTGACACACCCCACTAGAGGTTAATGGAAGGAATAGTGGACCAGGAGTCAAGAAATTGAGTTCCACCTCTGGCTCTGATTAGCTAAGTGAACATGGACAAGCACTTCTCCTCTTAATTTATAAAATTAAGAGCAGGGCTCATTGGTCTCTAAGATCCCTTCTAGCCAGGCACACAGATGCAGGAGACTCTATGGCCAGGTCGGTCTGAGTTTACATTAGCTCTACCCCTTACTAATTGCATGCCCTTGTACAAGTTCTAGAACCTGTGCATACCTCTGTGAAAAGTGAGTATCAATGTAGTGTTCTTGGGAGGATTAGTAAGCACGAGTGGAGAACACTGGGAGGCCATTATTATTACTAAATGGTGCTTCCTATGAGTCTATGTCTGGCTTGAGCTCTGCTGAGCATTACAGATCTTCAGTGAATAGGTGTGGTCAGCTGGGAACTCAAGCGCAGTTGTGCAATCCAGATTTTGGCAAGGCCTTGCCCTAGAGCAGTTCCTGCTCTAGAAAGTCTGGGTGAAAGTCTTGCCCTGTCTCATCCAAGTACACACCGTGCCTGACTCATGCTCTGCCTGGGTTCCCCAACAGGGCCCACTCCTGCCCCTGCTTGCTCCTCCAGACTAGCCTTCAGGCTTGCTGAGTCATGATGCACTGCTCAAGACTTGGGCAGATGGCTGCCTCAAGAGGTTGAACCCACCAACAACACCGGTACTGATAGAGCCACAAAACCACCCCCTCAGCCTTTCCAGTTTTCTTCACTGGCAGCTTCCTTGCTATCGTTACTACATAGTAACTATTGTTACCATGACAGCTGTCATATCCCCAGTTGACTCACTGTTTCCTTCTATAGCTAGGGCAGGAATCAGTGCTTCTAATTTAGTCATCAGAAGCCTGAAGTCCAGAAAAGTCAGGTGACCTATGCAAGGAAGCACAGTGAGCTGGTGGTAGCATTGAGTCTCCTGGTCCCTTGTCGCCTCCTTGTACAATGTCGTTGTATTAGTTTTCTGTTGCTGCTATAACAACCCTGATTTAACAGCTTAAAACAACACAGATTAATTAAAGCAACAAGATAAATAATGAAATACCACTGACAACACCAAATGCTAGTGAGGATGTGGAGCAATAGAAACTCTTATTCATTGCTGGTGGGAATGCAACATGGTACAGCCACTTTGGGAAATAGTTTGGCGGTTTCTTATAAAACCAAATGTACTCTTACCATTCAGCCCAACAATTATGCTCCTTGATATTTACTCAAAGAAGCTGGAAACTTATGCCCACACAAAACCCTGCACATATGTTTATTCATAATTGCCTAAATTTGGAAGCAGCCAAGATGCCCTTCAGTAGGTGAATGGATAAATAAACTGTGGTATATCTAGTCAATGGAGTATTATTCGGTGCTAAAAAGAAATGAGTTATCAATATATGAAAAGGGGCCTTAAATTCATACTCCTAAGTGAAAAAAAACAATCAGAAAAGGCTCCATACTGTATGATCTGGCTATATGACACCCTGGAAAAGACAAACTGTGGAGACAGTAAAAAGAACAGTGGTTCTGGGGCTGGACGAGGAGGGTGGTGAATTACAGGAGCACGGAGGATTTGGGGGCAGTGGAAATACTCTGTATGATACTATAATGATGGATATAGGTCATGTTTTGTATTAGTTTGCTCTGATTTCAAATCCACTTGTTTATGACATCAGTGACATTTTGATCTAAGGGTGAGTTTGTCAATATTGAGGAGGCTTTGCCAGGATGTTGTCATCAATATTTGTTGTTGGTAAGCACTCAGTAGGTCAGCTGTTGTTGGGTGCTGCTGGGGCCTATCAGTAAGAACATAGGAAAAAGCAACACTGACATAATAATGGATATTTAAACTTTAAGTACCAGGAGCTAGTGAGGGTTTGCCGAGAGTGTTCGGTCTGGGTAAGGCAACTTTTTGCTGATTTGAATAGCTCTCTGAAGACACTGAGACACTTGCTCCTGCCCCGGCCAGGCTACTCTTGGTGGGCAGTGGAATTATGCCTTGCAGCAGTCTCAGGAAGAGAAGGACATCTATTCCTACCTTGGCAAGGCTACTCCTTGGAGGCAGAGATGTATGCTAATGTGTGATGGTCCCAGGAGCAATAACCTTCCCATTCAGCCACTTTGCCTGCTACCTGTGTGTCCCAGCAGCAAGGAACCCAAGCCAGCAGCTGATACCAAGCTTTTAGCTGGAAGGACTGACTCTACTGAGAACCAGCTTGTAGAACATCCACCTCAACTAACATTGGACAAGATTTAATCTCCCCTTTGCTTGGAACCATAGTGTAATTGCTTTATGATTGGTTTAGAGTATATTTTTTATTGCTTAAGAGACATTTTTCTGTATGCTATTGGCTTGTGAAATATTATTATAAATTTTAAGTTCCACATTGAACCTGTATTAAATAAATTATTGGCAAAGACAATCTCAGTCTCTGAGCTTAATGAAACATGAATGAAACATGTCATTATACATTTCCCCAGCACTGTGTTTTTTATCTCAGTATATATTTTTGTATTTCAAAATCCATAGAATGTACAATACCAAGAGTGAACCCTGACATAGACTACGGACTTTGGGTGATTATGATGTGTGAGGGTAGGTTGATCAGTGCTAACAAGTGCACCGCTCTGATGGGGGATGTTGATAATGAGAGAGGATATTTTTGTGTGAGGGCAGTGGGTGTATGGGAAATCTTTGTACCTTCCTGTTAGTTTTGCTGTGAACCTAAAACTGCTCTAAAAAAAGAAAGTCTTAAAAAACAAAACAAAATAAATTTATTATCTAACAGTTCTGGAGGTCAGAGCCTCATTGGACTAAAATCAAAGTAACAGCAAAGCTGTGTTTTGTTCTGGAAGCTCTGGGACAGAACAGGTTCTCTTGCCCTTTACAGCTTCTGGAGGCTCCTCACATTCCCAGCTTGTGGTTACCTTCCGTCTTCAAAGCTAGCAATGTCTGGTTGATATTTTTCATATCACATCTCTTTGAGACTCCCACTTCTGCCTCCCTCTTCCACATTTAAAGACTCTTGTAATTGCACTGGAGTCACCTAAATAATCCTGGATAATCTTCCTAATTTGAGGTCAGCTTATATACAACCTTTTTTTTTTCAAGGCATATACACACATATCCTAAGCATAACCTAGTCCCACCTTGGCCCACCAGTCCCAGTGGCTCCAGCCCCAGGGAAAGGGAGTCCATTGGTTTCTTTTGAGAGGATAGCTTCAACTGGCCTTCTGTCCACACTCTCCATTCACTCTCCCACTCCCCAGCCTGCTCTTCTCCCTCCATTACAGGCACGTCTACCCTGCATAACCCCTGCTCTCCCATTTACCACGAGCCTGGTTGTTGTAGCTTTCAACTGGAACAGTGAATGCCTTTTCTTGATGTTAAGAAAAAGAATTTCCCCAGCAATGTGTTTTTTATCTCAATATATATTTTTTATTCCCTTTAGCAACCATAAACTTGTTCTCTGCATCTACAGGTCTGTTTCTGTTTTGTTTTGCGTATTCATTTATTTTGTTTTTTTAGATTCCGCATATAAGTGTCATCATGTGTATTTGTCTTTCTCTGCCTGACTTATTTCACTTAGCCTAATACCCTGTAGGTCCATCCATGTTATTGCAAATTGGCAATATTTTATTCTTTTTTATTGCTGAATCATATTCCACTGTGTATATACTCATGTATATACACCACATCTTTATCCATTCATCTATTAATGGACATTTGGGCTGCTTCCTTATCTCGGCTACTACTAGTAATGCTGCAGTGAGCATAGGGGTTCATATATCATTTTGAATTGGTGTTTTTGTTTTCTTTGAATAAATGCCCAGAAGTGGAATGGCTGGATTATATGGCAGCTCTATTTTTAATTTTCTGAGAAGTCTCTGTACTGCTTTCCGTAGTGGCTGAACTAATTTACAATCCCACGAACAAGTACACAAGTGTTCCCTTTTCTCCACATCCTCACCAACGCTCATCATTTATTGTTTTATTGATGACAACCATTCTGACAAGTGTGGTTATCAACCAACCACTGCTAGCTTTGAGGTGTGAGGTGATATTTCATGGTTTTAATTTGTATTTCCCTGATGATTAGAGATGTTGAGCATCTTTTCATATGTCTGCAGCCATCTGTATGCCTCCTTTGGAGAAATGTTTATTCAGATCTGCCCACTTTTTTAATCGAGTTGTTTTGGTGTTTTGTTGTGTTTTTTTTGGCAGTAAGTTGTATGAATTCTTTATATGTTTTGGATGTTAACCTCTTATCAGATGTATCATTGGTGAATATCATCTCCCATTCAGTAGGTTGTCTTTTCACATTGTTGATGGTTTCTTTTTCTATGCAAAACCTTTTTATTTTAATGTAGTCTCATTTGTTTATTTATTTTGTTTGTTTCTTTTGCTTGAGGAGTTATATCCAAAAAGATATTGCAAGGAGTAATGTCAAAGAGTTTACTTACTATGTTTTCTTCTAGGAGTTTTATAGTTTCAAGTCTTACATTTGAGTCTCCTATCCATTTTGAGTTTGTTTTTGTGTATGGTGTAAGAAAGTGGTTCAATTTTCTTTTCTTTGCTGTATCTGTTTTGCCAACACCACTTATTGAACAGACTGTTTTTACCCCATTGTATATCCTTGCCTCCTTTGTCATAGAATAATTTACCATATCAGTGAGAATTAATTTTTGGATTCTCTATTCTATTTTATTGATTTATACATCAGTTTTTATGTCAACACCATACTGCTTTGATATTTGTAGCTTTGTAGTATGGCTTGATATCAGGGAGCATGACACTTCTCACTTTGTTTTTCCTTAAGATTTCTTTGGCTATTTGAGGTCTTTTTGGTTTTGTATAAAGTTTAGGATTAGTTGTTCTAATGATTAGAAACCTTAATTCTACCTGCAACCATAATTCCTCCTTGTCATAGACCCTAACATAGTCACGGGTTCTGGAGATTTGCATGTAGACCTCTTTACGGGCCATTATTCTGTCTACCATTGTCACGAGCCTGTGCCCTGTGGTAGGAGGTGGTCGTGATAACCATAATAATAGAGTGATAATGATCACACTCCACCTGAACATGGATTGAAGCTGCAGGTCAGTACATTTCTAGAACTTCCAACTGTGTTTGAGCCTCATTAGCCCTTAACATGGTTGATGTTCCCACATTTTCCAGTCTTTCAGAATTACTCTTTACTTAAATATTGAAAGAAAATAACTCATGCTCTGAAGCCAAAGGAATTCCAGTCCCCTTTCAAATATCGCCAAGGGTTCCAGATGCATGTCCACCCTTGTAGTCTCTTTTCTCCCAATCCATACTGCTCCCAAATTCTCCTGGATCCTTCCAGCAACCTCCTCAAGGGCTTCACACACTGCCCACTCTCTCTGAGGTGCTTTGCTTGCAAACAGGAACCTGTCCATCATTCCTGAGGCAGGGCTGTCTGGACAGAACCAGATTAGGATGCTTAATCAACTCCACTGAAGGTGAGGAAAACTTCACACAGTATTTAGTACAGAGAGACCCTGAATCATCTGGTCACACTGTGTGGAGAGGCCTTTACTCAGGGTCTCGCCCAGGCCCAGACTAAACCCCACTCCTCTAAGACCACCTCCCCACCCCAAAATGAATATTGACTATAATGCAGGGCAGTTCAGTCACAGTTTGCTTCAACCTGGCCTTAGGGCCCTACCTTTACTTAATTAAAGGGTCTGTTAAAGTGTTTTCCCAAACAAAAGACAGATTCTTTCCCAATGTGAATTCTTCTCCCACTCTTGGAATGTGGAAATGCTGCAGTTAAAAAACACAACAAAGCACAAATGACTCCCTTTATTCCTAGTTCTGTTATTTACCACAGAAAAAAGTGTTAGCATGTGTGTCATGATGTGAAAGACATAGATTTTACATTGCAACACACATACTAATAAACACACATACACAACTTAATAAAAGAAACAATACCTCCCCTTATTTCTTGGAATATATGTTGATATTTTCTACTTTATTTTTTAAATGTTGATTAGAACCCTCCTTCTCTTTCTCTTTCCCTTCCCCTCTGTCTAAAAATAAATAAATAAAATCTTAAAAAAAAAAAAAAGCTCTGGCTGGTGTAGCTCAGTGGATTGAGCACTGGCCTGCAAACCAAAGGGTCACCAGTTTGATTCCCAGTCAGGCACATACCTGGGTTGCGGGCCAGATCCCCAGTAGGGGGAGCGCAAGAGGCAACCACACATTGATGTTTCTCTCCCTCTCTCTTTTCTATTCCCCCGTCTAAAAATAAATAAATAAAATCTTTTAAAAAATAAATGTCGATTAGAACCCATTAAACTTTTTTTTACCACATGCTGATGGCTCACAACCTGCTCATTGAAAAATAGTGTATAATTAAACAGAATATCCCCTTCTCTTCCCTTCCAGGCATAAGTACTCTATTTGTGTAATGCTTTAATGCCTACAAAACTGGTTTTAAAGCATAGGTTACCCCATTTAACCCTCACATAACCCTAAAATAGAAATAACTCCCTTAATAGATGAGGAAACTAAGGCCTAAAGTGTTGAAGCAGTTTTTCCAAAGTTATATAGCCAGAAAGGGAAGAATTTGGATGCATATCTCTGAATCTAAAACCAGTGATCTTTTCACCAAAACCAGACACCTAGTTCCACTGTATGCAACACCCTCAGGTCTTAGGATACGATTTAGGTTAAACCAGACAATGTAAGCTCTTTTTTTGCATACGCTGGTGTTGACCTTAAATTTTGTTTCTTTTTAACAGCCAGATATTTCTCCAGCAAATGAGTTTATTTGGGAACAACAAAGAATTGCACTTCAGGACATGCAGTCTAATGGCAAACCACGCACAAATCTAGAGAAATAAAGGAGAGAGCCACTCTTTCATGGACTTGGGAGGGACTGTTGTGAAGAGAGTCCAGTGTGGAAGTGCATGTTTGAAGCATAGTGACTTTTCACTGGCTGAGCTGTGGCAGTCTACTCTTGACTGAGTTGTTACTGGCCAAGGAGACATTCTTTCTTCCTCCTGCTGAGGGAGTAAATTATTATCACTTCCTGCTAGAGATTTGAGGTACTCTTCTCTTCCTGGTGGGGTCAGTAATAAGCACTGAGTGACATGAGAGCTCTCTCTATTAGCCTCCTGACTCCATTTTAAATGAGGTTTCTGTTTATTAATTTTCAAACTGGGTTCTTAGTTCTCCCCCCAAATCTCATACTCCTTCCCTTTTGTCAGCCTGGAACTGGCATATCAGTCCTCTCTACCCTCACACCCCAGCCCAAGGAGGCTGGGCGCAGCTGGAAAGGCCTTCGCAGGGTACCAGTGCACCTGCCTCTGCCTTCACTGTGGCTGGCCTCAGTGCAGCAGGGGGTGCTGTGCTTTCCCTGGGCTGGGGTGGAAGGAGCTTAGCCCAGAAAGCTGGGATGTGATACCAGGAAAGACAGACCATGGAAGAAGAGGAGGTGTGAGCCGACGCTGAGGGCATGGTGCTTTGGATGGAGAGGGGCCCTCGGGGAATGTCTGATAGAATGAATGGGCAGATGAAAGGGACCAGACAACACACAGGAAACGTTGAGAAGCCCAGGGAACGATGGAAAATCTAGGTGTAGAAACCATGGATTCTGGATTCCAAGTTTAAACACCGCGTCTTCCTCTTTCTGTCTATGACAATTCTGCTTCCTTGGGATTTCTACCTAGGGCAATGTTTAGGAGGGATTTGCCATTTCACATATATGGGCTTTGTGTTTGCAGGGAAAGCTCTCGATGTTTCTAAACACTGATCTATCTGGAGAAACTGGTAAAGAAGAGCAATTCAAGTGGGTTGCAGGGCCACACAGGTCTGTGAAGTGACCCCTGAGCTCAGAGCCGGGCCTATGAGGGCAGAGGCCTTGGTTGGGAGAACGGTCGCTTGGATTCTGGATCTAGCCCAGAGTGCCTGGGGTATCCAGCACTGTGCCTTCTTCCAACACCAGCGATGGCCCTCTGCCCCCCTGGGGGCCATTGAGGATTGACAATCTGTACTTCATCCAACCGGAGACACCATCAACTATAAGCCACACCATTATTTTATGCAGAAGAAAAAAGTGCCAAAGAAGGAGACTGTACAGAAAAGCTGGGACACCAGAGACAAATCTTCGCAAGGAAGAGACTGGCCAGAAATGTACATGTCTCGATGTTGGCACTGCGCAGAGGGAGGAGGAACAATTCTCTCCTGAGAATTTGAACCACAAACCCGTCCTCTTGCAGGTTAAAAGTCAGAATTCGCGCTGTCAATGTGGTCTAGAAAAGTCGAACAGAAAATTAAAGTGGTCTGGTTGGTAGTGTCCCGGAAGTGACTGGCAAGCATGCCTCCTCTCCCGGAGAACTCGGCTCCAGTCCCGGCTGGCAGCCTCTGTAGGATACCACCAATTTAAACCTCATCCTGGTTTCAGTGATGTCAAATGTAAAGAAACGTGCCCCTCACAATTAATGATATATGAGCAGGAAATGGACAGGCTGTTGGCTGGACTAGGGATCAACTCACTGGGTTTGCCTAGAATTTTCTTGGGTTTAGCCCTAAAAGTCACACTTCTAATGAAATCTCAGTCCTGGACAAAGGCTGATCACTCTACCAAACCCAGTCTTCTTCTGAGGTCACTGTCTCTGGCCTAAGGGGCCTTGCTTTCTGCTATTTATTCCTGGCTGGGGCTAGGCTGATGGCACCAGGCTTTGGAGACCTGACTGCGGGGCTTTCCGCCTATAGAGCAGCCAGCATCTAGGACTGAAGGCCTAGCTTGGAAAGATAAGATAATTTGGAAATTTGGACTTGGGAATCCGAAGAACTGAGACAAGCTTTAAGAACATTAGGCCTGGCCTGGCAGGCTATTCTGGTTCTCTTGGCTTCAGGCGCATTGAAATAATTTAAATAAACTCTCCCTTTTATTTATTTACTTTTGGGGGAGGTAAAGTAGTTAACTGCAGTACATCTTTGGCCCTTCTGGCTCAAAGGTCCCTGGCTGAGGCAGGGAGAGGTCTGCAAGGCATTTTAGAGGCTACAAGCCCAGCCCAAGTGCTGCCAAGAGGGGACGGCAGGGTGTGGGCTGGTCTGCGTGCCAGGCAACGGGAGCTCCCGGCTCACGCGCACAAGTGAAGCAGAAGCAATGTGAGCTCCATCCAGTGTAATTAACAGCATGACATGAATTATTCCCTAAACAGAGGCCAAGAGAATAGTTTAAAAACTCTGTTTTATTTGTGGACTTAATAACTGTCCTTGCAGTTGTCTCTGTTTCCAAGTTCCTTTTTACATGTTTTCCTTTTTTTCAGCTCCTTTTGCCACACTGGTAAACTTCTTGAAAGAGGAATTCCATCTTCCTAATATTTGCCCTCATAGAGCCCAGCAAGGTGCTCATTCTCCTATAAGCCCCTCAAAGACAGGGAGTAGGTCTTTATGTGTTGCTGACGCTGAGCACTGTCATGGCACCTAATGAATTCTTAATGAGCGCGTGTTGAACTGAGATGTGTCTAGACTCAACAATAAACACCTGAGCTGTGGATGGGGCTCTTCAGCTCTTCAGCCGGTACCTAATGAACTCCCGTTGTGTGTTGTATGTTGTCAGTTTGGCTCCAACAAACTCTCACAGACATTTTCGGCAGGTGTGTATGTTCTCTACATTGACAGGGGGACCCTGAGGGATTTGTAATCTCTGGGGTTTGCGGTAAGCTTTCCAGAAACAGTGAGGCTCAAGATTTCTCTGCGAGGCCTCTACTCCCAGACGTGGAAACTCAAGGCAGCTTCTCTGCAGGATCGCAAATCTTTACAGCTGAAAGGACTCCAAACCATGACAGGTTCTATCTTTATTTTACAGCTGTGTCCCCAAGGCCCCAGAGGCGACTGGTCTAAGATCACCCAGAGTGCGGATGGGGCTCAGCCTTTGCCTGTGGGCCCTCTAGCCCTCCTCACTGTGGGGTACCCTCAGTGCATGCCTGGGACACAGAAGCCAAGGCCCACACCAGCCTCCAACCACAGAGCTGAGCTGCTGGCCTGTCAGGCTCAGTGATGGGCATAAAAGCAGGTATCTGGTGAATTCATGAGCAGTCCTTGGGAGCTCTGGGCCCAGGGTTGAACTGTTAGAGAGAGAGACACTGGTACCTCATGTTTACCCAGGGGTCTGTGCTTCTAAGCTGATCATACAAACTAATCATGTGGGTGGTGGGGTGAGAGCTTAGGCCTTGGGGTGGAGAGCTGGGGCCTGAGTCCCATCTCCACTCTTTCTGAGCACTGTCATCTTGGACACATTACCTCTCTTCTCTGTCCTTAGTTTTCTTCAGCTGTAAAATGAATCCTGTGTTTGTAGAGTACCATGTAAGGTGTCTGGCACACGACAGGTTCTGCGAGGAGGTGACAGTGTTTTTCCTGCTGATGGAGTGTGTCAGCAGGGCAGGTCCCACTTGACAGAGGAAGAAACAGGCAAACTATCTACCTTCTTTCACTAAATGTCCGCCACACCTTTATGGGTGGCAATTTGTGTCTCCACTGAAAATCAGCTGGGGATAAGCAGAGTCAAGCAGCTTGTCTAGGGTCACTGAGAATTGGAGTTCAGAACCCCAGCTGTGGTAGTCTGAGGGTGCTGGGTCGAAGCAAGCTCCTCCATGGTGCTGGGAGGGGTCTAGAGAAGTGAAAGACACATGCTGTTTTCTTTCTGAATAAAAACTACGGTAGAAAACTAAGATACTCACTGGAGCTTGCAGGAATCAAGGCGGGTTGGGTGGGGGGTGCAGAAGGTGCCAGCTGGAGTTGTCACTGTAGCCTAGCCCTGCATCTCCGGAGAGAGTCATGGCAGGGTTACCCAAGGCTTCCACTGACCTCATGGCTGGAAGTCACGAAGCCTTCCTTCCAGTCACTTCCATCTCAGACACTCTGACTCCAGTTGCCTGCCAGGGTGGGGGAGGGGGTCTGTCATGGATGTGCCAGACTTGATTCAGGGAGGGGAATAATATCCACAAACTTTCTCCTTGGCTCCTTTAACCCCATCACCAAACACTGAGCTTGCCTGAGCATCCTGCTTCCCCCTTCCCCCCCCCACCTCCCACCTCCCCCACCCCCCACCTCCCCCACCACCACCCAGGAGCTCACAGAGTCAGAGGCTAGTGGTAGCCTGAGAAAATATGTGCAGGAATGAATTCTGAGCCAAGGTGGCTTTTTATCTCTTTTAAAATCTTTCTATATTAAATGCCTTGTCAACATTTTTTAAAAACTGACATATACTCACTGTAACCAATGGAACTGATCACAGGAAAAAAATTAATCAACGCTCGCACCTGGCCCACAGTCCCTCAGGCATCCCTGCCGACTGTTCCTGGGTCCCCTTTCACAACTTCCTCCATACTCAGTGTAAGGGACTGAATTAATCTTCCCCGGAATTCACATGTTAAAGTCCCAAACCCCAGTGTGACTCTATTTGGAGCTGATAAGGATGAAGTGAGGTCAGAAGGGTGGGGCCTCACAGGAGAGAGGCCGTGTGAGGACACAGCCAGCAGGCAGGGGACTGTGTGCAAGCCAGGCAGAGAGGTCGCACCAGGAATAACCCGACAGCATCTTCATATCAGACTCTCAGCCTCCAGAGCTGTGAGGAAATACATTTCTATTGTTTCAACCGCAGAGTTGGTGGTATTTTATCACGGGCGGCTCTAGGAGTGGCCATGTAATGCCAACACAAATACCCACGTACAAGGAGGAGAGGGTGTTTTGTTTGTTGTTTATTGGAACAAAAATGGGATGGAGCTACACTCTTGTTACTCCAAAACTACTTGTTCTCATGAACATGACTTAAGGGCCAGTTGGCTCCTTCTCACACCCACATCCAGTCCTGCTGGGACATCCCGCAGGCCCTCCCATCAAAACTGATCTGGAACCCATCATTTTCCCACCTTGGTGTTAGCTCCATCCTCTCCCTCTGTCTCACTGTAGCAACCTCCTTCAGTCTGTTCTCACAGCATCCAGAAGAATCATTTAAAAACCTAAGTCAGGTCATGCTGCCCCCAGCTCAAAACCTTCCAGAGGCTTCCCATCCTATGTAGAGTAAAACCCAAGGTCCTCACCAGCAGCTACAAGGCCCCAAGTGATCTACATCTACCCCCCCCCCCAACTCAATGGCTGTCCTCTCTGACTAGACCTCCTACCCTTGTCCCCATGCCACCCTGGTGTCCTTGATGTTTAGATATCCCACCAAGCATACTCCCAAGTCAGGGCCTTTGCACGTGCCGTTTCCTCAGTCTAGACTGCCCTTCCTCCTGAGAGCCACAAAGCTCCTGCCTCACTTCCTTCCAGACTGGTCTCTGGACCCACCTTCATTATTCTTCATAGCACGGACTTGCCGCCATCTGACATAGCACTTACTTGTTTGTAGTCTGTCTTTCTCCCTCAAGAGGTAAATTCCATGAGCAACACGCCTTGTCTTGCTCCTTGCTGTATCTCTGGTATTCAGAACAGTGCTGGCTTCATAGCTGACACTCAGTAAATGTTTAATGAATGGAAGAATGAATAAATAAATCTCTTCAAGTCAACAGATGTAATAATCTCTTCAACCATTGTATAATGTTCACTGATGCAGATAGATCCCAATCAATGATGTTTTTAAGTTGTTTCCACTTTTTCCTACTTTAAACAATGTTTGTGACAAACATTTTTGCATAGGTACTCTAATATATTGGTCCTTTCATTTCTACATGATAGTTTCCTTAAAGCTGGATTGATGTATAAGAAATTGTCATATTTTAAACTTAATAGACATTACCAATTTTCCTTAGTCACAGTTCACAGGAAAATCCCCAAAAAAGGCCTCAACCCTTTTCCCAAATGGGCCAGGGTAATTTGCCCTTAGAAAGAATTGCTGAGTCCAAATGCTGTGAAGGTTTGTGGGCTTGCCTCTGCTGACCCTGCAGACAGTCACTGCTTTGGAAGGAGAAAGAATTGAATTGGCTGATGTGTGTAGATAAGAGACAAGACAAATGAATTTGTCACATCCCTCCTCTCAAAGAGCATGGATTCAGTAGGTCTTGGAATAATGAAATATTGTTTCTCAATAGTACCAAGGGTTCATTTTCTTCTTTTTGTTCTAACTTGTGATTCTGGAGGCATTCATGAATTAGCTCAGTCTTCACAGCAGCCGCACAAAGTGTCTGTGTCAGTTGCCTGTTACTGTGTAACAAACCACACTGAAACTTGGTGGCCTAAAGCAATAATGTCTTTGCTCACACTTTTGGCGGGGATCAGCTGGGTGATTTTTCTGCCGATCTCTGTTGTGGCTGCAGTCGGCCAGCAGCACCACAGGGGGGCTGGCTGGATGGTCCAGGATGGTTTCATTCACATGTTTGGCGGATACGCTGGCTGTTGGCTGGGATGCTTCAGTTCTTCTCCAAAAAGCCTCTTGTCTTCTAGGCTACAGTGGGCTTTTTAGCAGAAATGTTTCTGGAGGGCAAGAGCAAAAGTCTGGCCTTGGGAGTTACACGGTATTACTTCTGTCTCATTCTGTTGACCAATGAAGTCTTGAGGGACACCCGGATCCAAGGGCGGAGGGAGGATATAGTCTCTCTTGATGGGAGGCATGGCAAAAATCATCTTGCAAAGGAGGTGGACACAGGGAGCTGTGATGTGTCGGGGACCATTCTGTAGCAATACACTAATATCTGAGGAATGCTGCCATATGAAAGAATTGGCATTTTTCCTGAATTTGTATACATGTAGTTATAGTTGTAAGATATTTGAAGGAGGATACAGGGCCTTTGCTTATTAAGTGTCATTAAAACCCCAGAACTGACTGCTTCCTCACTGACCCTGGAGTTTGAGATTGCCGATGAAACCCCTCACAACTGCTTAACACCGATGGATCGCCTCCTGACCCTCATCATTATCTGCAGGGAACTCCTTTGAGTAATGCAGACTTCTCATGGTTCACTGATGATTCTGACTTAAAAGGTGACAATGGCAAAGATTGTGCAGGATATGATATGGAATATCAGTATCCTTTGATGTAATGGAAGTGGCGCCTTTGCCTTTAGCTACTCTGGCCCAACAAGCCAAATTACATGCACTCACACAGCCCTGCACCCTGGCCAAGGGCAAAACTGCCATTTATACTGACACTAGATATGCTTTCTGAGTAGCTCATGATTTTGGAATGCTATGGAAACAAAGTGAATTATTTACTTCCAGCAGAAATAAAATTTAAAATGGCCAGTGTGCTAAGGAATTATTGGAGGCTGGACTTTCACCTCCTGCTTAGCTATTATGAAGATCCCGGGACATTCTAGAGCTGACTCTCTGAAAGCTAAAGGAAATCACCTTGCTGACACTCCCACAAGGAAAGGTGCCTTTAAGGGAACGAACCTCTCCCTGGTCCAAAGGGGTATTTCCCCAAATAATAACTTAGACAAACTGGCTGGAGAAGCCCAACAATTGGTTTCAGAAAAGGAAAAACAAGATTGGAAGTCTAACAATTGTTGGTTTGATAAAAAGAGAAAGGTCTGGTTCAGGTGAAATAACACCCCTGTCCTATGGCTCCACAATTTCCACTCCTATCTACTGTAGATGCATGGAACCCTTGGTCCACTGCAAAATGACAGCATGCATGGATCACTATTGGTGTGGAGGTTTAATAAGGCTGAAAAAAGCATCTGCCTCATTTTTCCCACTTGTCCCGAGGATATCCAGGGAAGCTTGTTCCCACTGCCCCAGACATCTTAAATTCCCTAACAGACTACTCAAGTTTTGCAAATGGGTGTCATACAGCTTCCCCTGCCTCATAGATAGAAATAATGTTTTAGTCATGGTCTGTATGTTTTCTCACTAGATTTCTGCTTTCCCTGGGGGACCGATGTTATCGGGTGCTTTGACAAGTCTACGCAGCTCGGCTGGTTTTGCAGCACTTTCGCTGCCCTTGCCACCCTTAATCCTGACGTTTAGTTGAATGCACTAATGGCATTATTAATATGTAATTGGCAGAATTTGTAGAAAACCTCCAAATACTTTGGTCATTCTAAATCTCAGATCCACTATCTTTGGTGCCCACATGCTCTCATCCTTTGAATTAGTCACGGGGTGCCCAGTGCACCTGGCCCCTGCCTTCTTTGATTTGTAGCTTATGAAAGGAGCTACAGTTATATAGTTCACTTATATAGTTCACTACTGTAAAGGCCTAATTCCTTCTGTGAAAGTTAGCCGTGTTCTGGTAGAGCAATCTTCTGACACTGTATTCCACATAGATGAAGACCTTAAGCAACACATTTTACAAACTGGAAATTTTGTCTATTGGGAAAGATACCCCCAGAAAGACACTCTTCAACCCCACTGGTAAGGCCCCTATCAGTACTAGCCCCTCTCCAATCCTTGGGCTACCAAACTCCAGGGAGTAGATGGACACCTGGAGTCATGTGACACATCTAAAGAAAGCACCCAACGCTGACTGGACCTGCACACCCCCTGGTGACCTGGAGGTGAAGGTTTCCTGAAACTGAAGCAGGCAGCACTTGACGAGACAGCTTTCCCACGATGTTCAGACCAGGCAGTTAGAAGGTGTGTAATTCACAGAAGCCTCTCTGTCATCTAGACTGTTAACTGACTCTGGATTTTTATCCAAATTCATTGTCTCTGAATTTTCAACCTATAGATTGTATTACTGATAAAACATTTTATACCAGCTTTTTAAACAATAATAATACATAATTACAAAAACCCCCACAATCCAGAGTTGTTGTTTTATTTCTGTAATAATATTTAATACAATTTAATTAAAACATCAAAAAATTAAATTTAAAAATCAGCTTTATTTAAATTTAAAATTTTTTTATTTATCCATTTTTTTTGCATTTTCCTTAGTAATATTAATCATTTTGAACGTTTTTGAAGAAAAACATCTTCGTAAATTCTTAGGTCATTGGAAATGAGTACAAGTCAAGTTGGGATCAACTTAGAAAATATAACAGTGCCACTCAGAGAAGAAAAAAGCCAAAAAAGAAAAGACATTTGAAGGATTATCTGCTTACATTTTGAAAAACCAGAAACACTAAACGTGAGCAATCTTCTGTTGCACAGGTTTCTCATAGAATTTGTGAGCAAAGAACTTTACAAATTCTTTGTTTAGTGAACTTTTAATTGCTAACTCAGCTGTGAAAATGAGCAAGAAAATTGTTCTTATCAAAATTCATAACTTGAACAAGTTGAATGAAATCTCTGCAAATTCACATTTTTACTATTGGGTTGGCCAAAAGTCTGTTTGTTTTTTTTCCGTAAGATGCCTCCAGTAGCACTTTGTTGTCTTTAACTTCATTTGAAACAATTTTATTAGACTCTATTGTGACAGCTGTCATCAGCATGTGTTAAAAGAGCATCAAAATTGGTGAATTTTTGTGCAGCCATGTTAATATTGAAGATGGAATAAAATATGCAACATTTTTGGTGTATTATGCTTTATTATTTCAAGAAAGGTAACGATACAACTAAAACGCAAAGAAAGATTTGTGTAGTATATGGAGAAGGTGCTGTGACTGATCAAATGTGTCAGAAGTGGTTTACGAAGTTTCTTGTCACTATTGACATTTTGGCCAAATAATTCTTTGCTGTGGGACTTGTCTTATTGGAAGGTGTTTAGCAGCACTCCTGGCCTCTACCCACAAGAAGCTAATAATGGGGAATAGCTGACATACTCAAAATATCTCAATCAATGAAGTTATTGGTGAAAATGAAAATTGTGTATTTTATTTTGTGGAAAAAATTAAACAGACTTTTTGGCCAAGCCAGTAAAGGAATATTCAATTACAGACCCAAAGACTAAGAGTGTATGTGGCCTTCATTTGTACTTGTGAGGGTCAGGGTCCCTGAAAATGAGCTCATCAGCCTCTTTCTCACAGAGTCTGTTGTTAGATTAGGCAGGAGAATAACAGAGAGTCCTTCTGGGAAGCTGGTGCCTTGTCAGATTCTTTAGAAGAGATGGGCCCCGGTAGGACTGGAAAAAGAACCACAAAGTGTGCTGTCATGACAGTCTCCCCGAGTTCCTCCAGAGTGACCCTACGGGTCTACGAACAGAATATAATAAAAAACCTCCTCCCACTCTGTTTCCCAGCCATCAAGTTCCCCTTCCTGCAGGCAACGAGCATGACCTATTTCTTCTATAACCTGTTAAAGATATTTCATGTACATTGAAACATTTACCTAACTAGTCTTTTTTCCTTTCTTCTTTTTTTAAATCCTCACCCAAGGATATTTTTTCATTGCTTTTAGAGAGAGGAAGGGAGCGGGGGGGGGGGGGGGAGAGAGAGAGAGAGAGAGACACTGACATTGATGTCAGAGGGAAACATCGATTGGTTGCCTCCTTGTAAGCCCTGACTGGGTATTGGACCTTCAACCTTTTGGTCTATGGGGCAATGTTCCAACCAACTGAGGGACACCAGCCAGGTGCTTAACTAGTCTTTAAAAAAAAAAACATAAATAGTAACCATGCATGGTGCCAGATGGGTACTGGAAATATCAGGGGGAACACTTTTGTAAAGTATATGATTGTCTAACTACTATGCTATACACTGAAACCAATACAAAATAATATTGAAAGTAAACTGTAATTGAAAAAAAATTCATAAGCACAAGTTTAATCATTGCTACATTATTTGTAAGTCATTATTTAAAAAGTCTCTAACTTAAGCTTGCTTCCCACATATTCCTTTTTATCCTTATTTTATGGCTTGTCTTATCTTTTGAATTGGATTGTAAACTGCTATTCAGCTTTCTGATCCTTCATGAGCAGTTTCTGCACTATTTTTTACACAGGAGTGTTACTGGTGGGAGTGGGGTTCTTGCAGCATCTAAAGGAAAAGAATCTCCTGAGACCCACCTGGGAAGATGTGGCTCTGTGCTGTGGTTTATTGATGATGTGCAATTAAGGGGGTTTCCTTCCTGACTTCCCAATCTCCCATCTTCTTCTGTCTCACCATGGACAAGTCCAATCTGGTCTTTAGTAGGGCCAGGAGGAAAGCCATTGCCCAGACTTTATGCCCCATATTAAAGTCCAGTCCAGTCCGGCATCCAGTATCTTAGTGTGTGTTTCCAGCTGTCGTCCATTGTTCTGCTTTGGTGTTCAGGTTCCCTCCTGGAGGCCATGAAGAGAGCAGGTGAGTGCTCCATGGGAGTGCAGGTCAGAAGCAAGAGATAGAGTTTGTTTGTTTCCCTGGGGTTATAACCAGGAGCTTGGGCTGGGAATGGACCAGGTGCTTTCTCAAAATGACCAATCAACTTCCCAAGTTTTTGTGGGCTTTGGATAGGGTTCATCCCCTAGTTAGACTGGCAAGCCTCTGTGGTCCAGCACCTCTCCCGCGTTCCCCAACAATCTGGTACTGGAGAGGGCAAGGGAGGAGCGTTAATCCCCTTGGTGGGGCACTGCTATGATCTCCTGGAGCGTGAGAAGCTGTAGCTTCCTGGTGGTGCAGCAAGCAGGCTCCTGCTCCCCAGTTTATTAAGCTCCATGTCTAGTCTCTTTTGCTCCCCTTCCCAATATCTAGCGAAACACCAATGGTAACAGTAGCACTGAATGCATGTTTGCTGATTTGAAAATGTTAAAAACACACAAATATAAGCATATTAAAAATCACTGCCCAGCATCTTGCTTTTTCACATAATATATTCATTTATTCAATAAATATTTACTGAGCACCTACTATATGCCAAACACATTTTTAGGTACTTGGAAGTGAACAAAGCTTACATTCCTTGTCCTCATGGAGGTTACATTTTTGTGGGAAATAAATAAACAAGTAACTATATAGTGGAAGGTGATAAATGGTACAAGAAAAAACAGGTGAAAGGTACAAGGAGCAAGTGTGTGTGTGTGGGGGGGAGGGGGTTGTTGCTATTTTCCGTAGGGTGGTTAGCAAAAGCCTTGTCGATTAACTCATATTTGAACTCCGGCCTGAAGAAAGTGAGAGAATGAGCCTTGTGTATTTCTGGAGTTGAACGTTTAAAACAGAGGAAACATCCCACGGGAAGACCCTGAGGGAAGACAGTACTCCATACAAGTAACAACAAGGCAGCCATCTAGCTGAATGGAGCAAAGTTACCTCAGAAATATTCCATGTCATGGGAACATTCTAATTCTTTTTGGTATCTGCATCTCATTCTATTGTGTGTACATACCGTACTTTAAGCAGTCTTTGACTGATGGAAACTTGAGACTTCTGGTATTTTTGTTCTAGTAGTTCCCTTTGTAGTGTTAGAGAACAAATTTCAACTGAGTAAATTTGAAAATTGGATTGGCTTTATTAAGCGATTCGTGAATTGGGCAGCATCCCACGTAGCAAACAGAAGGATGCTCCCTGGAGTAATACAACATGGAAGGTGTTTATACTCAGAAAGAAGGTGGGACTAAGAAGCTAAGAGAATGAATTATTTCAGGCAAGGGCAACTTGCCTTAGGGGAAGGCAGGACTTTTTATCTGGCAGATTAGCTCACTAGTGTGGAAATTCTAGACTGATTTAAATTGTACCCCTGGGAGAGATTGGAACTGCAAATAGGTTAGTTATTAAGTTATTTGGTCTGGTGGTGTAGACTAGCAAAAGTAACTCCATTTTGTCCTGAAATAGAAAAAAAAAAAACAATGCACACAGTGCACACACAACAAAGGGAGTTTCAGTGATGGAACTGCTACTTTTTAATTTCTTATTTATTAAAAAAATAACAATATTTATTATTTCTATAAGAATAAAATAAAAAATGGAAAGAAACCTGCCCTGGCTGGGGTGGCTCAATTGGTTGGAGCATCATCCCATAAACCAAAAGGTTACCGGTTCAATCCCCAGTCAGGGCACATACCTAGGTTGCAGGTTCAGTCCCTAGTTGGAGTGTGTATGAGGCAACCAGCTGATGTTTTTCTCTCACATTGCTGTTTCTCTCTCTCTCTCCCCCCTGCCCTCTCTCTCCTTCTTCCCCTCTCTAAAATCAATGAGGATGAGCCAGCAGACAATTCTATGCAAACCCTGGGAATGGCTCAGGGCCATTTATGCAGGGAATTCCAGAGCACTGGGTACTTAGAACGTTCTAGAAGAGGGGCTTCAGGTCCTCGACTCTCTCCCACCCCTCCGCTGATGGTCCACCCCAATGGAAAGGGCAAGCTAGAGAAAGGGCAGAGCAAGGCCCTCTAAAGCACAGGGCCAAGACCAGGGGCTGCTCTGGCCCACTCTAAGGCCAGCACTGCACTCATGAGAAGCTCTGGCTGGGGGGCAGGTGGATTGGATCAGACCCAGAGAGCTGGCTGAGGGGCTGAGATGAGCAGAGCTGCTGCACAGTTGAGAGGAATCTTCAAAGGGAGCTGTGGGTTGAGCTGGATGGTAAAAGTGGGAAGACTTAGAGAGCAGGTGAATGGGAGGGCCTCTGGTGAGGCAGCCAGAACTGAGTCGGTGGACCCCAAAGACATAGTCTCTTCAGGCAGAATGGTGAGAGTTTGGACTATGAAGTCAGAGTGCGTGTGTTCAAATCCTACCTCTGCACTCTGGTTTTGTGACTTCAGTCAAACTACCTAAACTCCCTGAGTATCGGTTCCCTCACCTGTAGAATGGGGATAATGATAACAGTACCTCTCCCACAGGTTCATGGAGAGGATAAGTGCCTGTTTAAGTGCTTCATGAACCTTGGCTATCACTAAGGAAACTGAGACTCCAAAGGTGATTTTTCTGCCCTCCAGTGCTACTTGTCTCGCCTCAGGGAGAGAATGAGGATGGGTTTACTCCATTGCTTGAACACTCATTTGCTTAGCAAACATTTATGGAAACTTACAGAGCATGGTCCTCACCTCCTTCCTCCTCGCTTAAACCCCAGGAGGACCATGACAGGTCATTGGAAAGGTGCTGCTGGAGTGTGGAGATCTGGTTTCTGTGGTTCCTGTTCTGAACGGGTGCGTGCCATTGGGTGAGGCACCCAGTCTCCGTGGCTTCATTGTGCAGTGAAGTCATCACCACAAAGTGTATGCCTCAAAGTGTGGACCACAGACCTGTAGCCTCGGCATACCTGGATCACGTTAGAATGTGAAATCTTGGGCCTCTCCTTAAGAGTCAGAACCTCCAGGGCTGCCCCTGAGGACATCCTGCTCTCTGAAGTTTGAGGATCCCTGGGGTGAATTGTCAGAGGTCTTCACGGAACCTGGCTCCATAGACCTTCTCAGGTGCCGATGCAGGAAGGCTAATGGGCTGGGCTTCACTGTAACAGGCACCTATGGGGTTCTGAGGAAACAGATGTTCCCTTCCACCCATTACAGCTTGGAAACTGCTGTGGTCTGAATGTGTGTGTCTTCCCAAAGTCATATGTTGAAATCCTAACCCCCAAAGATGGTGGTATGAGAAGGTGGGGCCTTTGGGAGGTGCTTAGGTCTTGAGAGTAAAACCCTTGTGAATGGGTTAGTGCTTTTATAAACGAAGCTCGACAGAGCTTCCTGTCCCCTTCTCCTTAAAAAGGAAGATACAGTGAAAAGTCTGCATCTTGGAAAAGGGCCCTCACTCCACCATGCTGGCACCCTGACCTTGAATGTCCAGCCTCCAAAACTGTGAGATACAACTTTTTGTTGTCCTTACGTCACCCAGAGTGTGCTATTTTGTTAGAGCAGCCTGAATGGATAAGATACAGCTGGGCTCCAGGTCTAGTGCAAGAAAGTTCAGGGCCCCTTGTTCAAAAGCAGGAGAAAAGCTTTTTCTTTCTTCTGTGGGGTCTCTCTTGACTCATCATGTATTTTAAAATTTGTTATTTAATGTGACACCCTCTCAGGCATGGGGGAACACTTGCCTGGGTGAGTGTAGACCCTCATGGGCTGCCCTAACCCCCTACTTCCCTGTGTTTACACCCAGGTCTCTGCTGAAGGCACTGCAGCTCACAGGATGACCTCTGAGCTCTGGCTGGAGCAAAAGTGATTACAGCTGGAAGAAAATGCAGCCAGCAGCAACCTGGTATTTAAGGTGATTAATGAATGGATTTGGAAATTTCCTCCTGCTTTGGCCTCAGCCTGCACCTGATCTGTGGTCGATGCAGCAGTACATTTCTGTATAATCCCTTTTGACAGCTGGGAAGAGGGCAAACCCAAAAGACTAACCCAATTACAGTAAAGGAGAGATCTGCCTGCTCCCTGTTGACAAGGTGAATACAAGGGCATCCTAGTTCAGGGATAGAGTGCTTCAGGCCCGGCAAGCTGCCGGCACCAAAAGTGCTTTCCTGTCCAGCTCCCTGGCATATATTTACTTTGTGACAAAGGTGGCTGTCACTGCTGGGCTGCGTAAAGTAAGGTGATGTGAAGGCAGCCAAAGTAGTTGGGACTCCATGTACCCCCACAGCCAGGCCTGTGACGGGTCCACCCAGGCTGAGAGGTACAGTGGTAAGAGCCCTGATGAGGAACTCAGGGAAGCTGGGGTCTCCTCTGATTCCTTATCTTGTGGGGTGGCCCTGGGTAGATATTCAGCCTCCCTGGGCCCCAGTATTCTCATCTGTAACATCAAGGTATAAAATTAGATTATCCTCCAGCTTCACCACTCCTTTATTTTAGCATTTCATATGGTTAAAGATTTAAAAGAGATATTTCAGCCTGTGCAGTTAATTTTATGAGAAGACTATTAAGAATGGAATATAAACCATAAGTTGTTACGCCACAAAAGGCTAAAATGTCATTAGAGTGTGATGTTTCTTTCACAGGCAGTCCCCTTTCACAGCAGAGCTGTTGAAGGCATCTAAAGAGGAAAGGGCTGTATTCGGACCTGAACTGAGGAAGATGTAGCAGGATGCCAAGTTTTGGAAGAATTGAAGACAGAAGAATCCAGGTAAGTCATTCCCAGCAGTGCCTGGCGGAGTGGCCAACAGCCCGCAGAACAACGTGTCCAAGTTTTCTTGTTGACTCCGGCGACACATACCTCACGCAGTGCTCTCCACCTGTGACAAAGACCCACTGCGGTGGTGGGAAACACGGAGAATGTGAACGGCCACCGCCAGGAGCAGATGGAAGAGCAGGCTGTGAGCCTGCTTGACGAAACAACTGGACCCTGCCTCCTACTGCATTCTCTGCTCCTCCTCCTGCAGAAGCAATGGTCCCACTTACCCCCAGTCTCCCAGGCCCTCTTCGTCCTGGTATGCTGCCAGCACCCCATGCGGGGGCCCCGCCTCCTCCTGGGATAATGCCAGTGGGACCTGCTCCTGGAGCGAGGCTGCCTATGGGAGGCCACATGCCAGTGATGCCTGGACCTTCCATCAGGAGACCTCCCGCCCGTCCCATGGTGGCACCCACTCGGCCAGGAATGACTTGAGCAGACATAAGGAGAGAGGGGAGCCTCCTTCTATCACTTGTATTATTACTCGTGCTACCTCACCAGGAGATCCTGGTGCTGTGGCTCTGGGTGATTTCTAACAGTGTGACAAGGAAGTCCTGCTCCCTCTTCTCATCTAAATGAGAGTAGTTTTGAAGGGGAGTAGTGGGACCAAAAAAAAGCAATTTTTGTTTGTATTGTGAAATGTGAAAATAAAATTGTCAATTCTTTTAGTTAAAAAACAAAAAAGAATCCAGGTAAAGGCTGTGCTTACATACATGCCTTTGCCTTTACCAGATAGCACCAAGCTGCCCTCCCACCCCTCCCTCTCTCCCTCCTGCCCGCTGACAGGGTCACACTGCCTCATACTCACGACCACGTGGCTTTGTCAGGCCTCTGCATTTTTGCCAACCAGATGGCTGTGAACCGGCATTTCATAGTAATTTTAACTTGCATTTCCTTGGTGAGCAGATCATTTGGACATCTTTTGTATATTTATTGGATATTTATGTTTCCTCTTCTGTGAATTTTCTGTTACTGAATTTTTTGATCTGTAAGATGCACCTAGGTTTTAGAGGAGGAAAATGGGGAAAAATTTTTTTAAAGCAAAAAATGTGGTAAAATATTTAATAACATAGGCCGCTATGCACCCCACCCCCGCCCCGCCCCACCACAGTGAGCCAGGTAAGCTACATTCGGACTATAAGATGCACCCCTATTTTCCTCCCAAATTGAGGGGTATGTCTTATAGCCCGAAAAATATGGAAGTCTTTTGTCTACTTTTCTTCATGTTCTTTTAAAATCTCACCCTGCTCTACAGAATCTGGATACTAATCTTTTGTCATTTATATGCAATGCAGATGTGTTTTCCCAGTTCGTATTTGGTTTTTCAACTTTGTTTATGGTGACTTGAAAAAAACAACCAGTTGAATTTATCAGCGTTTTAATTTATGATTTGTTCTTGAGTATCTTTATGAGAAATCCTTCTCTACCCTCAAGTCACAAAGCAATTTTAAAATTTCTCCAATATTTTTAAAAGTTTTAAGTTTTCCTTTCATCTTTACACTTTGACATACTGAATTTATTTCTTATATATGGTGTAGGGTAAAGTAAGGTAAAAATCCAGTGCTTTCTTTTTTTACATGAATGCCTAGCTGTCCCAGGATCACATGCTGACTGCTTCGTGGCCCTGCTCAGCGCCCCCCCCCGGCCCCCCCCCTTGCCCCGGGCCAGGAAGAGGGCTGGACATGCGAGGTGCCCACTCTCAAGGTCATGAGGGTCTGCAGTGGAGAGTGAGTACCTTCTTCAGTTTTGCACCCTGGGTGCACTGCTTGCCCCACTCTACTCCTGCTGCCTCTCTCCCCTTCCAGAGGACCCAGCCCATGGCAGAAGATCTTGTCCCAACACCGACACACACAAGACTTTGGGTCTCCTGCCCAGGAATGTTGGTTCCTGAGACAGAAGAGTCTTTGTGAGAAAGGAGGAGAAAGAGCCCTGACATCTCCTGTGGCCTCCAAACTGAGGAAGGAGGGCTGCCTGGGTGTGCAGGGAGGGCAGGATTGGCACTGGTGCCTCCGAGGTACAGTGAGAAGCTTGGTAGTTTATTGAGGCTCCTGAGGGCAAGGGGCCGGTGCATGCGACGCCTTTCCCCTCCGTGCTGTCTTATGGGCACCTTGCCGGCTCTGCCTCTGCCTTTGCCTTCTCCACAGAATGTGGGAGGTACTTGAAGGTACCCCAGACAGTTTAGGTTACTGCATAGGTGTGGAACTCATAACAGTAGGAGTAGAGAAAGATTGTCTTTTAATTTCCTTTCAGTACTTCTTTTTGTATCTGGCAGAAAGTCTTCCTTTGGTCTAACCTGTCAAGCCTCTCTAATACTTGCTAACTCCCATTTTAAACTCCTAAAGACTGGCCCTCAGGCTTTGGATCCTTGGAAGCTCTGGTATCTAACTAGACAGATATTCAATCACATTATTTTGTTTGCACTGTATTTGTTGGGGGTTGCCTTCTATTCTGGCAAGTGATTGCAGTTTGCTATTAGTGATGCTAATAGAAAGTTTCCTTTTTAATATGTGTATTTGAGCAAAGAAGTTAGCCTCATGTATGTAAAAATCACATTTATGTGCACATTTGGATTAAGAGATGTAGAAAAGCAGGGTCAGCAGAATGTTGGTGGTTATCTCGGTGATTTTTGTCTTCTTTATACATTTTTTGTGTTGTTTGCATTTTTTTACAAGGAGCATCCGTTATTTATAGAGCTAGAAAATACCTATTTTTGTAATGGAGAAAGGTACATGTGTTTAAAGGAATGTACTAAGTACATAATACAAGGAGTACAGGCTTTGGCAACATAACGGACTCAGCCTGAGTGACTTGGTGCTGGGAGACTGAGGAACGGCCCTGGGCAAAGGGCAAGGACAGTCTACCTGTCATGGACAATTCGGGCGCCTGCTCCCGGGGCTGGGCTGTGTCTTTTTAGCACTGTTCAGGGGATTTTGTTTCAGAGTCTCAGCTACAACTTTTGAGTCAGGTAAAAGCATTGATCATTTGACAAGATGGGGCCGAGTTTCTGTGGTCTGTTCGATCTCTTCTTTGCCTGCATTTGGATGCTTCACGTTGGGGCAAAGGGAATTTGGCCAGGGTCTAGATTTCTCTCATTGGGAATGTGTCCTGTGAATGGTGTGTTGTACCAGACCTGATAGGTGACAGCCTTCTCCCTGCTTGGCTGCTCCCTTGCTGCAGAGTCACCACTGTCTGGCTCTCTTCCCAAATAGTCCTGGCAGCTGCTGCCGTTCATGGTGCTGGCTCTTCCCCAATGCAGAACATCATTTAACAGGAGCCCCTGGGGCAAAGGATTCCTTATGTGAAGGAAGTCTTGGGTTCATGGCCCTCAGGAAAAGGTTCTTTTTCAGATCACACTCTGAGTTACTATTTAATTTTTTATAGGGCCGACATGGTCCAGACACAGCAAGGAGCAGACAGTGAATCCCAGCTCTTCCCTGGGTGTTTACCTGACTTCGTGGTCCTATTCCTATTTGGGCCTGTGATTATGGGACAGATGGGGGCTGGGCCTATGGTGTCTGCCACCCCGAGGTAATACAGACCTTGTATGTGGTCACTAACCCATAGGCACTGCAGTCAGTAGGACAGACAGTCACAGGCCCTGCCCTCATGGGGGTGACAGTTGGGGAAGGGGCAGACACACAATGGCAGTGAAGAGGGTTGCAGGAGGGTCCAGCCTGCACCCTGCAGACTGTTTGCAGCCCAGGATGGCTATGAATGCGGCCTGACACAAAATCGTACATTTACTTAAAACATTATGAGATTTTTTTTGTGATTACATGTCACAATGTACTTAATGTGTGACCCAAGACAACTCTTCTTCCAGTGTGGTGCAGAGATGCCAAAAGGTTGGACACCCCTGGCACGGGGTGGGGACCCTGCTACAACACTTGGCAGTAGTGTCTGCAAGCGGGGCTGGGAGGGGTGTCTGAACAGAAAGCATTAGACTGAGACATTGTGGGGGAGGGGAAATTTTTCCCTTTTCCTCTGAGTTATTCTAACTGGCCTGATAATCAAATTGGCATGAGACAGATTAAGGGGAAAATAACCAAATTTAATTATGTATGTGCATACAGGAGTTCCTGTAAGACTATGGGACCTAAGGACAAATCAGGCAGTTGAGGCTTATATGCCACCTTGAGCTAGGGAGAAGGAGGTAGTGGTTTATACTTTAAAGGGAAGGTAGGCAATTCACAGATAGATGGGAAGGCACAAATATTTGGTAAATGAATTCGTGCCAGGCCAGCCAGAAACAATGGGACACAGAGGGGAGTCTAACAAATAAGTTTTCTAGGTTCCTCCCTGTCTGCCACACTTAGTTTATATTAAAATATAAATCTGCATGCTGGCTCTTTCCTGGAGCAGGTTCTCTGTTTCAATTCATCTAGGCAATTTTGGGGAAGGTCAGAGTTTTCTACTAAGATTCAGTTCTTGAGTTCAAAGAACTCAAAGTTCAAAGTTCATACTCAGTTCCAAGACTCAGGTCTTGGGTTTTTTGTTTTTTAGATAACCTTAAAATAAAAACTATTCCAAAAAAGGCATATTCTGGGGTAGCAAAACTCTGCTCTTCTTCAACACAAGTGAAGACTTCACTAGGTGAGGAGATGTGGGGAGGAGTGGTCCAGGAAGAGGGAACAGTGTGTGCAGAAATCCAGAGGCCTGAGGGCCCTGCTGTGTTCAGCTAGCCGGGCACCTCCTTTAGGTGGCTAAAGCAGAGAAAATAGGTGGAGAGCTGGGTAGGGCCCACATCCTGCTGGACCTCCTAGAACAGGCATTCTCAACCGAGGGCAGTTTTGTCCCCCAGGGACATTTGGTGAGATTGTCACAAGTTGGTTGTCACCAATGTGCTTGTGTGGGTGTGTGGGGGAGCTTCTGACGTCTAGCAGGGAGAGGCCCTGGATGCTGTGCACACCCTTGTGGTGCTCAGGACAGCCTCTGGCAACAAAGACTTATCCAGCCGGAAATGTCAGTGGTGCTGACATTGAGAAACTGGCATCCCTTTAAAGGCTTTGTTCTAAAGCCAAGAGGAAGCTTTGATGGAGTTTTATACAGGAGAGGGACATGATCAGATTTATGTTTTCAAGTGATCAGTCCAGCAGCTCTGAGGAAACTTTGAAATCTAACTGTTCTAGTTCAGGGCCCCACTTAGTAGTTTTGGACCCTTTTCTCCAGCTTGGGAATTTCCAGCTTCTTTGATTTTCTCTCCCCTCCCCTCCCTGGGGCTTACCTTTGACTGCTTTGTGGACATCTAGGTCTCTAGGGAAACCCACCCAGTTCAGAGAAAATGATTCAGATACTTAGGAAGAGCTAAGCAGGCCAGGGGGTTTTCCACTGAGCACAACAGACATAGTGCTGGGGTCTGCAAAATGTTTAAGTCATTAAATGTTTAATGTGTCAGGCAGAAAATGGCCCCCAAAGATGTCCTAATCCCCCAAACCTGTGAATATGTCACTGTACACAGCAAAGGGATTTTACAGATGTGGTTAAATTAAGGAACTTGAAGTGGGAAGTTATCCTGGATTCTCTGAGTGGGCCAATGCA
The DNA here is from genome assembly GCA_004024845.1 of Tonatia bakeri. NCBI lineage: Eukaryota > Metazoa > Chordata > Mammalia > Chiroptera > Phyllostomidae > Tonatia > Tonatia bakeri. Next base: position 293,881 of record PVIA01000758.1, read on the forward strand.
ATCACAGGGGTCCTTACAAGAGCAAGACAGGAGAGTCAGATTCAGAGGAGATAAGGTGACAGAAATGGTGGGGGTCAGGGAGAGAGATCTGAAGGTGCTACACTGCTGGCTTTGAAGATGGGAGATGGGCCAATACCATAAAATAATAAAGTTCTGTGACGCTAAGTTTTTGGCAATTTGCTAAAATAGCAACAGGAAACTAATACAACCTGGAAGAAGTTTCTATTGGCTCTGACATAATAAAGAAAACCTGCAAAATAAAAATTAATAATGCCACTTATTTTAAAATTTGTCTTATAATACATAATACGTGCAAGGATGTGTAAAGACCAGTATAACACACAACCAGGTTATCACTTACCCAACTCAAGAAATGACCCATCCTGGATGTCATTTTTCTATCTTCCTCCTACAGGTAAACAATATCCTAAATTTGGGACTTATTATTCACATATATTTTTATACCTGTATCTCCAATCAACATATAATTCTATTTTATATAAATGACATCATGTGTGTGTTTTGTCATGCAATTTGCTTCTTGTTGATGGATATAGTGACTGCATGTTACTCTACTGTATGATTGTGTCATACTTAATTTACCTATTCTGTTCATAAACATGTAAGTTGTTATCAGTTTTGGCTATTACAAGCAATGGAGCCATGAAAAATTTTGTGCTTGTCTCTTGGTGCATCTCTGCAAGGGTTTCTCTAAGGGTTATTCCTAGGAGTGAAACTGCTAGAACTTTGGATGAACAGGTTTTCCAGAGAGTTGCAAAGTGTCCTTCACAGAGGTCAGGCCAATCTTCATACAACCAGCAATGCATAGGCCTGGTGGTGATACTGTTAGACTATAAGAATGCTGATATGATGGGTGTGAAATGATATTTTATTGTGCTTTTTAACTTTAATTTTTCTGGATTGCTATGAAATTGAGCAATCCAGAAAATGAAAGTTAGTAAGCCATTCCTGTTTCTTCCTTTGTAAAATGCCTGCTCATTTCTTTGCCCATTGTTCTATAGAGCTGATTGTCTTTTTCTTATTAGTTTGTGGAAATTCTTTAATTATTTTTGATACTAACCCTCTGCCATTATGTGTGTTGTAAATATCTTCTCCCATTTTGTAGTTTGTCTTTTCATGAAGACATAGTGTCTGCTGAGGCAAGGATATCATCTTATTCTCAGGGAGCATTTGGGCAGAAATTCAGTTTTATGGTCCACCCAGGATACTGGTCTGCTAACTTAGTTTCAAGGCTAGGCTGATGCAGATAGTTAAGGGGTGTTTCATAAAATAATTTTCAAAGTGAGGAGTGTCTTCTGGACACTCAGTTTTGTTTTGTTTTAAGATTTTGTTTATTAGGTTGTGGAGAAAAAGGGACCCTAGTGCACTGTTGGTGGGACTGCAGACTGGTACAACCACTATGGAAAACAGTATGAAACTTCCTCAGAAAACTAAAAATGGATCTGCCTTTTGACCCAGCAATTCCACTGCTGGGACTATATCCTAAGAATCCGAAAACACCGATACAAAAGAACCTTTGCACGCCAATGTTCATAGCAGCACAATTTACAATAGCTAAGTGCTGGAAGCAACCCAGGTGCCCATCAGTAAATGAATGGATCAAAAAACTATGGTACATTTACACAATGGAATTCTATGCAGCAGAAAGAAAGAAGGAGCTCCCACCCTTTGCAACAGCATGGATGCAACTGGAAAGCATTATGCTAAGTAAAATAAGCCAGGCAGTGAAAGATAAATACCATATGATCTCACCTTTAACAGGAACCTAAACAACAAAACAAAGAAACAAGCAAAATATAGTCAAAGACACTGAAATAGAGGACAGGCTGAAAGTGACCGGAGGAGAGAGAAGAGGGAGTTTCAGGGAAAATGGGAAGGGTTTACAGGAACAAATTTAAAGGACACATGGACAAAAACTAGGGGGGGAGTGGTAATGGGAGGGAAGTGGGGAGGGATGGGTGGGCAGGCTGGAATGGGAGTAAAAGGGAGAGAACCGTACTTGAACAATGAGTAAAATAAAATTAAAAAAAAAGATTTTGTTTGTTTGTTTTTAGAGGAAGGAAAAAAAAGAGGGAGAGAAACACACATGTGTGAGAGAAACATCAATCAGCTGCTTCTCGCAACACCCCAGCCGGAGACCAGGCCTGCAACCCAGGCATGTGCCCTGACTGGGAATCGAACTGATGACCTTTCACTTTTCAGGATGATGTCCAACCAACTGAGCCACACTGGTCAGGGCATCAGTTTTGTTAATAATTCCTCATGAATGATATCCAAATATTTATTTAAACAAGGTATCACAAGCCCAATGCCTACAGGGGCCAGGTTGGTAACATAAAAGATTAAAATGGGCTGGGTGGGACATGCAGCCCTCTCAGGGGCACTTATCTGAGGCTGCCCTAGTGTTTTAACCCTCACAACAACCCTATGAAGTAGATGATGGTATTACTGTATTTTGCCATGTATAATGAGCACTTTTTTACTCAAATTTTTTAGGAAAATATAAGGATGCATATTATACACGGGTAGTACTAATTCCATATCTATATAAATGTTTTTAATTCTTTCATTTATGCTCATGCATTAAAAGTGTAACTCTAGAAAACAATAATGATATCCATATGCAAAATAATCCCCTGGAATATGATAATCAGTTTTGTTTCTAAATATAAATAAATAGAAAATTGAGTTAAAAAATTAAAATGAAAGATTTTTTTCCTGAAAGTTCGGGCCAAAAATGTGGGTGCGCATTATACATAGGAGCACATTATACATGGCAAAATATGCTATTCTTATTTTACAAATAAGAAATCCAGGCTTAGAGAGGTTAAGCAACTTGCCTGGTCACATAGCCAGAAAGTCAAAAAGAGCCAAGATTCAAAACTGGGCTGTCTGCCTCTAGGGTCCACACTCCTAACTATGATGCTATAATGATGCTTAAGGTACAAGAAATAGTTCACATGTCTCTTACCTCTATTACAAGAAATATGGCAGTGCAGGTGAGATTGTAAGCAGCACCTGGCAGTTCGCCTCAGTGTTGGGAATTATTAGGGCACTGTGAGGACTGTGCAAGCTGGAGAGGAAAAGCCTGTCACATGGGTCCTCGATTCTTGCCTGACAGTACGGAATGCAGAGCTACTGTTGCCAGATCTAATTTTTTTTCAAGAGAAGCTGCAAATCCAGATTTTTATGAGAATGGCAATTGATTTTTTTAAGTATAATAATCAAATTCAGTAATTTTGCAATATTGCTCAGGCCAAATAAAATATTTTTGTGGGCTTACACATTATGACCTTTGATTTGGCTTAGAATGAATAACTTGTTTATAGCCTGAACTACCCTTGGGGGGGTAACCAGATTCATAAGAACCACGTGAAATAATATTTCCTTCTACTTGTACTACAATAACCTCTTTCAAGTAACAAGTATCTCCCTGTAATACAATACTTAGGAATTTGGAGTCCTCCATACAATCTCATAGACTTTAATCATATCTCAAATCGTCTTTCCACACAGAAGCTGTGGCTGATGTTCTTGGTGTCCACTAGCTCCACTGAACTTTGAGAAGATGATTGTCTTTTCTTCCCAGGACAAAGCAAGTGTCTTGATATTATAATTTACTTGAAATTACTGCAGTATTGATGAGTAATGCTGTTTACTCTCTGGTTAGATTAAGCTCCAATTCCAGGTCATGTGGCAAGGTGGCCCCTACAAGTGCTTGAGTAATCTGTATTTTGCTCTGCAGCAGACACTGCAAATCAGCACAATAATATCATAAATGGATTTTATTTGATGACATTAGCGGCTTTGTCATTAGCATGAGGAATGATAGATAAGAGCTCTTACTGATGAAATGAAAGATAGTCAAGGTATGTGAACAGGCTAAAATATTTTAGGGCACTCCTCACATTTGCCAAACATTGTTTGAGAGTCTAGCAAGGCTATTAGCGTGAACCTGTAAGGATGGTGCCAGACACTTGATCCTGAGCCACTCCTGTCTCCAGACACAGCTTTAGGGGGTTTCTTGCTGCCTGGTGCTGATCACAAGGATAATGAAATGCCTCTGAAACGTTGTTGGTTCTGCCTTTGGTGAACTGTTTACGCCAGGTAGTGGTTGGATCACTTAAAAGGACAGGAGCTGGGCCTTGGGGGAACCTACAGAGCAGGTCCCATGAAATGCTCTGTGCCTAATTGCTCATGAATGTTTATTTAATAAATGTCTGTATAAAGGGTTAAAATCTGGTTCAAGCTTTGTTTTTGTTATAACTTAATAGCAAGCAGCTGACTTTCACCCACTTCAAAACATCTTGGGCTACTTACAGACTAAAATTAACTTAGGCTAGTTCCCCAAAACATGATAGTGGAGAGTCAGACCTCAGAGATGAGAGTTGGCAACTGAAGAAGGCCCCAGGAGTATCGGATCATCCTTATTTCCATTCCGTCCATGCTGCAGATGGGCCTTTGAGCCCAGACTGGAGCTGCCTCTGCTCTTTCCTCCCCCACAGCCTTGTGAGGTTGCCTGTGAGAGCTGTTGAGAATCTGAGTCTGGAGGGGCTGTATAGAATCAAGTGGCTCCTGGAAATCAGCTCCTCCCACCATAGGAAGCAAGCAGTAAAGCTGGGCTGCAGGGAACCAGCTCTGTTGAATGCTTGCCAGTAAACATCTTAATCTGAAGTCTGAATTAGAGAAGTGGTTTTCCAGTTTGCGCTTTTAAAAACAGTACCCTCCACAGCTCATTGTGCTAGATCACAGACGCCTATAGACACTTTCCCTGCCCTTGAAAGGCTAACAGGATATCTTCATTTCAATAAATAGATTAATAAATATGGCGAAGCTCTTTTTCAGGGACCGCCACAGCACCAACCAGTGCTTCTGTCAGAGACACTCCTCTATTTTCCCTTTATTTCTTTCTCTGTGAAATCTTGACTTTATAAATCCTTTTCCTTACCCCTTTATTTTTCCTGCTATGGTCCCTGAGCTATGGTCCCTAAGCTATCTGTGGCCCCTCAAACTTCAGTATTTATCTTTCTTTAATTTTCACTCATGCTCCCTGGCCTGAATCTTAACCTTAAAATTATACTCAGTGCAGATACTCGCTCTTGTTCTTGAGTGTCACAGGACGTTCAAAGCATTCCTCTTTTATGTATAGATAGATATCTGTTCTCCCCAACTACGTAGACCTATTAAGGACAGGGGCTGTTTTTAACTTCTTTTTTTTTCTCCCTGCTCTATAGCACCTACTCTACAAATAGATTCTTAACAAACAAATATCACTTCTCATCCCATGTAGAAGATTTACAGTCCATAAATATGTAATTCTTTTTTAATGGAAATGGAAGTCTCTAGATTGAGGTTGTGGCCACTAATATTATAACTAACATTGTAAAATATTTATTAATCCAGCAACAACATTCATAAATACTCTTAAATTCTTATAAACATCCTTATAAACATTCATCAATTCTCATACAATAATCCTATTGTTCCCTGTAACCAATGAGAAGATTATGACACAAAGTTTAATAATTTGCCCAAGGTCATGGGGATCTCCTACCCTGGGGGAGTCCCAAACACTGCATAGTGAAGGGGTGGAGGAAGGGGGAGGATTTCACAGAGGAAGTTGCTTCTCAGCAAGACTATAAAGTAAGGCCTCCTTACTAGTTTGGTAGTGTAAACATATGTCCACAAATTCTTTGATATGCTTCCCCTGAAAAAGTGGAGCTTAATTACTGCCACTTGAGTGTGAGCTGTCTTACTTATAGAATAGCATGTGGCAGAAGTGAAAATGTATGGCTCCTGAGACTAAGTCATGAAAGGCATTGTGGCTTCCTCCTTGCTCTTTCTCTTGGTCACACATTCAGTAGTGGACACTCACTCGAAGGATACTGAACAGCCCAATGGAGAGGTTCATGTGGCAAGGAATGGAGGTCTCTCTGCCAATAGCCAGCAAGGAACCTTGCCAGAAATCACTTGAGCAAACCATCTCAGAAGCAGATCCTCCAGCCCCAGTTGAGCCTTCCGATGATAGCAACTCCAGCTGACTTCATGACTGCAGCATCACAGGAGACCCTGAGCCCAGTCACCCAGCTGAACCACTCCTCAATGCCTGACCCACAAAACCTGTGAGATAATAATATATATTAGTTATATTACACTGCTAAGTTTTAGAGTAATGTGTTATACAGCAAAGATAACCAATACAACTAAATTAACCTCTAAGTGAATAGTTCTTACCTGTTGGGGTGTCAGGGGCCCTATTGAGAATCTGATAAAAGCTATGGTCCCTCTCCTCAGAAAAATGCACAGACACAAAAACATGTAGCTCCCAGTTTCTGGAGGAGCATATAGTCTGATAAAGCCCTTTTGTGGATATCAAGTTAAAAACTTCTCTGAACACTGTAATAGTGCAAGTGTGAACTCTTTCCCACAAAATCCCTTTCCTGTGAGTGACTAATTTAAAACATTTCTGTATCTTTTCTTCTAGTTTATTTTTCTTTGAGTTAAAACAACCAGTTAGAGAAGGATTTCCCACCACATTCCCCATGGGCTCTTTGCACCAGTGTATTTCTGAGAGCAAAGGGGTCAAACTAACTTTTCCCATGGTTCTATTTCTGTGACTCAATGCTTTTGAAACAGAGAGGGTGAATGGTGGGATTTCCAGAAAAGCTAGGAACAGTCATTATTAGAAATACAGGAAGGAAGTGTGTTTTTGAAAAATTAAAGCTCCAGGGTTCAGAGCTACATGAGTCAGCTTAGTTTGTATTCTCGGGGACACACCAGAGCATTTGAGGGAATCTTACTGAGCTCACTCTCCATCCACTTTAGCCCCTCCATCCTTGTGTTCGTGTCTCTTGGCTGACATCACTAGTGCAGACAAGAAGCATAGTTATTTCTCCCCATCTTCCACCTGGGGAGATGAATACTTCTAAGGGGACATAGATACAGGAGGAAGAACTACCATAATTCCTCTGTGAAGTCAGCATCTGCTAAATCCCTCAAAGCTGTGATTTCTGAGCAAATCAAGGACAGTAATCACAGCTCTCAGAGTCACTTCCGTTTTGGGGACCCCAGAATGGTTTTCACTTCCATTCATGAGCAAACTTCCCTTGACTGCAGAAATGTCACATAACACAGGTGGCATAACCCAGGAAGAGGGACAGTGCTTGAGGGCATGATGGTGTGTTGTTTGGGGCAAATTAAGACACCTTAACAGGGGTTGTATATATGAGACTGGAACTCAAGAGAGGTCTGGTTTCAGAGATATTTGGGAGCTAAACCATGAGGAAATTATATTTAACATGTCAATTGTATTTATCATGAGTAGAGGCTCACAGGTGGTCTTAGAAAGAGCTTGTTAATGGAGTGGAGAAGGCAGAAGCCTGATTGGAGCAGGCTGAGGAGTGAATGAGGTGACAGGCTCACTAAAAACATGGGCTAAACATAGTCACCCAAGATTTGCCATTGAATAAGGCAGAGACTTCTGCAGCCTCTATTTTGGGCAGTGGTCTACTCTAAGGGGAAATTGGAAGATTCTGCTGAAATAACTCTTTTCATTTTGCTGTTTGTTCAGAATCTAGTTTCACTGAATGAGTACAGTTACATTTTTCATAAACAGAGGTAGCTGTCTAGAGATGTAAACTGTGGTGTGAAAAAGATGCAACTAAATGAATATAAATAAGTAGATCAAAAGTCATCTGCCCAAACTAGAACTATCAGAGAAGAAAAAGCCTAGCCAGGCACAGTGACACATGAGAAGCTGATAAATCAAAGAACTGAAGGATAAGGGGTTATGAGGGGACACAGGTAATCCAAAGGTGGGGGAGGGGTGATAAGCTGATTTCTGCTGCCTTGTCTGAATGGATATAACCTGAGACACCTAGCCTCTGAATAATTAGTACCAGTCTGAGATGTATCTAGAAATGGCCAGATTGCACCAAGTAAATTCTAGGACTTTGATTTAGAACACAGAGATCATGAGTTGTAGTATTATTTCATTTGAAATGAATTGATTTCCTATATATTTTAACAAATAATTATCTGTGTTTAATAATCTTTTTGGTTTAAAAAAAAGTGAGTATAGACAACATTTTCCATATGCTTCCCCAGGCTGCTGACAGGTGCTGCCCTCACAGTTCCTGCTGTGTTTCTCTGTGCTCAACATTCACCACCTGCCTCTAGGACTATGTTACTATGACAACCTGTCTAGTGATTCTGTCCTTTGTAGACACTGGCTATATGTGGTCCCCAGTCCTTTGGCAGAGCTCAATATGTGGGTTCTATGGGCCACACTTTCTTAGGCCTGCATTCACATTTAGATAACATCTCAAGCCCTATAGAAAGTCCTTCCTCAGGCCGGGACCCTGTTCCCACTGCAGACTTCTCTGCCGCTGTCCCCTGCTTATCCCTTTAGCCATTGCTGCTGAGCTGGTGTGTTGTGATGGGATATCTGTTATGTTACACAGGCTAGAAAGATTGAATGTGAGGGCCAGCCCCAACTTTTAAGAAGCAAGGCTGAAAGCCCATAACTTGTCTGTGATGTGCTCAGCCTTGCAAAACCCCAGCTGTCTATGTGCTGTATCCACAGAAACCACCATCATGTCTTTTAAAATACAGGAAGCGAAGTAATAAAGGATAAATTTCCTGCCAAACACTTGGTGACAACCAGATAGAAGAAGAGGAACAATAAAATCGGGAGATGATGATGACTACTATATGCCCAGATGCCTTTCCTGTTGAGAAACCAGCTTGGAGGATGGAGTGAGGCACTTGGTCACAGCTGTGAGCGCAGGACAATCACATGGACAGCTCTCTTCCTTGGGAGTTGAGAAGGACAGAGCCAGCCTCCGAGTTGGTTTCTGGGAGCACTGGCCTCTTTGATGTCACAATAAAGCAAACATTGGACACTCTCAAAAGTTAGAAGCAGATCTGACTTGTTTTGTGGACTTTAGGGGCCACATGGCTTCTTTGGTGGCTGGGTCTGACTATGGGAAGTCCTGAATATATGTGGTGGCATTTGAAGTTGAGAAGTTTTTTGCCACAGCAGCTGTGCATCAGGACTCTCAGTTGTAGAAGGGCCTCCTAACAGCCCAGAGACCTTGTGTCAACTGTCACAGCACCCTCAGATGCCACCTTGTGCCTTCTGGATCCATCTCCTCCTAGGACCTGATGCAGAGTCCCACTCAATGTCTACAAAGAAAGGTTTTGGGAACATGTGAAACAATGACTTTATTGCTTTTGTTCAAGATAACAAATTTCATTATAAAAATGCAAATAATGTAGAAAAGTACAACAAAGAAAGGAAAAAGAACCCCAAACCCCAAAACCAAAACTCACTGTAAATTCTACTGCCCAGGGACAACCATTGCCAACATCTATAAAACACCATCAGAGACTCTATAGGTATGTGGGTAAATACGGTAACAATGGAATTCTATAAAAATAAGACCATACTCTGCATACTATTTGAGATGAAAAAAGTTTTTTAAGATATATTTTTTAAAGATTTTATTGATTTGTTTTTAGAGAGAGGGAAAAGGTTGCAGAAAGGGAAGGAGAGAAACATCAATGTGCAAGAGATATATTGATCAGTTGATTCTTACACATCCCCAGTTGGGGACCTGGTCCACAACCCAGGCATGTGCCCTGACTGAGAATCCAACTGGCGACCTTTCAGTTTACAGGACTGTGCTCAGTCCATTGAGTCACACTAGCCAGAGCAATAGAAAATTTTAATGTTACTTGAATTTAATGGTAGAAAAACTGAAGTGAACTTTAGAAATGACTAATTGGTTGTTTCTTCACCACAAATTCCTTAAAGATTAATTTAAAATTTTTTTTGAAATCCTCACCTAAGGGCATTTTTTCATTGCTTTTAGAGACAGAGGAAGCAGGTGGGAAGAGAGAAAGACAGAGAGAGAGAGAGAAAGAGAGAGAGAGAGAGAGAGAGAGAGAGAGAGAGAGAGAAACATCGATGTGAAAGAGAAACGTCCATTGATTGCCTCCCATATGCGCCTGGACTGGGGATCATATGCACTCAGACTGGGGATCGAACCCCCAACCTTTTGTTTACAGGATGATGCTCCAACCAACTGAGCCATACCAGCCAGGGCAATTTTTTTCATATTTAATTTTCTAATTTATTGATTTGAGAGAGAGACAGAGAAATCAGTCTGTCGTTCCACTTATTTATGCATTCATTGGTTGAGTCTTGCATGTGCCCTGACTGGGGATCGAACCTGCAACCTTGGCATATGGGATGATGCTGTAAACAACTAAGCTACCCTGCCAAGGCAAATGATTAATTCTTTTATAATTTTTAAAAAAGGAATGAAAATGTTGAAATTGGATTCGCTATGCCTTATTTTTTAAAGACAAGTTTCAATTTTAAGTACTATCTATTGACTTCCTGCTATGACTAATGAGAAATTACCCACACTTATACTTTATCCCACTGCCCAATTCTGTCTCTTGATTTTTATCATTTCCCATTGTTAATGTTTACCTCATTTTATTTGTTCTTTAATTATACTTCTTACTGTCATTTATATTTAGCTTTATTATTTAGTAGACTCAGTGCTCACCCCTCTGTTACCTTACTGTTATGGGTTGAATTATATCCTCCCCTAAAAAAGATATGTTGGGGTCTTAACTTTCAATGCCTCAGAATGTGACCTTATTTAGAAATAGAGTGTTTATAAAGTTAATCAAGTTAAAATGAGGTCTTTATAGTGGGCCCTAATCCAATATGATTAGTGTCCTTATTATAAACGGGGAAATTTGGGCACAGACAAGCACAGAGGGAAGACGATATGAAGAGACATGGGGAGAACACCATGTAAAGGTGGGAGTCATACTGCCACAAGCCAATGGACATCTGGGGCTATAAGGAGCTAGAAGAGGCAAGGAAATGTTCTTCCCTAGCTTCTTCAGAGGGAGCATGGCCCTGCCAGAACCTTTATTTCCAACTTCTGGACTCCAGCACTGTGAGATGATAAATTTGTATTGGTTTAAGCCATCCAGTTTTTGGTTCTTTGCTATGGCAGGCCTAAGAAATTAATACATCTAGTTTCTCTAGAATTTATTTCAACTCATCCCTTGGTTGGATAGATTTCATTCAAAAGTTGTTTTTCCAAGAAGGTTTTCTGGTTGCTTTACTCCCTAAGGTTTTGTATGCCTGAGAATGCTTGTCTTTTTACTTGAAGGATAACTTGATGTGTACATAATCCTTGGATTGCATTTTCTTTCTATTAGACCTGTTTAGATGTTGGACCTCTGTCTTTTGGCATTGTGAAAAAGCCCCCAAAACTTTATTTTTCTCTCTGTACATGGTTTACTAATGACATGGCCATCCATGTGAGATTTTCTTTATCCTTGGTGTTTCATAACTTCAGTAGTATGTATCTTGATGTTGAATAGTCTATATCAATTTTTCTTGGAATATGTATGTCCTTTGGATCTGTAGATTCAAGTAATTCTTACTATAAGAAAGTTCTCTTCTATTTTGAAAATAATTTATATTTAATTCCTTTTATTTTCTTTCTTTAGAAATGCCTATTTGCCATGAGAAATGCCAAGGATCCCTATTAATGGTCTTTCTTCAATAATAATAGCAATATTCTCTAGAAAAATTAACAAATATTGGTTTTTGTTTTTGTTCACTTTGTGTGGTTTCTCAGTCTTTCCACAGTGGTTCACTCCTGATACAAATAGAATACAAAGTCAGTTATTTGTATCCTATTTGTCTGCTGCTTCTAATGTAGATTCCTTCTCTTATCATTGTTTACTCTTCCATTTTTATCCTGAATCTACTAGCTTGCCTTTCATATTCTTTCATTTTTTAAATCTCTTCTTTGAATTCTATGCCTTTTCTTTGGGGTCTTTTTCTATATAGATAGTGTTGTCTGACATTTTCTTGATAACATAAAAAATTTATCAGAACATATGTTTTATTTCCTTAGTTAATTCCTCTTGCAGCATTTATTTTTGTCAGCCTTTTGTGTATGTTCCCTTTCTCTACAATTTCTATTCATAGACCTCATTATGGCTCCTATTTGATTATTACTGTCATTGAGTGGGGTCCACTACTGGCTCAATACCAGTATGACAACTGGAGAAAGTGGGAGGATTGGAGAACATCTAGTCTTCAATTTTAACAGTTTTTGTTGGTTCAAACACCCTTTCAGTTATTTCCTTTTTCTTGGAGACCATTTCCTCTCAGTTTTTGCTGTTCCAGAAGTCTATGTGGCTTAGATTTACGGGCTCCCTGCGGTGCAATCTAGCAGTGCCCTCACTTCCTCCTTTCCCTTGCATCATCCCCGCGTGTCTCCCTCTCTGGTGGCGAGGTCAGCAGGTGGTCCCTGCAGCTCTACTTCCCCCGCCACTCTGCAGTATGGGTCCCACTGTCCACAGGGTGCTCCTCAGTCTCTGGAGGCAGCCCAGCCCAGGCTGCCTCATCTCCTAGGCAGAATAAGCCTTCCACTGTGGACCTTTGAAAAAGCTGGGTCCCACCGTGGGTCCATGGAGGCACCTGGCATCTCTTTCCCATCTGGTTCTGATCCCAAAGTAAACAGCAGGTTTCCTTCATGGTTTCTGATTTGGTGCTTCCTTATCTTATTGAAAATGGAGGCTTCCCTCCTTCTATTTTTAATTTCTTTTGCTATGTGAGTGGGTTTCATAAAAGGAGAGTGGAATAAATATTTTAACAGGATGCTTTTCATTTTGAAATGCTTATTAGTATTATGTTACATCTATTTATATCTTGCTTGGGAAGATTTATTATATTTATGTGTGAACATACTATAAATTATTAAGAAAAACATCTATTTTTCCAAGTGTTTATATTTTTCTTCTATTTTAGTTTTAAAAATGTCCTTGTTTATATCACAAATAGCACTCATTTGATTGTTTGCTTCTTTTCAAAATACAGATGTATTTTTCCTTTTCTTATAAAAATAGCACATGCTCACTATAAAACATTAAAAAGAAAAATCACAGTAAACATCATCTATCATCCTACCATCTGTATGTAACAACTATTAAGTTTGTGTGATTGCCTTTTGACACATTTTCTAGGTATACATAAATGTACCTGCAATTTGACAAAAGGGGGTCATATGTGCTGTTTTGTAAAGTTTAGAAAATTATGTAAGTTCCATGCCTCTCCCCAGGGAGTAGTTTGCTGGCAATTTCTGGCAATCTACTGGCTTGTAGATCTTCTCCTGCATCTATACATAGAGTGCTCCCTGTCCATATGTCTATGTCTGCATTTCTCCTTTTTATAAGGACAACAATCATATTGGATTAGAGACCCCCCTACCCCAGTATAACTTATTATGTGTGCAATGACCCTATTTCCAAACAAGTTCACATTCTTAGGTACTGGGGGTTAGGAGTTCAACATAAAAATTTCTGGGGGACACAACCCAATTCATAACAGGTTTCCTATCAGTAGCTCATAGGATTAGCAGCAGGACAGAGTACCAGGCTAGAACAGGAGCCAAGGAATAAAAACACAGCCAGAATGATGCCCCAGGAGCAGCCAGCCTTCAATTCTGGGGCTCACCAACAGGGCACATTTCCCTGACCACTGCTGGTGTCCCTGCTGGGACTGGTCCCCAGGACCCCTCCTGCTGGGGCCTCAGACTCCTACACAGCCACTTACAATGCATCCCTGTTGTATTGTGTATCAGTGTTTTATTCCTTTCTTAATGGCTGAGTAATACTTCTTTATGTGGATATGCACAATTTGTTTATCCATTAACTTGTTTATAGACATTTGGGTTATTTCTGGTTTGGGGCTATTATAAATAGAACTGTTACACACATTCATGAGCACATCTTTGTGTGGATGTAAGCTTTCACTGCACTTGGGTAAACAAATACCTAGACTCGGGATGGCTGGGTGGCATGATAGGTATAGCTAATCTTTTAAAGAAACTGCTAATCTGTTTTACAAAGTGGTTGTTCTATTTTGCATTTTCATCAATGGTGCATGAGCTTCCAGTTCCTCACATCCTTGACAACACTTGGTAAGATCAGTCTTTTAAAATCTTAGTCATTCTGAAAGTGTGTGGTGATATCTCCTTGTGGTTTTATTTGTATGTGCCTAATACCTAATGATGTCGAGCATCTTCATGTGCTTGTTTGCCATTTGTATATCTTCTTTGGTGAAGTATCTGTTCAAATCTTTTGCCCTTTTTTATTGGGTTGCTTATCTTATTGTGGACTTGTAAGAATTCTTCATATATTCCAGATACAAGTCTTTTGTCAAGTCTATACTTTGCTAATATTTTTCCCAGTCTGTAGCTTGTCTTTTTACTTTTGGACAGTGTCTTTTGAAGAGCAAATGTCTTAAATTTTGATGGTCTCATTTATTGATAATTTTCCTTTATAGTTTGTGCCTTTTGTGTCATATTTAAGAAATCTTGCTAACACTAAGCCAACTAAGATGTTCTATTTAATTTTCTTTTAGTAATTTTAGCTCTTAAATTTAAGTCTATGATCCATTTAAAGTTAAGTTCTAAGAAACTTTTTATTTTGAAATAAAGTAGGTTTAGATTTACAGAAAAGCTACAGAAATAGAACAGACAGTTCATATATATCCTTTATCGAAGTCCCCTGATGTTAACAGCTTACATAGCCATAGTGCAATTATCAAACTAGGGAAATTATCTATTAACTAAGCTACAGACTTTATTTAAATTTCAACCGTTTTATGCCTAATGTAATTTTTCTGTTCCAACATCCAATCCAGGAATTCATATTGCATTTAGCTGTTGTGTTTCCTCCAATCTATGGTAGTTACTCAGTTTTTCCTTGTTTTTCATGTTAAGTTTTCTATATGATATGAGGTAGAAGTCAATGTTCTTTTTTTCTTTTTAATTGTTTCAACACCATGTTTTTAAAATTTTTTTATTGTTCAATTACAGTTGCCCCCATTTTTTTCCCCATTGCTCTCCCCTGCCCTGCCCACTCCTCTCCCAATTCATTTCTCTCCCCTCCCACTACTGTTGTCCTTGTCCATGGGTCCTTTATACATATGCCTTGACTTGACCCTTCCCCTTCTTTCCCTCATTATTCCTGTCCCCCTCCCCTCTGGTCACTGCCAGTTTATTTCCATGCCTCTTCTTATATTTTGCTTGCTTGTTTGTTTTGTTGATTAAGTTCCACTTATAGGTGAGGCCATATGGTATTTGTTTTTTACCTTCCGGCTTATTCCATTAGCATAATACCATCTAGTTCCATCCATTCTGTCAGAAAGGGTAGGAGTTCCTTCTTTCTTTCTGCTGTGTAGTATTCCAGTGTGTAAATGTACCATAGGTTTTTGATCAACTCATTTACTGATGGACATTTAGGCTGTTTCCAGCATTCTTTTCTCGATTGAATTGCCTTGATAATTTTGTCAACAATCAATTAACCACATATCTGTGAGTCTATTTCCAGACTCTGTTCTGTTCCATTGAGATACCTATCTGTCTGCTTTACACCAATGAAATGGTGTCCTGATTTTTGTAGCTCTATAGTGAGTCTGAAATCAGGCAGTGTTTGTCTTCCAAATTTGTTCTTTCTCAAAGTTGTTTTGACTGTTCCAAGTCCTTTGAATTTTCAGATAAGTTTTAGAGTTGGTTTTTTGATTTCTACAAAGAGTCTCTGGGATTTTGATTTGGATTGCATTGAATCTATGGATTAACTTGATGAGAATTAACATCTTAAGGTTGAATCTTCTGATTCATGTATTTAGAATTTCTCTCCACTTATGTAGGTTAGGTCTTCTTTAATTCTTTTAGCAATGTTTGCAGTTTTCAGATTCTATAGTGTACAGATCTTGCAGATCTTTGGTCAAATTTATCCCTAATAAGCCTTCCTGGTGAGTCTGATGCACAATAAAGTTAGAGAATCACTTCTTTTCATCAGCACTATTATGTAAGTATCGTGCTAAAAAAGTAAGTATTAGAACAGTATGCAAAAATGTCATTATTGCAAACATAACTGAGAACTTAAGAATCTGAAGTCATGGGTTTTATTTCATATAGAAACATGATCTATTTTCTACTTGTATATATTCTTCTTTCTTCTATCTTAGTTTTAAACATGTCCTTGTGCATATCATGAATAGCATTCATTTCATTCTTTTGTTTACTTTCAGTATGAAGATATTTTTATTCCTTTTTATAAGAATAACACAAGCTCATTGAAAAACATTAAACAATACTAACAAGAAAAGTCACAGTGAAAATCACCTGAAATTCCACTGTCTATACATAACAGTGTGATTGTCTTTTGAGACATTTTCTAAGTGTACACAAAGGTACCTGTAACTTGACAAAATGGAGTCATATATGCTGTTTTATAAAGTTTTAAAAATTATGTAAGTTCTGTGTTAATATGTTATAATTGGAAGAAATTCAAAAGAAGCAGACAAACCTCTCTCACACTTTCTCCATCTTCTTCCTTCCTCTTGGGAAAAGCACTTGTCCTCGACTTCCAGATCTTTTTCTGTTCATTTATTTACACACCAGTATATAAACACATCGACACATATGTGATTTTTTTCAAACTTAAATTAGATCATACTGAAAATTATTACAATTCTTATTCAGTGTTTTTACTTTTTGTTACTAATGTGAATTGGATCTCATTTTAAATTTAATTTTAGTCAGTTCAAAAGAATTATGTTGTATTTTGAGTATACAGTGCATCTTACATTCATCTACTTAACCATTTCGTTAATTCATGGGAGGCCTCCTCAAGCTGCAGTGGCTGGACAGTCATTTCAGGGGGCTGGGGTGAAGGTGGATGGGCAGGGCTTCCTGGTTGTTACTATTTTTAATAACAATTCTTCTGTTTTTCACTAAAGATAAAGTCAGCTCTGTTTTAAATAGCTCTGTGTTTTGTTATTGTAATGTTTTTCTCTTTTTTAAAAATGAGAAGTGGCCATTGAATTTTATCAAGTGCTTTTTAAGCACCTGTTGAAATGATTGCATTTCTCATTATTTAACCCAGTGATATGGGGGGTATTTTATTGTTATTATTAATAAAAGTTGCCTTTGTGGCAAGTTCTTCAATCATATTTGTGATAAAGCCTCCTGGCCATGGTGTAATGTTTCTCATATTATATTAATTATACCTATTTTATATACATTTTAATGTGAGATTTGTGGGTGATTTATAAATATAAATGAAGATTCCCTGGAGCAGTGCTTCTTATCCTCTTTCTCATTATTCCTTCTCTAAGAAGACTTTTTAGACACCTTTTACTCTTTTTTTTATGTATATACTAATAGGCCAAGAGCTTTATTGATGCAGCAAGCACTTTATGATGAACCCAAGAGAGCTCGCCTTCCTGGGAGGAGGGGATGTCTGTGCACACCCTCTGGGATTTTCCCCTTCAAAACACAAGCTCTCCCTTTCACTGCAGCCCTTGGATCTGCACCCGCTCAAATCATGCCCCCCCCACCCCTGGCTTTAGACAGACAGTGCCCACAGGTAGCCCTGACCAACACCGGCCAGCCACTCTGGCAGACAGTCACAATGGCAGTCTGCATTACTCTGGACAAAGGCAAAGGCTAGCAGATCCTGCAAAGGATTCAGGAAACAGTAAGACAATTTCTCCCTCCACCTTCAAGATAAAATACACTTCAGCAGATGCATGTCCTGGTACAGTTGGGAGTTCCTAGGAAGATCGTCAGTTGTCAGTCCCTTCTTCACCAGCCTGTGTATCCAAAATTTTTCTCAAGGTAACGCGAGTCTATCTTCTTTTAAAGCAGTCTTTCTTACTGTAAGAACTCATAATGGAGCCTAGACTTCCTACTGCTAATGCTTTTTCATGCCACTGGGGTAGCACTGCAATGCTATTATATTTTCTGTGGGCCTCTCATACCCGTTATAAATGTACTTCATTAGCAAGTCAATGCCATTTCTGCCCAGTGATTGCACAGCCTGCTCAATTTCGCTGCTTTTAAAATTTGTGAGCACTCTGAGCACCGCGGCCTGGGCTCATTCCATCAGTGTTTGATTTCCGGCGTTGACTGCAGAGCTCCACAGGCTGTGTGGAGCACCAGAGCACAGCCCCTTGCCACTGGAGCCCGTCCACCTCCCTAGGTCCAGGCCTGGCTCACCTGTCTCTGCCGCTGCTGCTGCCTCTGCCTCTACCTGCTCGTCCATGAATTTGTTCTCGTCAAACTCATCTGTGTCCACCCACAGAAGTGTGAGGACAGCATATTCCGGGCCATGGCTCAGTGGTGGGAAGTGGCCTCCGTGGACTACCTCCACCTTCTCCACTAGACCTTTGTTTCCTAATTGCTCTTCATGTCACTTTAAGTCCGCAGAAAATGTGCTGTATGTGTATCTGCACTTTCTACAGAAAAAGAGTAAGAATTTTTAGCACCCTAAGAACCAAATTGCTCCTTTGGAGTGCATGGTGATACTGCCTACTGAGACTACGTGGCCTAGGGAGTGGGGTATAAGGGGACTAAATGGTAATGGAAAAAATACTGTAAAGATTAAATTAAAAAAAATTTTAAAAAGAATACATGGCCTATAGTGTTCTTTATTTGTGCATTACCTTTATTAGATTTCAGGATCAAGCCATATGTATTTTATATCTCAGAATGAACTGTGGAATAGGCCATATATCTTAAAGTTCAGAAACAAGATATGACATAGCAGAGATGTTTTAAGCCCAATTCATTTTAGTGAAGACAAAGTCAGTGCATCAGCTCCTCTCTGATCATCCTATAAAAATAAAGAAATACATTTGACCTGTGCCATCAGTAACAAAATCAGCCCCAGAGTCTTTCAATTCCAGTTCAGCCAATCCCTAGAGAGCCTTCACCAAGTAAGACTTTGTAAATTGTATTCCTCTGCCCCTTTCTTTACAGCGTCAGTCACAGATAGGCCCTTCAGCATATGGATCAGAATATTTGCAACATCTGGTGCATAAGGCAGGTTGTAGAACAGGAGATGAGACCAAGGGGTGTGGGCCTAGAATGTCTCTAGGCCCCTAAAGTTGTATGCATTGCATGTATGGCCTTAGCAAGAGAGCATAACCCATGGACAGCGAGACTCCTTCATTGCAGCTGCTTGTCAGACCAAACAGTGAAGCCAAGCATTGATGGTACTGTAGCTGGGTCTGAAATCAGGGGGAAGTGAGGACACAGGCTGGACTCAAGCTGTGCTGTAGATTGGGATGTAGCAACGGTGTTAAAGTGCATACAGGTGAGGGCCCAAGACTGTTCTTGAAGGCTCATATTCCCTGTTGCTCATGCCTCTTTTGGAGCTTCAGTATTATCGTCAGGGAACAGAACTCCTTGAATGCCATTTTTTAAGGTCAGGTAATTAGCTTTGGAAAGTTTGGGGGGATAAGGCATTCACCCATATTGTGGTAGACAATATGTGGGAGCCAGCTAAGGTGACCTCCAGTGAAGAACACTTCTGTATAATCAATCCTCTTCCATTAAGTGCAAGTGGAACCTGTGACTCGCTTCTAACCTATATGCCATGGCAAGGGTGAGGGGATGTCAGTTTGTTGATTAGGTATGTTATCAGGTTGGCCAAGAAGTCTGTTTAGTTTTTTGGGTAAAAGACATATTTTTCATTTTCACCAAAAACTTTATTGACTTGGATATTTTGAGTATGTCGGCTATCTCCCATGTGGCATAACATTGATTGATCTCAGTTAATGTCTCAATTTGATCACTATCAGCTTCAACTGGTCTACCTGACTATGGAGCATCGTCCAGCAAGAAATCTCTTCCACGAAACTTTGAAGCTTTTTACATGTTTGATCAGTCACAGCACCTTCTCCATACACTGCACAAATCTTTTTTTGTGTTTCAGTTGTGTTTTTACTTTTCTTGAAATACTAAAGCATAATATACTGAAAATGTTGCATATTTACTTCCATCTTCAATATTAAAATGACTACACAAAAATTCACCAATCTTGATGTTTTTTTAAATGCATGCTGATAGGACAGCTGCCACAATACAATCTGATAAAATTGTTTTGAATGAAGTTAAAGACAACTAAGTGCTACTGGAGCCATCTTATGGAAACAAACTCTTTGGCCAACCCAATACATGGCTAAGGTGATTGAATGTCACTCCTTGATTAAGTCTGTTATATATATTTAAGACTGTCTAAGTAGACAGGAGGGATTCTCCTCTTGGCCATGAAGAAGCCAACTGCCCTACTATGAACTGCCTATCGAGAGGGCCACATGGCAACAGCCTGCAGGCAGCCTTAGGACCTGATGATAGCCAAAAGTCAGTAAGAAGCTGGGCCCTCAGCCCTGCAGACACAAGCAAATTAATTCTGCCAACAACTGAGCTGGGAAGCAGATTTTTCCCCCCATCAAACCACCAGATGAGAATACAGTGCATCCAACATACTGACTGCTGCCTCTGAAACTCTAAGTCCTGGACCCAATGAAGTTATACTTGGACTCCTGAACCAGGGAAACTGTGAGAATAAATATGTGTTCTTTTAAGCCAGAGTTTATGGTAATCTGTTATGCAGCAATAGAAAACTAACACCCATCCCCCCAGTAGCTGAATAATGTTCTACATTTCTTTCCCCTTCCCACATTATTAGTTTAATATTTATTAGGTGAAGTTTGGACTTTCATATTGTTAAAAAAATTGTTCTTTTCATGCATTTGTTCAAATCTTATTAGCATAGGCTTTATGTTCTATTTTCTTATTTTTAAGTTATTATATATTATCTCCTTTCTCAGTTCAAACTTTATTAAATTATGGCTTTACTTTTCAAATACTTAGCTTTTGGTTTTAATGTTGAGCCTAGTAAAATTACTTTTCATTTTTGAAATTATCTCCTGCTTTTATTGTCATATTTTCTTCTTCCTCTTTAGCCTGTCTTCACATTCCCTTTCTAATGTCTTTAGTGGAATTCTTCCTAAAATGTTCTCTTTTTATCAACCACCAAAACAGAGAAAATTTTAAATCATAAAATTTCCTAAAAGTACTGCTTTGAATGCATTCCATAGAGATTACTGTGGCATGTTTTAACAATCATTTTTGTTAAACTCCTTTGTATTCTTGATTTTCTTTCCAATTCAATTGCTGACTCAGTAAGAATTTTTAAATTTCCAAGTAGTTGGTTTATTTTTATTTGTTTTGGTTGTTACTTTATATTTCATTCTATTGTATTTTGGCCAGAGAACATAACATGTATCATTTCTGTTCTTTTTGAACTCCTTGAGATTGTGCTTGCGGCCTAGCATGTGATGTATGAGACCATCTGGGAATGGACTGATACATCACATGCCATGGACAGCTGGAAATTATATACAGCACAGGAGGTCTATTAATTCTGTCTCTGAGATACTTTTTCTCAGGGGATGGGACAGGCTGGGGGGCTAAGGTAAGAGATGAGGAGCATTGTAGTAAGTAGGGGGACTCTGGTTTCTGGCTGAACTAGGCAAGGCACTATCCAACTAACCAACGAGTGTGTTGCTGAGATGGAGAGAGTGATTAGTTAAGAGACTAGCTGGTGTGACCTGCCAGAGATGGGGGGAAATAATGGGTCACCCTCTAGGGGGAGGCGGAGGGGGGGGTTTAAGAGTAAACAAACAGAAGTCAAAGAGTTGAAGCGAGAGGTATGCATCTCCCTGAAAATTCCTATGTTAAGCAGTATTTGGGTTGGCTGCATATGGTAGAGTCCTCTGGTGCTGTCTCCAGGCTAATAAGGGTTTAGAGTTATCTCTAGTGATTAACTTTCGTCCTTCCTGGTAGAGAGTGGAGAGGGGAACCCTTACAAATCTATGTCCTGCTTTTGGACAAATAGGGGAGGGCAGAGAGCTTGTTTGAATTTACTTCTTCTCAATGGTCTTTAGCTCAGAATAATATTTATGCCAAAATGGCATATTTTGGAGTGGCATATTCTGCTATCCATCAAGGTTAAAAATGACATACTCTAGCAGAGCATGAATTTAGGAGGAGCCTGAATATTGATAATTTCCACAACCTCTGCGCTGGTCGTTGGAGGCTGCCAGACTTCTTGTAACTTGGGAGACTCCATTTGATTAAACTGCCGTGTTTGCACTCCTACTTTTATGCAGTGGAATTCAAGCATAATTGAGGATAGGCCAGTAACATCTCTTTACTATCATTGTTTTTCTAAAACAACTTTCCTTGTATTTATATCCATTTTTGCTTTATGTATTTTGTAACTATATGTTGGGGTCATCTGTATTCAACGTTCTTAACATTTTTTATTAAACATGTCTTTTCTATTATATGATAACCTTTTAAATTCTTTTGAATACTTTTTGCCTTTACTTGGTAGGCAGTGAAAAACAAAATTGTTTTGTTTCTCATAGAAGAGTTGAAAGTTCTGATTGTTGATAGGACCAAATATAGAAAAGAAAATGTTCATTGTTCGTTTTAAGTTAATTGCCCGTTACTACTGAAAAATAAACAAACATGACTTGCCCCAACCTATGTGGCTCAGTCAGATGGGTGTTGTTCTGTGAACCGAAGGTCGCTGACTTAAATCCCGGTAAGGGCACATGCCTGGGTTGCGGGTTGGGTCCCTGGTCAGGGCTGTACGAGAGGCAACTGACTGGTTCCTCTCACATGTTGCTGTTTCTCTGCCTCTTTCTCCTTCCCTCCCCTCGCTAAAAATAAGTAAATAGATAAATAAAATCATTTTTTGAAATGTGACTTACCTCACATACTT
Source organism: Tonatia bakeri (assembly GCA_004024845.1). NCBI lineage: Eukaryota > Metazoa > Chordata > Mammalia > Chiroptera > Phyllostomidae > Tonatia > Tonatia bakeri. The sequence continues at coordinate 316,600 of PVIA01000758.1, forward strand.
ATAAGATGCAAATAAGCAAAAGATATAATAGAAAAGAAACAAGGAAATATAAAATATGAACCCTGGAAATGACTAAACATAGTAATAAACACAGTTGAATTTCTTGTACTAAAAACAAAGGGCCTCAGTTTATATTGAAAAACAAAATCCATTTGTAAATTAATTATGAGGTACACTCAAATGGTTTTTAAAAGGACAAAACCCAGGAAGTTAGATGAATACTTCCATCAAAATCAAACAGGAAGAAAGAAGGGAGAGGAGGATTCCTAGAGTCGTCACTGACCTCTGAAGGTCACCCTCAAATCCTCGGTCCAGTTCACCCAAAGGGAGAGGGCCGCATATCTCTGCAGTGTGCTGCAAAGGGGTCCTCAGGGGTCCCTGGCAGCTCCCTTGAAGTGGGTAGGAACCACAGTCCCCAAACTCGAGCAAGGAAGAAACAAGCTTCTCTGTTTCCCTGAATGCAGCTGAACCTCTCCTACAGTCTCCATTCTATCAAGGTGTCCTGATCTTTGTCCCAGCCATGTGGAGTCCACCCCCTTTTCCTCTAGTAGTCTAGTTTTGGAGGACTTCTAGAGGCCCCGGGGGGTGGGGCAGGGCATACGCTCCTTGGTTGGTATGGAGACGGCAGGTCCCTCAGGACCCGGCATCTCTCCACTCTTGGGCTGCCCCTGAGTGCCTGTGAATCACCTTGCCAGGCTGTCCCAGGCTCTGGCTGCCTCCACGGGCTGCACACCCTCTTCCCATCTCTGGGGTCTCACCCCTTCTCTGAGTGCAATTCTGTATGGACGATGAGACGCAGGGCCCCCTGCTCACAGATGCTAGATGTTCATTCAGATTTTGCTCCCTCTCTGGGCCTCAGCATGGGACAGAGGGCCCTGAATGCTTCTGCACACGATCCGCTGACATCTCTGCCAGAGGCAGCGAATAAGTGGCATGCGGGTCGCAGCCAGTACAGGAGATATTTGTCTGGCTCAGACAGTATTCAAAATTCTTTTCAAAAGATTATGAGCATTTTGTTATGAGAGCTTTAGCTTTTAGATCCATTTACCAATTTACAGGAAATGCAGAAGACAGAGAAACATGTTAAATGGCCCCAGCAAAATCCAGACTCGGGGAAACTCTACCTGACAAAGGGTCTGGCTTCTTCCTTAACAAACGCATTGCAAGGACGAAAAGAAGGGGAGCAAACCTACAGTTAAAGGAAACGTAAAAACATCCGTCACTTGCAATGTGTGGACTCTGTATCCTGTTTCAAACTGTAAAATAGAAAATAATATAAACTTTTATGACCTTTCCAAGAAAACTGTAAATGTTAACACTGACAAGATATCTAATGGGAAATTATTGGGACTTATTTAGTCAGGACATTGTGTTACAGTTAGAAATGTGAGTCCTTATCTTTACAAAGAAAATGGTAAGTCTGGGATTTACTTCAAAATATTCAGGAATGGGGGAAATTACAGATGAAACAAAATTGGTTGTGAGTTGATACTTGTTGAGACCTGGTGATAAGTACAAGCAGGTTCATTATACTATTTTACCAACTTTTAATATGTTTGAATTTTTTTTTAAGAAGAGAGTTTCCACATAAAAATTCTGATTTTGAATTCTTTTGAGGGGGAAAAAAAAAGGAAGTGCCTGGTAACTAGGCCAGATGTCCACACTGCAACGCCCACCAACCAGCTGGGGTTGAGAGGCGTTAGAGGAAGGCACTGCCACCCAGGCAGCCACTGCGGCTGATCCCCCCCTCCCCTGGGGCCCTCACACCTGACCCCCTTCCTCCATCCACACCATTGCCTCTGCCAGTCAGTGTTCTGGCTTGCCACCCAGGAGAACGTACCTTTCCTTCCTTCTAATGCTGTCCTTCACCCAGGCCAGCCACCGTGGTTTGGCCCAGCGGGGCTGGGTCAAAGGAGCTGCTTGCTCTTCCTCTCTTTTCACTGTTTTTCTCCCAGTCTTTTTTCTGCACCATGAATCCTTTTGGGTTCCCCAAAAGTCTGGGATTTTGAAACTCAAAAGCCAGAAAGGGATAACTTCTCCCTCCCTTCCACTCCTCTCCTGCTTTTAGCCATCACGTCCCTTCCCTGAGGATGTGAGAACAGAACAACCTGGCACTTGGAATAAGAACACAGATGGGGAATGGGAAGGAAAATATTACGGAAAATTTGGTTAAGATGTAGACATAGGTCTTATACAGCTCAGGTTGACAAATATTAAGAGGTTGGATGATAAAGTGATGGCAAACAGAAGCGTTCATGGGCGTGATGGCTGGCGTGCCCGCTCTGGGCAGCAGTTTGGAGTGTGGAGTGAAGTGGGATCCAGACAGATCCTGCCGCCCAGCACTTCTGCGTGCAGAGCCCAGAGAAACTCCTGCCGAGGTGCCCAAAGAAACATGCGTGAGTATGCTTTTACAGGATTGTTTTATAATGGCGAAGATTTGGAGACACCCAGGAGTTTACTCATAGTGAAGTAGATAAATAAAATGTGTTCTGTGCAAATGATTAGTACTATCCAACAGATAAAAGGGAAGGCTCTGGTCCATAGTTATTTGTATCAACTTAGAGCCATTCCAAGATCTCAGAATCTTGACTGGAGAGAAGTGAGACAGGAATGACATGTATATGAACAACCACTGCAGCATATTTATAAAAAAATACGTGCACAGGGAGTGAGTGGGAGGCACCTATCAACATTCCTCTCTCTCCATTTCTGTCTTCCTCTCTAAAAGCAATGAAAAAGTGTCACTAGGTGAGGATTGAAAAAAATAATAAATAAAAAATATGCACAAAATAATACCAATACTGGGCCTGGATACAAATGGAAATATAGATAAGCAGGACATACAGAATCACAAGAAAGCGGTAAGAGAAGGGAATTGAAATTAAGGACAGGTGAAGAGGTAAAAGAATAAAGAAAGCAAGCTCTGCCCCTACTGACAGAGGTGGGTGCCTTGAACCAGGGAGCTGGCTATTTTGTTCTGCCTTACCTGTAGTTTCAGCAAACAGAAAACTAAACCAAAACAAAACATAAGTTAATATTTAAAATATTAACCTGATGCATGTGGAAAAAGAACTCCAGTGAGTGGCTGTGAATAACCAGAGGTCTACTTCGTGCGCAGAGGGGGCAGCAGGGACTGGCTGTCGCCTTGGCCTCTGGGCAGAGTGGGGCTGGAGGGTGGCCTTGGGCAGCACCAGGGGAAGTCCAGTGCTCCAGAACCTTCAGACCCCTGTGATTTTCCAACAGCTGATCCTGTTCTGGGTCCACTCCATGCCGTGGCCTTGAGTCTCTTTAAACACAGATAGTTAGCCTCTTTCCAGCACTGCTGACTGCTGTCAGGGAACGTGCTGGGTCACAAGATTTTCCCAGAGAGATTGTCATCTTGGGGCTGTTTCAACCTATTATTAGCCTCAAGCTCCTCCAGCAAAGTCAGGATATTCTGGGAACAAACCCTCCTTCAGCCCACCTTTTATTTTTTGCATGCCTTCAGCACCAAAAGCTGTTTCCCCAACAACATTTTATGTGATCTAAGCTAGAACTGTCCAGGTTATCTTTTCCTGGGATGTGAAACAGCAAGGGGAGAGTGGTTCTAGCCAACAGCTCTGATTTTGCTCAAAGCCCCACTCAGGGGGCATGAAGGGATGGAGACAAGTTATTTGTTGTCTCCTGAGCCCATCCTTTCCCACCCCCACCCCCTGCTCCCTTTCCTTTTACAAACATTTATTCAGTGCAGAGTATGCACCAGGAACTGTGCTGGGTATGATTTGAATCTGACATTGTCGCCTGCTCTCGAGGAGGTTAAATTCTAGTGGGGACCAAGCAGTGAGTGTGGTCAAGTGTTGTTAGAGATTTGTGAGGTGAGGGTGCGGGTGCTTTGAGACCACAGTGGTGGGCAGCTCCTTCAGATGGGAGGGCTTCAGGGGTGGCTTCTTGGAGGCAGTGCTTCATGCTGAATCTGAAAGCATAAATGGAGTTAACGAGAAGGGGAAAGGTATTTCTGCTGGAGGGAAGAGCATATGCAATGGCTGGGAGGCACGGACAGCAGGAAGCAGTGGATGGTTCATCATCTTGGGCCCAGGAAGAGCTACAGTGCTTGGACTTAACCAAAGTCCTATCTGCTCTCTGAAACCTGCAGGATTGTCCCGGCCCCATCACATTTCCCTCCTCTGAAATCTTGGGCCAACCTTTTACAATCGAGTTTCCCTACTGTTTTTTTAATATAATTTTATTTTATTTTATTTTATTTTAGTGTGAAGGTTTCATTTATCAGTCTTGACTCAGAGAGGGGCCCACTAGCCCAGTGCTTCTCCCACCCAGTGCCTTGCCTTCACTGTATGGTAGAGGGACTTGACTCACCCAACTCTGAGTGGATGGGCTGCTCAGTGAGGAGGCAGACTGAGGCAGTGGGTAGCAGCACCAAATCCCACCCCAGTGCACTAGGCCTTCATCTGCGAGGCCTTGCCAGGGAGTGCCTGAACTGGGCTGACATCAGGGCCAATTCCCTGGGGGAACATCTGGGAGAGAGATCTTCAAGTCAGTGGTAGCCAGCCTCTAAGATGCTGCCCAGTATCCCCACCGTCTCCTCTCTCACTGAAGCAGGATGGGTCGACATGACTAACAGGATACAGCAGAAGAGATGGCCTTTGCCTTTGAGGTCAGCTGAGCAGAGACATGAGACTTCTGCCTCAGTTTCTGTCTTGGACTGCTCATTCTGGAAGAAGCCACCACCTACTACATGGTAAGTACACTCAAGCAGACCTCTTGGAGGCCCATGTGGTGAGGGACTAAGGCCTCCTGCCAGCTGCCACGTGAGGAGCCACCTGGGACACACCCTCCAGCTCCAGTCAAGTTTTCGGATGACAGCAGTGTGGTTCAACACCTTGGCCACAGCATCAGGAGAAACCCTGAGTCAGAACCACTAGCTTTGCGGCTTCTAAATCCTTGACTCTTAAACAGTCTCAGAGATGATAAATGTTTGTTTTTAAGACCATGAAGTTTTCAGGTAATTTATTACATAGTGATAGATAACCTATGCAAGCACTTAGCAACTCCATGTCCAGGAGTTTTTAAGGAGCCTTTCTGGCTGCGGCGCTGCTTCCTCTGACAGGCAGACATAGTAGGCCTCCCCCAAAGTCTTAGCCCCTCACCCCCATTTCTTTCCCCACTCCTTCTCCCTCCCTAGGTACTTCCTTTGGAGAGACTAATGACCCAACAGCAGACTAGAAAGACATCTCATCTGAACGTCCCTTACCTGACTGCACAGAGCTCTGGGAATGGCAGCTGCCACAGCTCCACCCCCACTGCTCAGGAGGTCTGCAGCTGGGGGGCACTGGCCTTGGGCACCAGGATATTCCCAAAGAAATCATGTAAACAACCCATGCCTCATCAGAACCTTCCATCCAACCCAAACAAAAGCCTAACTCCTGGCTTTGTTAAGTTGGTATATAAACCTTCACCTCCAGCTATTCAGTGACTTACTCATTACTCCTTGTGCCCACATTCAGTATGTGTACAAACCTCATCTTTTCTCTTGTTAATCTGTCTACTGGCAGTTAGTTCACATGTCTCTCGTGCCACCCCTCAAACCTAAGTTGGTAGGGAAAAAATTTTTCCTCCCAACACTCCCAAATCAAAGGAATCCCAGGGGCTGTGAAGTGGGAAGTTCTGGAGCCCTTGGCACTGAGTTTCTGTCTGAACAACCTGCTCTGTAGTAGAGATACCTCAGGGATTCACAGCCCCCTCGCCCCAAGCACTCACAGAAATATAGCTGCAGGACCTTAGGTCACAGTGAGGCAAGAGAATAAGATGCTACGAAATTTCTTGGCAAGTAGAATGGGGAAACTGAGACAGGTGGATGATTCAGACTGGCCCCATCCAGCGCTCTGAGTCACCTGGTTCCTTTTCCTTTGCAGGACCACTCCCTTAAGTTTTAAGCCCTCAGGACAATGTGGTTTTAGCATCAAAAAATCAGAGTTTTGGTCAAACTAGAGATAACATCTAGGCCTCAGTTGTGTTTAAGCTCTAGACCCAGAAAAGTAGCAAAACCAAATAAAGTGACACCATGGCTGACATCAGGACCAGGTACGATGACCAATTACCTCCCTGGTGCCGACCAATCAGTGGAGACCACAACCCTGACCTTATATGTTCATTTTGATGAATCAGCATATTAAAGGACACACCTGGAAAGCTGGTAAATATTTTACTGAGATCCTCCCCTAAGACCTCCCTAAAATTCCTGCCTTTAGAAAGCAGATACAAACCCTTGAGACTAAGGACACAGTGCTTGTGCTCTCTCTCTCTCTCTCTCAGTAGAGCACCACCCCCCTTCCTTCTTCAGGCCTGCATCTTCACTTTCTCTCTCCTAAGCTCCAAGGGCCCTTCTTTTGTCTCTGTAACTTGATTCCTGAGTCCATGCAGCCCAGCTGACTCACTTCTGCTTCTATAACTTTCTTTCTAAAAGGTTAAGGTAGCTCTCTGAGCAGTCCGCTCAATTCTTTCTTTCAAGTGAACTTTTGCTTTGCTTGCTAAATAAACTTCCTCTTGCACTAGAGTTCTTGGCTATGAATTCTTTCTTTGCTGTACTCAAGATCCAAGGTTGCTGAGCTGTGGGCCCAGATGGCCGCTAACAATAGCTGGGGCAACTGCTGATGTACGGAATGTGGCATATCCTGGTCTGTAGCAGCTTGCTGTTGGATTTCAGCTTATTGAACAATACCCAGTGCTTGCTATGTGACAGGCTCTGTTCTAAGCACTTTTAAACATATAGTCATTTAAATCTCATTACAAGCCTCTGAAGTAAATGCTACTGTTGTCTTCATTTTACAGTAAGGGTATACAGGCACAGAGAGGTCAAGCAATTTGTCCAAGCTCACACAGTGTGTGAGTAGCAAAGCAGGGACCCATTCACACCCAGGCAGCCTGGCTCCATGCTCTGTCCTGAGATGAGAATTGACTCAAAGTTTGTTCAGTGGGAGTCCTGTGCCACTGGGGCTATGTGTCTTGACCGGGGACCCTGGGGCTGGACAAGGTCTTGTATTTTGGTTTGTTGACAGGATCCATGGAGGCTCACATCAAAGCAGGGCCCTCTGAGGAAGGTAGGCCACATGCTGACAGGGGGAATCCAGGGGCTTGGGGGTAGGAGGTGGGGACAGAAAGTCAGGGGAATGTCCCAAGGTCAACCTGTGCACTCAGCCTTGAGGGTCAGCCTGAGCCCTGCCTGGGGAGGGAGAGTGCTCTGTCTGATGATGCTCGTCCCTGCCTCCTCAGCTCAGCTCACCCTTTGGGGGTGCCCCCACACTTCCCCGTCTGCCTACACAGGTGGTTATCCAGCAAGGGCAGTTTTACCCCCTAGGGATCATGTGCCAATGTCTAGAGACATATTTTCTTTACTTTTTATTCTATTTTTATTGTCACAACTAGAAGGCTGCTACTGGCACCTAGTGAGAAGAGGTCAGAGATACTGCTAAAAGTTCTGAAATTTACAGGATGACCCCTTACAACATAAAATTAACCTCGCCCAAAACGCCAATAGTGCCGAGGTTGGGAAACTGACCCAGGTGCCTCTCACAGCTTCTGTAAGGCTGAGGCCCCCTCTGCCCACACCACCTGACCCCTGTCACAGTGGTGGCCCCCGGTCCTGGTGGGGCCCTCACTTCAGCATCTCTTAGAGGCCACGAAGAGCAGGAATGACTGTCTGCACTCCAGCTACACGTTCTTGGAAATAAAATAAGGGTGTTGAGAAATTGGCAAATGTACCTGACTTTATTTTGTATCAAGCTCTTTAATAAGCATTTTACATATCTTATCTTATTTACTTCTCATAAGCTTGCCTTAGGTGCTATTATTGTCCCTATTTAGTGAATGGGAAACTAAGGATTATAAATGTTAAATAACTCACTCAGGGTCCCACAGCTGATAAGCGACAGGGCCAGGATTCTAGCTTACCCAGGTAGTCTGACTCCAGAGCTGATATACAAACCTAGGCAAAGACAAGACTATAGGTTCCCAGGGAGAGCCTGCCTGAAGTCAGGGACCTCCACCCTCCCCTGGGACAGAGGAATCAGCACCACTTCCTCCACAATACAGTTGCAGCCAAGATTCTCTGGAGCTGGGCAGACGGTGGCTTGACCTGACCTGGTTCTTTAGAAAGGGAGAGAAATAGTAGAGAGAAGGGTTTGTTTTAGTTCAGGGACAGTTAAGACAGAGAGGACTGGGCAGGGAAGAGAGATGGGTGAGGAAAGGAGGCTTAGGAGCTTTTTCTTATTTGTTATAGCAGGGGAAAGAATGGGAGGTTTGTTTCTAAGATATAAATACCCTCCTTTGATCCCTGTGCCTATCAGAGATAAAGGAGTCACCTGGGCCTCAGAAATGAATGATGTTAGTAATTCTTACCAAGCCCTAATCTAAAGTGGCTGTGTTAGGATTTGACCAGGTTTGGGAAGAGGCGGGACTGAAGTGGGGTGAGTCCCTGCAGTGGTCAGATTCACTGTGCAGAGATGAAATCAGCCTCAGTTCTTAAGCCAGAGAACAGTTAGAGCTAGACCCCCAACTTCTGGGCTCTGTTCACCCTGTCTTTGCCTTCAGGGCCCTGTCAAATCCTGACTCCACCAAGAGGGGATGGGTCTCGTGTCTTTTCAGAGCTGCAAGGACATCTGAAAGCTCTTAAGATGGCTTTTGGTGCAAAGTTAACATCCAATGACCCTTCCGCAGGGCCCTGCCTATTCACATTCCGGAAGAGCTTTGAAGTTTCCTTTGTGTGCATATTTTCATAGCCCTGATCCTGCTGTACTGGAAGTAGCCTGCAGCCCTGCCCCATCCCTGGAGATTTATTCCCAACCTACAAAGATATTAGGAAAATGCTGCAAGCTCTGCTCACCATCCCCAAGTCACTGGCTGCCTTTTTCTTAGGCCAAAATGCAAAGGAGACCTCAGAACCCCCACCAGGAGACATTCTTTATGTGTTTTTATTTCTCTAGAGATTTTTCTGATGACTTCTAGAACCAGATCTGAGTGTCGAAGCTTCCAAGAACTGTGTTTGGCAGGGATGGGGAGGACTTGGTAAGGGTGAAGGCCAGTGAACAAGATTATCCCTGCCAGCCACCCAAGCTGAGGGCCAGGTCTAGGGCAGGGCCCAGAGAGAAGAAAAAGCAGGTGGACCAGCCTTTCTAGTCGTGCCCAGTGAGCCAACCACTGTTCTTCTTGTAGCCAAATATCAGTCTCATGGATCTTTATCCCTCCGAGCTCCACAAAACAGTCTCCACTGTATCATATGGCTCAAGTTCCCCCAAAGTCAGTATTGAAAGAGGAAGAGAGGGGAGGAACAAGAAGGAGGTATGGGAAGAGATAGAGACGGAGGAGAGGGGAGAATAAAAATAGAAAGACAGATAGGGAAGGAAGAAGGAAGGAAGGGAGGAAGGAAGGAAAGAGAGGAGGGAGGGAGGGGAGCAGAGGATCCCAAACCAATCTGCCTTGCTTTTCAGAGTAAAGACTCTGATCAATGATGCCATCTTGTGGCTATGAGGATGAATTACAACCAGCATCTGGGTGTGTTTCTCCCCTTCTTTTCCACTTCTGTTCTTATATTTCAGCGTAATATTTATATATACTAGGTTCTAGAATGGCACTGTCCAAAAACAATACTCACTAGCCACCTCAGTATTTATATTTAAATGTAAATTAAACAAAAACAAAAAGTAAATTAATTAAAATGAAATAAAATTTAAAATTCACTTTGCAGTCACACTAGCCACACTTCAAGCCCCACGTGACTAGTAACGACTGCATGGGACCGCACAGAAACAGAGGACTGCGGTTGCTGCAGGAAGTTCTGCTGAGCAGTGCTGTTGTCGCAAGAGCAGAGTTGTCATTTGGTGGAGCAGTATCAAAACTCAGAAGAAAGAGTTTAGAGCCTGCTTTATGCTTTTGGAGTGGCTCCTGGTTAAAGATTTAAAGGAGCAATTTTCCCCAAATGATTCCTTTCTGATATTAGGAGGCCTCAGTAATTGTATTGTTGTGCTGTATTGGGTGGGCAGTGTTGTATTTTGGAAAGAACACTAGACTGGGAATGAGATAGCCCTGGGTTCCAGTCCCAGCTCGGCCATTGAAGCCTCTCTGAGCCTGTTTCCTCATCAGTCAAATGATTCCTCTAGAGTTTTTCAGTTCTACCAGGCTACGATCTGCCAGGGTTTGGTGAGAGCTTATGCAGAGTCAGAAAGGGGGCATGGGAGGAACAAGCCCCTGGGCTATGCCCACCCATGGTGTCTGCTACTGCAGGGCACAAGCCATGGCTCCTGGCACCCCCACCCCTCATCAATCTGTCCTCAAAACCACTACAAACTCTGCACCTCTTTCACATATCTCTCAGGTGAGTCCATATTTGCCTAGTAAAATACCTGCTAACTGGTGTATGACTCAACCCTAACTTTAAGATTTATTCACTCTTCAACAAATATTTATTGCACGGTTTTTATGGGCCAGGCACTGTCCTAAGACCTGGGGACCTGGCTAAAAGCAAAAGTATCTCCATTCTTGCATCTCACATTTTAATTGGGGAGACAGTTGTAAAGTTCATACATGTCTAATATAATGGCAAGGGGTAATATATGCAATGAAGGGAAATCGAGGTGGGGAATTGTGGGGCTATTTCAGGTAGGGTAACTGGCCAGCCCACTTTTATAAACAGGTAACATTTGTGCAGTGAGCTGAATGCAGTGAGGGAGAAGGCCAAGTGCAGGCTGTCCCTGTTCCTTCACCTGGATTTCCTTGGGACTGTGGCTCCAGGATAAGCAGCTATAGGAGATGACACATGAGGTAATCTGGGCGTCCAGGGTCTATGAATAGATCCAACATTTATCCCTTTTCTAGTGACACCTGTCTCTAGCATCCAAAGATATCTTTATAGAAATCCACCTGCCAAGGGCCCCCAGAGCTTATGGGCCTTAAGCTTATGGCCTTTCCCAAGGCCATGTTCTAGGTCCGGACTCAGGAACTTCTGGCTCCCATCCCTCTGAACACAAAAGCTGACTTTTGATGTGAGAATTCCAACACTGTGGGCCAGTGTTTTCTTTCCCCAAACTGCCAGATTCCTTTCTGTGACCAATGGTGACCCCATAACTCTGCCTCCGCTCATATCCAACAGCCCAGAACTCCCGCTGACTGTCTCCATGGACATCAAAGTGGAAATTTTTTTTTTAAAAAAGAGCAATTCTTTTAGAGGGAATGCCCAAATTTTAGAGACCTGGTCATTAGCCAGTTCGTGTGTCAGGCTAGACAGCTCTGTCTTTTGCTCACTTAATGAACAGAGCAAAGTTCACAGGTGTGTTTTGCTCATTTTCCAGGTTAACATACTGAGCACAACTTGCAGGTGTTTACAAAATACCACCTGAAACATTATTTGGGAGCAAGGGGCAGGTGCTGAGCTTATTTCTTTATTTCTAAAGGCTTATATTCTCTATGGGCAGCATGCAGGCTGTTTATAAGAAAAACCACTCCAACTAGACTGCTCCCAGGGCCCTCATGGGTTTGCTTTTCCAGCGTGAGTCCACAGGAATCTGCAAAATGTTTCCTGAATGGCCTCTGGGTGGACCAGGTAACTGGTTTCATCAGGTGAGTTGATTTAGTAGTCAGAAAGGCCTGTGGCAAGAAGCCTGAGGGTTTGATTTGTCCTTTTTTTTTAGGGTCTGCACTCACACTGCCCAGGGCAGCTTGCATGGGTGGTGTGGCAGGCGGTATCCCACAGGGCATTTTCTAACCTTGGTGGCCAGAGGCAAATGACCTCTACCGAAATATAACACAAAACTAGCAAACAAATCCGCATCTGAATGTTAGAATTTTCCCAATGAATTTATTCTTTTTGTTTTCGTGGTGTCAGCAGCTGCTTTCTTCCATGTGTTTTTGACCTTTGATTTCAGAGGAAGTCCTGTGATGAGAAAGTGTAACCTGTTGCTTGGAGCAGTCCTCGGTGAGGGAGCTTGGGTGAGTCAGTTCTGAGCCCTTGCCCTTGCCTTCTCACACTTTCTCTTTCAGGGCCAGTGTTTCCTGCTCAGGTAGCTTTGCTTAGGTGCTACTGTGTTGTTACAGAGCTCCCGGGGACACTGGCCTGGGCCTGGGAAAGGCCCGTTGGGAAGGGTCCGCCCCTGCTGGAGCCTGTGCCAGGCCTCTGCATAGGAAGGCAGGTCCGTCACAGCTGCCTAGAAGCTGATTCAGCGTCTACCTTGATCAGAAGCCACAATACACTCTCCTAAATAAAACTGGCAACCAGGGCAAAGAATGACTTCGCTGTCCCCTCCCTGCCATGAGAAGCAGGCCTTCCACTGCTACATCTCCATTGAGAGTGAGAATGGCACTTGCCTCCATGTGGTTTTCAGCTTGAGGAGGATGGGGGCTGGGAGCAGGGTTGGGGGTTGGGGGGGGCGAGGACTGGCAGTGTTGGCAACTGCTCAGGGCTAGGACACTTGGGTGCTGCCTGTGGGAGTGTCAATCGTTGCAGCATTTCAGGAGGTCAGTTGGCAACATGAGTCATGCCCAGGTCCGTCCTGGCTCATTGGTCGTTATTAGTTGCTGTTAATTTTTTTATAGAGATATATGGTTGAGATTTTTTAAAAGATTTTATTTATTTATTTTTAGAGAGGGGAAGAGAGGGAGAAAGAGAGAGAGAGAGAAACTCTTAATGTGTGGTTGCCTCTCACATGGCCTTCACTGGGGACCTGGCCCGCAACCCAGGCATGTGCCCTGACTGGGAATCGAACTTGTGATGCTTTGGTTCACAGCCCAAGCTCAATCCACTGAGCTACGCCAGCCAGGGCTTGCTGTTAATTTTTAAGGTTACCCTTTTTCATCCTCAAAAATGTGCTGCTTTGGAGGATAAATGATGTGGTCAACCAATCTCTGAGGTACCATTAGGGAATGTGTACAGAGGTATAGCTTAGGGGTGTTTACTGTGGGGCCACCAGGTACGAGGAAAAGTTTGAGATCAATGATGTGTCCTGTAATAGAGGATTGACTAATTTAGTTAAATACATTGTGGTACATCCACATAGTGGAATGCTAGATAGCCATTAAAGAAATGAAATGCAGTAAAATATTTAACAGCATGGAAATATTATACACATTATTAAAAAAATTACTAACCACCATATATAGTATTGTTATTTGAACCTAGCTTACAAAGAAAAAAAGAACATGCACTGAACGAAGGACTGGATGAATATACTTTAAACTGTTGGTGGTCCTCTCTGGGAGGTGGGGCTGGAAATGGCTTATATATCCTCATAATATATATGCCTTTTCTGTATTTCTAAATTTCCTGCAGTGACTATACATATTGTAAGCAGAGCAATGATTTCCCAAAGTCCTAGACCTTAGAATATGTTAGGTTACTTGGTAAAAGGATATTAAGTCTACAGATGGAATCGATGCTCCCAATCAGCTGACCCAGAGGAGGGGAGAGTATCCTGGATAACCCAGGTGGGCCCAATGCAATCACGGGGGTCTTCACATGTGGAGGGGGAGGCAGGAGAGGGGGTGCCCTGTGAGAGCCTCCAGCCATCGCTGGCTTTGAAGATGAAAGAAGGGTCTGTGAGCCCAGAACTGCCAGTGAGCCCTGGAAGCTGGAAAAGGCAAGGAAATGGGCTCTGCCCTGGAGCCCTCAGGAAAGGAGCGGAGGCCTGCTGACACCTGGTTTTCAGCCCAGTGAGCCCCGTGTTGGTCTTCTGACCTCCAGAACTATAACATACCACATCTGTGTTCTTGTAAGCCACTAAGTTTGTGGTAATTCGTTACAGCAGCAATAGGAAACCAATACAGTGGATTTCCTTTTTAGGAGAGATGATAATAAAAGTAATTTCAAAAGAGGAAATCACTTCTTATAATTTAACCCAGCAGCCATCTAAGGAGGAGGCTCTAACAGGAGGCCTGGAATAGTCTTCTTCCCACACACACAAAAAAAAACCCCCAGAAAATATCAATCTGCCCTGGCTGGTGTGGCTCAGTGGATTGAGCGCCCACCTGTGAACTGAAGCTCACGGTTCTGTCCCAGGTCAGGGCACATGACTGGGTTGTGGGCCAAGTCCCCAGCTGGGGGCGCGGTCAATGTATCTGACACATTGATGTTTCTCTCCCTCTCTTCCTCCCCCACTTACCATCTCTCTAAAAATAAATAAAATCTTGAAACCAAATCTTAGATTTATTTTTTTAAAGTCTGCCTAAGGGGCCCACAGGAATGGCTGGCTGTTGTTTTGTTATTAACAAAAAACAATGATGCAAGGGATAAATAAATAACCGGAGCAGCCCTCCGCCAGCGGATCGTCGTCCTACAGCAATGCACAACTCATGGCACCCACGGGTTCAGGGCGGTCAGTACTATGGGTCAGAGGAGGAAGAACCAGGAAGTGGCTGCTTTTGAGAATTCTGGGAGTAGGAAAGAAGCCAAACTCGAAAAGAAACGCTTTCCAAGTGAGTGGAAACTGCCAGGTTGTTTTGCCGGCTTGTGCTAACAAATCCTATTCCAGCACCAACAAATGGAAGAGGGGTGACGGACAGGGCCATGGGGAGCTCTTCCAGCCCTGCCAGGGGTGGGGAGCTGAGCATGTTTGCAGTCTCGCCCACTCTGAAGCAACATGCTCAGGCTGGTGGGTTGCAGACGAGTTTCTTACAAATCCTTCCTGTTTGTTTTGAAGGAACTCTTAGGGAAACTCGAGACCTTTATTTAGCAAAGCCTGCAGTGAATAAGGTTTTCAACAGCATTTTTGTTTTCTTTGCTAGTGGGTCTAAAACTACCTCCTCTTTGGTTTAATCTGTTGTAAAGACCCCCTTCTGTGGCAGACGGCGGGGCAGGTGGGCCCTCTGGAAACAGGGGCCAGGCTGGAGTTCAGTGAGCAGGACCTGTATCAGGGATAAACACCTGTGAAGGGCAAGGAGCAGAAGCAGGACTGGGCAGAGGGAGTGGCCACACAGTGAAATAGGCTTGACCAGGCCAGCCCCACAGGCATATGCGGCCCAGCGGGGTTCTTGGTGGGTAGGCAGCAGTGGTCAGTGTTTGACACCCTTCCTGTGATCCGTCTTTGCATTTGGTCATGGTTGTGGTGAGGCAGCCCTTGGCCAACCCCAGAGAAATGAGAGCCTGCTTGCTGACGGCAGCAAGTCCTTCTCCATGGGGCAGCCCAGTTGGCATGACTCTGCTCACCACATTGTCCCCTGGTGGACCTTGTCCTGCTCACTGGCGTACACCCACAGTCCTGCTAACCTGGCGGGTAAAAGAGGGACTTGGCTCATTTTGCACAGCTCCTGAAGACAAGAGGTAACAGCATCAGGAAAATGTGCCACAGCTCAGAACAAAAAAGAAAACCTGTCTTTTTACAATAGGACAGGACCCCTCCGGAGGTGCTGGACCATTGGAATACTCACACAAAGGGTGGGGACCTGAGTGACAGGATGGAGAAGGGATTTCTACACTAAACCAGAGGTGGACAGGTTCCTTCCAAGGCTCCTTATGTCTCTGAGCATGTGCGGCTAATGGGCCCATCTCAGGTTCTGCTCCTCAGGGTTGCTCTTGGCCATTTGGGTCTCTGCCTGCTGGTGTTACCTGTAGAGGTGACATCTACTTCAGGTAAGGCTGTTGGTCATTTCTAGCACCTTGTCACAGACTAGGCCCTGCTTGGTCACAGCCAAGGCCCAAATCCATTTTAGAGAATTCCTGCAGGCTGGCTCCTTCAGGTCCGCCTCCCTCTGCTTGGCTCCCAGTCCCTCTTTGTCCCTTTGGGATTTGCCGACCCTTTCATGGGACACTGCCACTGCTGCTATGTGGCTCTCAGCCCATGCCCTGCAGCCCTGGGCATGGGTCGCTTACTTCTTCCTTCAGCTGGGTCCCTAAGACTTCATCGCCCATTGCTGTCCCCGGGGCAAGTTCAGTCAGTAACAAGTGCTAAACATGCATATTCCCCTTGATAAATGGGACTTCCTTTTGTTCATGCAAGACATGCCTGCCATGGATTCCAGAAGGTGACACCTTTTACTAGTATTTACTAGAATTTGATGAACAAGTTGTGTTTATTTTGTTCATACTGCTCATTATTTCATATTATACACGCAAAATATGTATTAGGTACATGTGACCAGACCTGAGTACCCACCACCTGTTTAAGAAGCAGAACCTTATTGGCTCCTTTGAAGTTCCCTGTGGTCCCTCTTCTGTAAAAGCTCCCCGTCCCCACCTCCTAGAGGCAGCACCGGGACCCTCTATCTCAAATTCCAGTGCATCGCTCCTATGTTCCTTTCTTATGATTTAAGTTTATGTTGCTCTACCACATGCTGCTCGCGTTTGCGAGTTTTAAAAGTGCATGTAAATGGAATCTACCGAATTATTCTTCTGTGATGATTTCTTTTCACCCAACATTATGTTTTTGAGATCCAGTCCTGTTGTGATATGGGATTTCATATTTCAGTTGGGCCTTCCTCAGTCTCCATCTTTCCTGTGACCCTACAGGCTGAAGGGTGGGGCGCTTTCGGTTTGTCCTTGTGCAGCAGTCCCCTGGAGACCCCCTCATTCCTCGTTATCCATCTCTGATCTTCTCTGCATCTTCCACTGTAACCTCTGTGAGGTCAAAGCCACCGCCTACCGCACGCCCACACCTGTGCACCCACAGACACTGCATGGGGCTTCTGGGGACAAGCACCCGCGGCACTCCCACAGAGGTGGTCTAAAGACTGTGACTCCCTTACTGGGTTGGCCGAAAAGTTCATTTAGGTTTTTCCATAAGATGGCTCTAATAGCGCTTAGTTGCCTTTAACTTTACGTGAAACAATTTTGTTAGATTGTATTGTGACAGCTCTCATATCAGCGGGCATTTAAAAAACATCAAAATTGATGAATTTTTGTGCAGCTCTTTTAATATGAAGATGAAAGAAAATATGCAACATTTTCAGCATATTATGCTTTATTATTTCAAGAAAGGTAAAAACACAACTGAAATGCAAAAAAAGATTTGTGCAGTGTATGGAGAAGGTGCTGTGACTGATTGAATGTGTCAAAAGTGGTTTGCGAAGTTGTTGGTCCTGTTGACATTTGGTCCATAGTACGGACGAGTTTGCTGTGGGCTGTCTTGTGCACTGAAAGATGTTCAGCAGCACCCCCGGCCTCTACCCACCAGAAGCCAATAGTGGGAGAGAGCCGACATACTCAAAATAGTCAAATCAATAAAGTTATTGGTGAAAATGAAAAATGTGTCTTTTATTTTACGGAAAAAATTAAACAGACTTTTTGGCCAACCAGTACTTTGCTGAAATCTGGGCCCTGGGACGGGAATGAGTTTTCTCTTCCTGCTTTAGGAGAGTGAGGCATGTTGATTTTATTGCTATTGGGTTCAGCAGGCCAAGCTTTGCACACTTTCCTGAGCACAAGAATGAGCTGGGGGTGAGTGCGGGGGCTTGTTAATGGGGCAGGTTTCTGGACTCCATTTCCCAGCGGTTAGAGCAGGAAGGTCTGGGGTAGGGCCCAGGAATCTGCATGTTAGCAAACGTGCCCCTCTCCTCTCAGCAATTCTGATGCAGACTTTCTTTGGCTCCTCTTTTGTCCAGTGCTGGACACGACCTGAAATGCTATCAACCTCCTAGCATTTCTCCTAGCTAGACAAATAAAGGCCTGTCCCCTGAGCTTCAACACTGAGCCTGAGTAGAAACAAATCTTCACTGAGGCTTAAAATTCTAGCAAGGATGTGCCCTCCCACCAGAGAGCAGGATGAGGCAGGCACCTCTGTCCAGTGTTGGACAATCACGGGGAGGGCTGCGTGTGCACACAGGAAGCAGGAAGAAGTTTACTGAAGATGCATGAAATGGCTCAGTCCCCAGCCTGACCCCAGTTGTCCTCAGGGCTGGGGCACCACAGGGGTGGTTGTAGCAACAGCAGCAGCAGCAGCAGCAACCTCAGGGGCAGAGTATGGCCCTCAGGTCACCCCGGAGCCAGTGTTGTGGGCAGACCAGTGTCGCTGTGGGCCTCAGCCAGACTTCTCACACACTTTCCCATGTGTCCAGGCTGGGGCAGGCCCTGGGTGCAGGGTGACTTTGGTAGGACCTGTTGATCACGGGCACCTGTTTGCACTTCCCATATAGAACAACGATCTTGGCCAGTGGTCACACTTCAGTCAACAGTCACATCTGTTGGGGGAGAAGCTATCTAGGCCCCTAGGGCATGTGGCAAGGATACTTAGGGGAGCAGCTAAACTGTTCTTTTCCAACCTAATGAAATAAATAAAAAAGGTCTCTGAGCCTAGGGCAGTGAAGGGAACTTGGGTGGTACAGGGGGAACCCAGGACATCTGATTGTCAGTGATGGGGTTGGGGTAGAAATGGGGGCGTTGTTCAGTTAATGAGCCTGGCTCTGCATGTTGCTGAGGCTTCAGTGGTGAACAAAAAATACAGGAGTCCCCAGCCTCACTGAACTCTATGTAAGCAAATAATTGTAGATGTGTGCAAACAGAAGTATTTGACAAATCAGTGGGGATACAGTGGGGTGGAGGAATGGATTTGACTTTCATAGTCTAGGAATGCTTCACAGAGGAGGAGACACACTGTCTTAAAGTCAGGAGAGGGCACTACAGGCAAAGGAAACTACAGAGCAAGTGTGTGAAAAGGGTTCAGCAGGCTTCAGATGTTGCTTTGACTTGATGCAGCAGTGCACGGGAGGCGCTTGGCCCACACTCGGTGCTGAGCAGGCTCTTGGGAGAGCTGCAGGGAGTTCTGTGGGGCTGGGCCCAGTGGGAGCGGCTTAAGGTAGACCTGCAAAAAGGAAGGCAGTGAACCAGGCCTTGAACTGGTGCAGCTGTGTCCTCTGGAGGTGGCAGGCCAGGGGAGGGTTCAGCAGGGTGTGCTATGGCCTTGCGTCTTGGGAAGATCATCTAGGAACTGTGGAGTGGGCAGGGCTGGATCAGGGCACCCCTTAGGAGCCTGTCAGAATAGTGACCTTGCAGCTGTGACCATGTAGTCAGATAAAGTCAAGGAAGACATCAGGTTCAGTGGGACAGCATTTTAACACCTGTGAGGGTGTGGGTCCTGACAGCCTAGAGAGACATGAAAAGAATGACAC
Organism: Tonatia bakeri; assembly: GCA_004024845.1. NCBI lineage: Eukaryota > Metazoa > Chordata > Mammalia > Chiroptera > Phyllostomidae > Tonatia > Tonatia bakeri. The sequence continues at coordinate 335,674 of PVIA01000758.1, forward strand.
AGTTCTCTAGATGTAGACGGAGAGCACATTTATCTTATCTAAAGAGCCAGAACAATGTGAAGCCTACTCCAGTGATGAAGGCCACTGGCTGTACCCCGACTTGAAGTCACAGGCAGTGATAAAACTCACCTCCAGGGAAGGTGGGCCACCTGTCAGAGTTATCCACGAGAATCCAGTTGAAGCCTGTCCAAGCCCTGGGCCATGGATGTCCGAGAAGCATTTTTTCCCCTAAGTCAAGTATTTCCCAACTTCTGTGGTAAGATAAACATGTGACTTTTTGTAATCATGCAGAGCAACTGGTATTTTCCTGGAAATGCAGATTCAGTGGCGTTGGGTGGGGACCCAGGAATCTGTATGTTTAATAAATGCCCTAGGTGATTCTTATTTTCAGAAAGTCTGGAAACCCCCACTCAGGGAAACTTTGTTAAGCTCAGAAGGATTTAAAACGAAGTATAGAAAGGATTTAAAATAAAGCTACAGTTTTGATTCTTTTGTTCTAAGAATACTCTATGAATATTTGGCATTTTAACTACTTATAATGTCAAACAGAATTTAACCTGTTAGAGGAAAATTGAGACTTCTAATTTGAATTTAAAAGTGTAATTGAGTAACTGAGTTAGACTTGTGATTTTAAATTAAAAGTTTAATACATTTATTTATACTGTTGGAAGAGTTAGAACTTAAATGTGACTGTATTTATTAGTTTAGCTTATTAGGTTTATGTTCTTTAAGTTGTTGGTATGGCTTTGTTTAAGTCAAAGAATTGAGGCATTTAAAAAAGAAATTGCATGTTAAATTTATAAATGTAGTTTTAAGTGTTTGAATGTGTCTAATTAATTAAGTTCATAAATGGGACCAAATATTAACCAAATAAATGTCAACCAAAAACATCCTTTAAGATGCTTGGTATAATTTTGTTTGCTAAAATAATAAATAGGGAAAATATATTTTAAAAAGATTTTAATTATTTATTTTTAGGGAGAGAAGAAGGGAGGGAGACAGAGGGAGAGGAACATCAATGTGTGGTTGTCTCTTGTGTGCCCCCTACTCTGAGGACTTGGCCCACAATCCAGGCGTGTGACCTGACTGGGAGTTGAACCAGTGACGCTTTGCTTTGCAGTTTGGTGCTCAGTCTGCCGAGCCACACCAGCCAGGGCTAAATAGGAAAAATATTTTAAGAACTTAAAAGTTGAAGGAAGGTTTTATGTAGATGAATGGATAAACAATGTGGCATATACATACAATGGAATATTATTCAGCCTTAAAAAGGAAGGAAATTCTTTTTTTAGTATATTTATTGATTATGCTATTACAGTTTTCCAAATTTCCCCCCTTTATCCCCCTCTACCTTGCATCAGCTAACCCAGAATTACGCCCCCCCCACTCTTAGTTCATGTCCATGGGTTGTACATATAAGTTCTTTGATTTCTCTGTTTCCTATACCATTCTTTACCTCCACCCATCTATTTTATGCCTACCAATTATGCTTATTATTCCTTGTACCTTTACCCCCCATTCTTTCTCTCTCCCTCCTCACTGTAATCTCGTGATCTCCATTTCTGATTCTCTTCCTATTCTAGTTGTTTGCTTAGTTTTTGTTTTTGTTTTTTTTAGGTTTAATTATTGTTAGTTGTGAGTTTATTGTCCTTTTACTGTTCATAGTTTTTAATCTTCTTCTATTTCTTAGATAACTCCCTTTAACATTTCATATAATAAGGTCTTGGTGATGAGGAACTCCTTTAACTTGACCTTATCTGGGAAGCATTTTATCAGCCCTTCCATTCTAAATGATAGCTTTGCTGAACAGAGTAATCTTGGATGTAGGTCCTTGCCTGTCATGACTTCAAATACTTCTTTCCAGCACCTTCTTGCCTGTAAGGTCTCTTTTGAGAAATCAGCTGATAGCCTTATGGGAATTCCTCTGTGGGCAACTAACTGCTTTTCCCTTCCTACTTTTAAGATTCTCTATTTATTTTTAATCTTGGGTAACTTAATGATAATGTGCCTTGCTGTGTTCCTCTTTGGGTCCAATTTCTTTGGGACTCTTTGGGCTTCCTGGACTTCCTGGAAGTCTATTTCCTTCACCAGATTGGGAAAGTTTTCCTTCAATATTTGTTGAAATAAGTTTTCAATTCCTTGCTGTTGTTCTTCTTCTGGCACCCCTATAATTCTGATGTTAGAGCATTTAAAGTTGTCCCAGAGTTTTCTAAGCTTCTCCTCACTTTTTTGAATTCTTGTTTCTTCATTCTGTTCTGGTTGAATGTCTATTACTGCTTTTTGTTCCAAACTGTTGATTTGAGTCCCAGTTTCCTTCCTTTTACTGTTGGTTCCATGAATATTTTGCTTTATTTCACTTTGGGTGGCCCTTATTATATTAAACTTTTTGTTCCTTCATTTTGAGACTGAGCTCAATCAATTCTGTGAGCATCCTGATTACCAGGGTCTTGAACTCTGCATCAGATAGGTTGGCTATCTCCTTGTGGCTTAGTTCTTTTTCTGGAGTTTTGCTCTGTTCTTTCATTTGGGCCATATTTCTTTGTCCCAGTGCACCTATTAAGTTGTAAGGGGGTGAGGCCTTAGGTATTCACCAGGGCAGGGCAAACTTCTTTGAGAGTTCATTGTGGCACTGTCTGTGGGTGAGGGGTCCAAGGGGGAACCTTGTGGCTCTCTTGTTCTGCTCCAGCCCCACTTTCCAACAAACTCTCTCGGGTGAGACTGGGGCTTTCTCCTGCTGTGGCAACCCCCACCGTAGTTTACAGCTATCTGTGAGTCTTTAGTTTCCCATTCAGCCAGCCCTGCCTCCCCCGTGCCATCTGCTGCCTTGCTGAGCTCGTCTTTTCTGCTCAGCTGCCAGTTTCCTACCTGTCTCCATGAATTTTTTTTTTAACTCCTTGGTTGTTGGAATTCCACGCAGTGGAATTGATTTTCTGGCACTTCTGGTTGTTTATTATTTTCAGATTGGTTGTTATCCTTCTTTTGGTTGTGTGAGGAAGCGAAGCATTTCTACCTACCAGGAAGGAAATTCTGACACATGCATGGATGAATCTCGAGGACATTTATGCTAAGTGAAATAAGTCAGGCACAAAAGCACAAAATATGATTCTACCTACATGAGGTACCTAGAATAGTCAAACTCAGAGAGAGTAGAGGGTTGTTGCTGGGGGATGAGGGAAGGCAACATGGGGGATTACTATTTAATGGGAACAGAATTTCAGTTTTGCAAGATGAGCAGAGTTCTGTGGCTGGGCAGTGGTGGTGGTTGTATAACATTACGAATGTATTTAATGTCACAGAATGAACAATGTGCCACTTAAAATGGATAAATGGAATGTATATATGAGGGGGTATCCCCCCAAAATTGGAATTAGTTTCTGGAGGGCAGATCCCTTGTAGTATATGCTTCCCCCGCTAGGTGAGTATTCTAGAACTTATCTGTATCAGTATACTAGCTGGTGTTGTTGTGAGAAGCTGCATTTGGCTTCAGTGAAATTTTTTTGAAGACTCTTTCAACACATTTTCCCTTTTCATGATAGGGGATTTACCAGTGCACCTGCCTACACCTCACTGAGTGTTCAGCAGTTTTTGACCAAAAATAGCATGACCCTTGTCCCCTACCCTCCCTATTCACCCAATCTTGCCTGTGTGACTTTTGTTGTTTCCTCGGATGAAAACAGTCCTTACAAGGAAACATTTTGCCAAATGTGAAAGAGGTGAAACAAACAAACAAACAAAAAAACAGCCGAAGCACTAAAAGGCATCAAAATTGATGAGTTCAAAAACTGTTTTGAGCAGTGGAAAAAAATGTCTTGATATGTGTATTGCATCAAATGGTGAGTATCTTAAAGGTGACTGAGGTTTAAACATGTAAGAATAAATACACAATTTTTTATAAATAAATTCCAGGTCCTTCCTCATATACATGTACGTTAAATGACACCTAAAAATGCTTAGTCCTTAGCTTTTAAGAGTTCTACTGAAAATATTGTCCAATAGAGTATGTCAGAATAATTATTGGTAATATAGTCACCAAATTTATTCTTAGTTCGTAATTCTTTATATTAAACTTTTTATGTTAAAAAAAAAAAGCTAACCCTGGCTGGTGTGGCTCAGTGGGTTGAGCGCCAGCCTGTGAACCAAAGGATCTCCAGCTCAATTCCCAGTCAGGGCACATGTCTGGGTAGCGGACCAGGTCCCTATTGGAGTGTGTAAGAGGCAACCAATCGATATATCGCTCACACATCAATGTTTCTCTCCCTCTCTTTCTCCCTCACTTCCCATCTCTCTAAAAATAAATAAATAAAATTTTTAAAAAGCTAAAGGAAGGTTTTTGAATTGATAATGCTAAAAAGTTTGATTTTTAAAAACCAAAGTTATTTTTGAATAATCTTTTCTTTGCCGAAAAACTGCCCACTAGGGCTCCCCCCAGTCATATTGAATGTACAGTATTATCACAGGTAAGTGAGAATTCTAGGGTTCTAACTAAGGCAATGGTAGAATGGATGGAGAGGACGGGGGTTGTAGGCAGGAAGCGCCATCCGAGGAAGAACGGCTGTGGGAAGCAAGGCAGAGAAGCTCCGGAGGCCAGGGCAGCTCCTGGCCTTAGGCGTGGGCGCCAGCGTGCACAGCGGCGAAGCTGACCAAGCTGCAGAAGAAGGAGCAGACACGTGGGGAAGGGGCTCTCTGTGTCCAGGTGGAAATAGCAGGTCGCAGCCAGCCTGACACTCAGGGACCTTGCAGTGGAGGTAAGGATTTGAGAGTGTGGGGGCATGGGTGGCTGTACAAGTGCTGCATGCTGAGGAGATGACCCTGAGAGAAGTGTGGAGGGAGGCACGTCCTTGACCAAGGACATAACTCTGAGGAAAGCCAACACGTTCAGGGTAATGGGGCCTGAGCTGGCAAGACTTACTGAGATGGTATAATTTCAGGGCCCTGGAATTCCTCTGTGACTCCCACCCCATGCTCTGCCCCCACATCTTCTCCAGGACTTTGACATACCTGGAGTTCTTCAACTCAGGAAAAGTGTGGCTAGGAGGTTTCACTGTCCCAGTCACAGGCCTATGACTGGATTACTGGTATGACATCCGTCTTGTTTTTACTATGGGGAAATCCCCAGCCTTAGCCCTGCCCAGGTTTGGGTAGTAAGATTTCCTGAGAAATAAGTGAAGAAGAGTCTACGGGCTTGTCTCCTTTCCTTTCAGCCCCTGGTGAGGGCTGCAGGGTGGGGGATGGGAAGTGGTTCTATCAGCTCCGGGAGTCGTTCCTGCTGCACGTTCCCCCAGCACTGATTACATCCCTGCTGTGGTGGGGGCATCCTGCCCCTTACTGGATAATGCAGATCAGGTGCCTCATTAGTTAATCACTCCTCAGAACAAGGGCTGCCCAAAAGCAGGAGGTGGTGGAGACTTTGTGTGGCCTCAGACCCCTGCTGCTTGTAGAGGGAAGGCAACCCCATCTAAAATGGGGTCCCTGCTCCCCATGCGGCCTTTCTTTCTCTTGGTCTCCCTCTGTTACCTGATGGCTGGAATGGAAGCGAGGCCCCCACCGGACTTCTGGCCCCTGGACAGTGGTGACTGACACTGTGATATCTATCCCAACTTGGCCTCTCACTGCATGCCACATACTCTGCCCTTAATCATGATTAATTCTCAGAGGAGCTCTGAAATGGGGAAGAACAGCCTTCCTCTTTTCCAAACATTTCTGCCCATATTCTCTATCAATCCATCAATATTCCAAGAGACCCTGCATGGTTATGACCACAGGCTGGTAAGGCTTATCCACTGTCTCACAACCCTTGTCACCTGTGGAGGAGGCTGGGCCAGTACCTTAGGCAGAGAAATGATAGTCACCCAGGCAGAAGAGCTCTTGAAGGAGAGGTGGATGACGTTGTAGGGACACAGATGAGTCAGGTGTGTTTGCAGAATGGGTGTCATTTCTGTTGTCATCAACATTGTGCGACTTTGGCATCTGAAGAAATGAATGAGGAGGTGGTCATCGTCAAATTATGACACCCCTGAGGCCAAGACTAATTCTTTTATTCTAGTGTCTTCTACTTATATCTTTAACCCCCAAACTCAGGGAATGAACAGGAAATAGATCTGAGTTGGCCTTGGTGCCGAGCTGAGACTGGTTGATCTGTTCTGCAGAGGCTTCCATAGGCTTCCTGCACAAAGTTGCCTCCAGGCTCTGGCATAAGGGTTAGGGCTGGGTGTGTGGCTCTGGGCTTTTTCAGGAACTCAAACCTGATGACACTAGACACTATTCAATGCAGAGATAAAATCCTGAGTTTGGGCCTTGGGGGGAATCCTATTGGCCTGGTATTTGATCTCTATTTAAGTGTTCCTTTTTCTGTTCGGAGTTGTTTCTCAGAGCTGAGCAACATGGGACAGTCAAGCACCAGAACCGCCATTCTAAAAGGTGGTCCAAGCATATAAAATGGAGAACTCTGCTATGCCTGCACTGATGTTTCTGAGGGCCTAAAGTTAGGAGAGGACACAGTATCTTTTTTCAGATTTGGCTGAACATGGGAATTACCTAGGGAGCTTTGAAAGTACCGAGGCCTGGGTTCCACCTCCAGAGATTCTGACTTAATTGGTTTTGGGTGGGGCCTGGGCCATCTGAATGTTTAGAAGCTTGCCAGGTGATACTAATGTAAAGGCAGATCTGAGACCATCCCAGTAACACCTGCTTAGCCACCTGGCATCTCTACTGGGGCCCGTCCTCATCTGCACGCCTCCTGGTGCACATTCTACCTTTTACATCTGTTGTGCTGTCCCTAGAAGGGAAAAAGGAGAATGCTACTCTTGGTATGTTTGTGGGTGGTATTTTCTGGAAGACCCAGATTTAGAAGCTTTGGGGGTGAAGGATAAATTTTCTGTCATTTCCTTCTTCTGTCTCCAGCTGCATCTAGGGTCTAAATGAAGTCATGTCCTGGTGCTCCCGAGATATCCCTGAGGCCACTCAGTGAGCAGTGAGTTCCAGAGCTGGGGATCATCTCTGAGTAGTAGGGACACACAGCAGCAGGCCATGTGGAATTTGTTTCCGTCATGGTTCTGAGCCCTAATAGGGGACATTCACAATGTCCCCTAGGCTTACCTTTCTGTTTCTGGTCTGAGATGAAGCAAGATAGCATGTAGAGTGATTAGGAAAATGAGTGGTTAGAGCCCTGGCCAGGTATCCGGGTATCTCAGTTGGTTAGAGAATTGTTTCCATATGCCAAGGTTATGGGTTTGATCCTCGGTCAGGGCACCTACAAGAATTAACCAATGAAAGCATAAATAAGCGGAACAACAAATTGATGTTTCTCTTTCCCTCTCCCCACTTCCTCTCTCTCTCTAAAATAAGAAAAAAAAGGAAATCAGTGATTAGAAAGGTGATCCAGTGTGTAAACAGTGGGAGCAGTTGCACAGGTGGGAAGAAAGGAGGAGGGCACAAGAGCCAGTGTGGTCATGAAAAGCTCCACAGAGGAGGTAAGACTTGAGTTTTGAAGAATTTAGCCAAGAGGGTAGGGAAACCCTTCACTGAAGGTTAGTGAGATATCGAAAGAGAGAATGACACATTTTGAGCAAAGATCAGTTATTAGGATCCACATGGTGTAAGGAGATGCAGGCATGTTGGCTTTCTTCAAGAAAGTCTTATCCTGTGCTTCTCTGGGTAGAAATGAACCAAGGTGATTATTTAGTTCAACCTACACTGATGGTTCTCAAAATGAGTTTCCCAGGCTGGAATCATCAGCATCACCTGGCAACTTGTTTGACCTGCAAATTCCCAGGCATCGCCCCAGACCAACTCTGGAGGTTGGGTCTAGTACACTATTTTTCATAAGCCCTCCATGAGGTTCTGAGGCTCACTCAAGTTTGAAAGCCACTGTCCTACTTTTTATACACTCTAAGTGGACTCTGGTTGTTATCATCACAAATCAGGGACATGTTTCCAGTAGTTCCCCTCACTGGCCTCGAGGCCTTTTACTTATTGACTTTATGTCCTGTTCAAGTGACACAGTGTCAAATGGTTGACAGACATTTACGTATTCCATCACATTTATTTACTGAGTGGCTACCATTTGCTAAGCACTATTCTAGGGGGAGGGAATTCTATTCTAAGGGAATAGTATTCTAAGCCCTGAGAATGCAGCAATAAACAAAATCGAAGTATGTTCTTCCACAAAGCTAATTTTCTTTTTTTGTTGTTGTTATTTTTTTCTTTTTTTAAATATATTTTATTGATTATGCTATTACAGTTGTCCCATTTCCCCCCTTCACTCCCCTCCACCCTGCCCACCCCCTTCCACCCACATTCCCCCCCTTTAGTTCATGTGTCATAAGTTCTTGAGCTTCTACATTTCCCATACTATTCTTGCCCTCCCCCTGTCTATTTTGTACCTACCATCAATGCTACTTATTCTCTGTACCCTTTCCCCTCTTTCCTCCTCCCACTCCCCTGTTGCTAACCCTCCATGTGATCTCCATTTCTGTGGTTCTGTTCCTGTTCTAGTTGTTTGCTTAGTTTCTTTTGGTTTTGTTTTAGGTGTGATTGTTAATAATTGTGAGTTTGCTGTCATTTTACTATACATGTTTTTTTTTTTTATCTTCTTAGATAAGTCCCTTTAACATTTCGTAAAATAAGGGCTTGGTGATGATGAACTCCTTTAATTTGACCTTATCTGAGAAGCACTTTATCTGCCCTTCCATTCTAAATGAAAGCTTTGCTGGATAGAGCAATCTGGGATGTAGGTCCTTGCCTTTCATGACTTGGAATACTTCTTTCCAGCCCCTTCTTGCCTGTAAAGTCTCTTTTGAGAAATCAGCTGACAACAAAGCTAATTTTCTAGTGAGGGTGATGAACCACTCAAATGTAAAAATATCTAGTAGTTCTACATTCTGGGAAGAAAAGCGTAAGAAATTGTTGGAGGGGGTATCAGTTTTTGACTGTGGTTAGAGATTTTTTTCTGAGGTAATATTTGAGCAGAAACCTTGTTGAAATGAGGAAGAAAGCCACATGAAGAACTGAGAGACAGTTCTATGTTAGCTCAAGACATGGCCCCTCCGTGACCTCGGAGTGCAGGTGGTCACCTGGCCAGCAGCCATGAGGAATGAGGGAAACTGTGTGTATTTGGAGTCCCAGCCTTCTCAATCCCTATGTTTATGCTAGCCCTCTACCATTTTCACACCCTTCTGTGGCTCCCTCCCTACCGCTGCTCCCTCTCTAACCCATAAATGGCCAAGATAGGAGTCAGGATGAGGTTTTCTACCTGACCCGCCACCGCTGTGGGTGCACTTGCCTGTAAAGTGAGTAATAAACAGCATGTTCACATCTGCTCGTCCTCTGGGTGGCTTTTGCAGAATATGAACCAAAGTGGAGCTCCCTGGCTTGGAGCGCCTGCGATAGTTACAACGGCACTCCATGAATGGGTTGCAGAAGTGTGGAGTCCCTGCAGTAAGAATGGGGAGCTTCACATGCTTTAAGAACAGGAAGGGAAGACATTACAGCTGCAGAAGAATGAACAAGCTAGAGAGATGCAGGTCTGCAAAGCAACTGCTAGATCCTGACAGGCCTTGAAGATTCTATTCAGGTGTCAGGATTTCATTTTGAGTGAGGTTAGACTTCTGGAGGGTTTTGCGGATGTGAATGATGTGGTATCTCTTTGGACAAAAACCACTCTGAAGAACGGACCATTGTATGAGAGTAGAAGCAGGGAGATGAGCAAGAGACTACTTGAATAATCCAAGTGAAAGATGTGGCATCGGGTGGGAGTAAAATTCAGCTGGGTTCTAGTCATTGTGAAGGAGGGGCCGCCAGGACATGCCGATGGGTTAGTTTGGGGTAGAGAGGAATCCACAGTGACTTTGGGGTTTAGGTGACTGGAGCTGAAGGACCACACCCTAGGAAGGGGAGCCATGTTCTCTTGGCCCTTCTCAGGTTGGGGAGGGCATTCCTCGAGGGGGCAAGCCACTGCCTTCACAAACAAGAGTCTTGCCTGTTGAAACACCATGCTTTTTATGAAACAAATCTGGGACAGGCCTGGCCACTGAGTCCCAGCCCCTCCTGGAGGCAGACTACATCCTATGCCTGTCAGCACATAGCTTCCTCACATCTTTAGGTCCTCCTTCCTGTGTCTCAAGCTGAGAGCTCCCTAGCTGACTTGCTTTGGGGAATTCTTGCTCTTCCTGCAGATACCCCAACTCCTGCCATCAAGGGGTTTGTTTGGCTAAGCACTGGGCTCATCTCCAATGAGGCAGGAGTCACTTTGGTGGCTGCATCTCTGGGGGGTGAAGTGCTGACACCACCTAGTCTCTCCCATGGCCTTCAAGTGTCTCTCTCAGAAGCAGAGTCATATCTTATCCATTGGAGAGCCTTAGCCTTGTCCTCACCCCTTTCGGAGCCAGGACAATCAGACAGCCTGCCCCAGAGTGTGATCTATGAGTCGTAGTATTATGGGGATCTTACAGAAAGAGACCCAACACACACTTCCCGAAGTCCAGAGGCGCTGTCCACAAAACCACTGCAGAGCCCGGCCAGAGTGACATTGACAATGGCCCCCACCAAGTTCCTCTAGCCACAGTTACTCCTGAGTGTGTTTTTCTGCCCACACTGGTTTTCCTACCATCTGCCTGTGACAAAGTTCCTGGGACTCCAGAGGGAACCATGGGGGTGTCTACTTTAGCTTTGTGTCAGGTTTACAGTTGCCTTCAGATGCGCTGTCTGAGACAGGAGGGTAGAGGGGTGTACCCCTCTCTCAGCTCCCAAAGTCCAGCCATGCCCCCAGGGCCTGTCTAGTCAAAGGAAAGAGCAGAGTGACAGCTGGCCTCTCTGCTGAGCTCCCTGGGTGCTGTGACCTGAGCTTTCTACAGACTAACGTGGAGCACCATCTGCAGAGCTCATTGGCTTTTCTGGCTCCCTTTCCAAATCTGGCTGGAGCAGAGCCAGCATTTAGTTTAGTGAGTACTTCCTGGCCTAAGCCCAAGCAAGCTGTTTCTAGTGGGGCAGTTGCCGGTCCTCACTACTTAAAGTGGAGTGGGAACTCGCTTCCAACTACCTCCTACAGCAGAGCGAGCACAGAAGTAACAAGCCAGCTTGAAGGAAAGACTGGAAAGTGGTCTGCATCCCTTTACCTCTGAGTTAGTTCCAGGGTTTCGGTTTTCACACTCCCTGGGGTCCTTCCCTGGAAGTAAAGCTCCCTCAGGGCCAAAGGCATATGTTACTCTGGGTGCTTCACTGGTCTCTAAGCTGTAAATCATCTGGGCAGTGACCTCCCTTGGGGAGACCTTTGAAGAGCATGATGACATGACCATGTAGCCCTCCAAAGGGCCAACTTCACAGGAAGCTAAGCCCTGGCAATCTACCTATCGCCTAGGACAGGTATGGAGAGACCTCACCTAGGAAGTGCCAGTGTCCCTTCCTAGCTTCCCAGGGGCCTCCTCTGGCAAATGGACCTAGGTTGTAGAGGCTCCTACTGTTATGTCTACTCTGTCCCCCTGGGGAGAGAGTTCATTCCCCCTGGAGATTGAGATACCCAGACCATTCCAGTAAATTAAATACTAGTGAGATACACACTCACACATACACACTTAGGATTTCATTCATTTTCTTCTCTGTATTTCAGACCACATTTCTCTAAATTAATTTTAGAAGTTTCTTTATAGCTTATTGACAGTAAACTTTTGATTTTATTTATCCAATGTCTTTTGCCCGCTTTTATCACAGTTGTGTTGGGTACATGATTCTAAGTTGACAGTTATTTTTCTCTCAACATCTTCAAAACTGACTCACTGTCTCCTGGTTTTCATGGTTGCCATGGAGAAGTCTCAGTGATGTTTCTTCAAGGTGATCAGTTCTGTCTGACTTATTTTAAGTCCTCTTTGTCATCCATGTTTTATAATTTTATTATGTCTCTGTGAACTCCTTTATTTTTAATTCTACTATGTGCATTCTCTGTTCTGGTTATTTATTGCTATGTACCAAACTGTCCTAAACCTTAGTGGCTTAAAGAAACAATCATTTTAACCTCACTGTTGTGGGTCAGAAATTTAGGCAGGCATCATCTGGGCAGTTCTCCCAACTCCACATGGAGTCGACAGGAGTTTCTTGGTGGTATTTACTGAAATCTGGGGTTGTTCAGAGAATCCAATATGACTTCACTCACATCCATTTGTACCACGAATGTTGGTGGGGACTGGAAGGCTGGATGCAAATGTGCCCCTCTTATAAGATGGCTAACTTTCCCTAACACAGGCTTTCAAGAAACCAAGGTGGAAGCTGAAAGGCTGCTTCTGACTTAGCCTTGAAGGTCATGCAGCATGATTTCCATGATTGCTTATTGGTTAAGCAAGTTGCTGAGGCCAGGCCAGATTCAAAGGGAGAAGAATTAGATTCCACAGAGGTTTTATGGCCATCTTTAATTACTGCTTTGTGCATCTGGATCTGTGGATGTGTGCGGTTTTTGTTGTTGTTGTTTTATGCAAGAAAACTTATATCCATTTCTTCCTCCGATTCTTTTCACCACCATTCTCTACTCATTTCCCACCCCACCCTCCACTCCCGGGAATCCAATTCTATAGCTAAGACTTTCTTATTCAATCTTTCAAATCTCTTAACTTCTTTCATATTTTCATCTTCTTGCCTCTCTGTGCTGTATCATGGGGGATTTATTTGATTCATTTTTAATAAATTTTCCAACTTTGCCACACGAGCACTGGCTGCTTTCCATGAGACTGACCTCCAGACCCACTAGTGGTGCATCCCAAGGCCACTACTATGTCTTTGCTGAGCCCGGGGGGAGAATCAGCCATGAACTTTGGTAGTGAGCAGCCCCACTCTGTCCTGGCCCCAAAGCAGCAGCTAGAAACAATCTCAGACCCGAGTGTCACCTGTGAGGGTCTGGGAGGCACAAGGGCAGAGGCTGAGGGGCCGCTAGAACAAGAGATGAGGAAGCCCTGGGGGCTGGGCATCTCCCAGGGCATCTGCCCCTTCCCTCTGATGGGAAAGAAGATCCTTCGTTCATGATGAAACCTTAATAGCCCCAAAGCTGCATCTAAGCAAGACATGGGTTAGAGAGTTCCCTTAGTTTTTTTTCTCAGAAATAAAATTAAATCTTTCCTCATGGGAGAGGGAGTAAATGCCAGTTGAGACTCCACTGTGTACAGCAATGCTGTTCAGTGCTCTGCTGTGAATCCCTCAATAATCTAAATTGGTGATAGGATCCCATTTTACAGGTGAGGTAACTTCGGCTGAGAATGAAGGAACTCAGGTACAAATACAGTCTTATAAGGTGATTTGGTTTAAGTGTAGCATCTAGAGCCAGACAGGTTGGGTTTGCATCCTGGGTCTGCAGCTTTCTCATTGTATGACCTTGGGTAAGTCATCTAAACTCTGTTTTACTCTGTAAAATGAAAATAATAGTATCTCATAGGGTTCTAAGGATTCACCAACTTGATTATAGAGTGCATATTGAATATCAGTACCTTGGCACAGAATGTGAGCTAAGTATGTTTCATCTACTATTAAAACCATTATCAATGTCTGAACTATGTTTGAAACACTAGAGGGATTTGATTCCTATAAACAGGAAAGCAAAACTAATTTCTCTTTTACTTTCTCCTGCTACCCATGGAGATGTAACTGTGTTTTCCTCACTTCCTGGAAATGGCTCTGTTTTAACATTTCAGCATAATCCAGGAGGTAAAATTTCATAACTGGAGAGTGTTAGATATATTCCAAACCCACTAATCATGTTTAGAGCCCTGAGTCCTATAAACCCACCTTGTAAGCCAAGAGCAGGAGAGAGGATGGCTGTATATTCAAACTACAAAGTATGGTCTTCACTGGTTGTGTCAGGGAATTGATCAGAAACCAGCCTTTCTGATCCAGATTTCCACCTCTGTGCCTTCCCTGCTTTATAAATGCATAAACTTAATGTATTTTTAGTGTACTGTGTCTAAAGTTTTACGTTTAGTTTACCCAAGGGCTTAGTTTACCCAAGGGCTACTGTCTCAGAATCCACTCCCAAGTCTAGTGTCAACTCAGACAGAAATGCAATAATGAGAGCACTCATTAGGTCAGTCGGGGATACAAGTCCTTGAGGCTTGTGATATCATAGTGACATTACTGTGCCTTGTCAATGCGATTTTTTCCTCCCCTCTCTCTGAAGTTGTATTAAAGTGAGGGTTAAGTCAGAGCACTGCAGAGTCTCTGAGTGGGTAGTCTTCCAAAGTGTTAAAATCTGAGGTGAGAAAGATTAAGCAGGAAGTAAGATGCCTGTGGACACTACTGGGGTTCTTTTCCTCCCTTCCAAAGCATTTCTGGAAAAGATGCTGCCACAAGGAGTACGAGTTCCCATGGAGCCTGGCATGCTGCATGTGCCCCTCGCACAGGTGTTGGCTGCCCCAGTGCCCTTCCGACTGGAAGCCTTCTGAGGTGCTGGGATCTCCTGTGAGACCTGCATTTCCTCAGGTCAAGGGTGAGCTCTCAGCCTGCTGCCTCTGGCCACAAATACCAAAGAAAACATTCTCTGAAGGACACAAAGTTCAGAAACTGTTCCACAACTTGGAACACATGGAAAATCATGAGAATCTTCATTGTACGGATTTTTCTTTTGCAAACTGTAGCTTTGGAGTGCTTCCACGAGGATGCTATTCCTGACTCTGATCAGAGAAGATGTGCATAAGAATTAACTTGAACATCCGGTTGTTTTCCCAAGGCTCCATCCTTTGTGTCCTTGCTTTCAGAAGTTTTCTTACCAAAGATGACATTGGGCAGGGACTTGCACTGGGAAATCAAGTGAGCTCCTTAGGATGAGGTCCAGATGGAGCACCTGGTAATGAACTGGACAAAGGCCTTCTCCTGGCCATCCCTGAGCTACTGCTGGTGATAGTAATTCTTTCAGTACAGTTACCCTGGAAATTCTATAAAGTGCCTGGTGCTTCCACAAGCAGATCTATAGACACGATTACTATTTCCATCTTGCTACTTGCTGTGTGAGCTTGGTGTTTGGGTCTCAATATCCCTATGAAGCAAAGGGTTTGACTAGATGTCAAAGGTTTTGCTTAACTCTCTGAATGTTAGATACTAAAATTCTACCAAAGATGCTGTTTACCACAGTCTTTTTCCATTGGACTCAAAGGGTAGGAGGGTGATCCCGCAGTGATGTTGCCACAGCTCTCTGGGTATTTGTGTGTGTTTCTTAGTTTCTATATTTCAAGAGAAATGTGAGCTCGGCACACAAGAGTGGCTCAATATGTACTAACTGAAGGGCACATGGCTCATGGCTAGAAACCTAGTCATGCTTGACACTTTGTAATTGTTGGCTCACATCTTCAGAAGTTGCCCTGGGGGATTTTAAACTGGTCCCAATACACAGGTGGCCAGGAGAGACCGAAGAGAGGCAGACCGCTCCAGACTGGTAGAGGACAGGTTTAATCAACAAGGGAACTTACATGTGAGGCTAGTCTTGGGCAGTCACAAGATGAGTAAATCTCCTCCTCTGCCTGTCAGAATTTTAACAGTTCATAAAGAGGCCTTCGAAGGCTTCAGGCATGGATGCCATTTATATGGTCTCACATGCACTGCTCTCTCAAGGCTGCATCCTCGAAATGGCTCCTCATGCGGGGATGGCAGGCAAACATACACGCCGAGCACAGGGAGGGGCAAGGAGCCTCTGATCACTCAAGTCCAGCTCTTGGGTCAACCAGCTGTTGTGCCCTCTCCATGAGCTCCTCCAACAGCAATTCTTCCATGTTGCCCCTCGGCCCCTGCCCTCCCAAGTGTCCAGACAAGGCCGTGTCTTCATTTGTTTGGGCCGCTATAACAAACTACCATAGGCTGGGTGGCTTATCAACAAAATTTTATCACTCACGAGGTTCTGAAGCCTGGAAGTCCAAGATCAAGGTGCTGGTGGATTCAGTGATGAGAATCTGCTTCCTGGTTCTTAGCTAGCCATCTTCTTCCTGTGTCCTTACAGGGGTCTTTCTGCGGCCTCTTTTGTAAGGGCACGAACTCTGTCCTTGAGGGCTCCAGCTTTGTAATCTGATCACCTCCCAAAGGCCCCACCTCTTCAGGCCATCATACTGGGGGGTTAGAATGGCAATAAGAATTTGGAGGGGACAGAAACATTGCAGGCAGTGACAAGAGTTAAGGTGAAATACAGTCTGTGAGGTGGTGGTCTTGAAGTTTCAGGGATCTGTCATCTGCGGATTTCGCTCTAAAGATAGTTTCTAGATGGTATGAAAACCAATTCTAGTCCTTCGAATCTGTATTGTTACATCCTGGTAGAATACATTCTGAAACACAACCGGCCTTTGTGCTTCTCTGGATGCATGGTCTCCGGTTTAACAGTTTCTGTCATTTTAAAAATAGACAAGGAATTAATTTCTGATATGCCCGTGATGAGAGGCATTTTGTCACTTGCTCATAGACAATTTAGATTCCATGTCACAAAGGGATATTGAACATTTTCCAAAGTTAATTCTGATTGTATTATTGGGTTCTTGAAGGGGCTATATGGCAAAGTTGGTGACAAGTCTTTACATTACCAGATTTAGTTTATTCCACATCTGACTTTGGCCTTTTATAAAATATTAGTGGTTATTCAGTCAAAATATACCTATTATAAGCCAGGCAATATGCTAGGAATCGGGAACATAAGAGTATAAACCACCGAAAGTGCTGTTTAAAGCCCATGAGGTAATGGAATATAAGCTTGTCATTTGGTTCTCTCTCTCTCTCTTTTTTAAAAAATTGTTCCCTTATATTTCAGGAGTTGGGTTATCTTTTAACGACCTGGACATGCTGGTTAGAGTTGCTGTGTTCACAGCTGTCTTACTCCTGTTTGCTATTGGCCTCGGGAGGTTCATGACTAGAACCTACATTAAGAAGGCAAATTCTGCCCTGCCTGGTGTGGCTCAGTTGGTTGGAGTGTCATCCTGTAAACCAAAAGGTTGCAGGTTCAATCCCTGGCCAGGCCACATGCCTAGGCTGCGGGTTAGATCCTGTTGGGAAGCATGCAGGAAGGCAGCCTGTCGGTGTTCCTCTCTCACGTTGATGTTTCTCTTTCCCTCTGCTGCTTCCTTCTAAAAGCAATGAAAAAATGTCCGTAAAGCTATAACAATGTTTTAAAAAGAAGGCAAATTCTCTGAGTCAGAATGTGTCAGCGCCTGTTTTTAATCTGAGGAATCTCTGCAAACACTCTCCCTTCAACCCCTACTAACCTAAGCTACATGCCAAAGTTCTAGATGGTGCTCGAGGCCAGAAGGATCTTCAGAGCAGGGAGCTGCCGCTGTGCGTGGAGAAATCAGAGAAGCTCTGAGGATAGACAGCTGCTGCCTCCATAAAGGAGGGTGGGAGAGAGACCAGCTTGTCCTGGACAAAAAACTCACAGTGCCATCAAATTACAGAGACTCTTGTGAATTTAGGAAGAAATAGTTGGATTCTGATCCTGTTTGTCATGCCTGTTCTCAATGGTTCCTTCTCTCCTTGGGGAGCGGGCCTGTGTGCTTCAGGGCCTGCAGCAGGACGTGGCCTATAATCCCAGCACAGGGCTGAGAAAACCTCAGTGACCCAGATACTTCAGGTAAAGGGTTTGAGTAGAAGGTCAGATATTAGTTTCTGATGGCTACTGTAACCAATTACTGCAAACTTCGTGGCTTAAAACAACACGTTTATTCTCTTAGAGTTTTAGAGACCAGAAATCTGAATTCAGTTTCAATGGGCCAAAATCAAGGATCAGTAGAGCCTCCAGGGGAGAATCCATTTCCTTGTCTTTTCTGGTTTTTGGAGCTGCATTATTTTTGCATTCTTTGGCCTGTGGCCCCTTATCCATGTTAAAGTGAGCAGTGTAGCACCTTAAATTTCTCTCTGCTTTTTTTGTAGTATGGTTTTCTTTCTCTTGTGTAGTATATGGTCTTCCTCTGCCTTGGCCTTAGGCCTTACAGGCATACCTCAGAGATATTGTGGGTTCAGTTCCAGGTACTCATATTAAAGTGAGTATGACAGTAAAGTGAGTCATACTCTTTTTTCTGGTGGAGGGTATTGCCTTCCATTTGTAAAAAAATACAACACCTGTGAAGTGCGAGTATAAGGATGCTTGTGATTACATTAAAGACCCACCTGATAATCCAGGGCATTCTCCCTGTCTCAACAGCCTTGACTTAATTACACCCGCAAAGTCCTTTTTGCCATATAAGGTAAAATTCACAGGTTTCTGGGATTAGGACCTGGATATCTTTGGAAGCATTTATTCAGCCCACCCAGTCAGTAACCACCTGTTAAATGAACCCTGCTTCCCTGGCTCACTACTCGGAGTTGGCTGATCTGGAGGCGCAAAGCCTTTTGGAGAAAGCACAGGTAGGAACTGGAAGGATATCAGAGCCATTTACACCACAGTTGTCCTTCTTTACACTTTTTCTTCTTATTCTTCTAGAACACATGAGGCTGAGGCGTTAATAGCATTTGAGAGCTGGGAGGGGCTAAGGCAACAGCAACGTTACCGAATTGGGGGGCGTGTGCGACTCTGATGCCCAGGCCGCCCTGTGCCCCCGACCCCCACCCCGGTCCAGGCCCACTGCCTCCATGGCACCGTTCGGGGCTGTGGTCCCACTGAGACCGAAGGCTTGCCAGGGGCAGTCGGTGACTCCCAGGTTACTGTCACGGTCCGGATGGCAGCCACACAGTGTCTTCGCGTGTGGCCAGCAGGGGTCAGCATCCCCCGTGCAAAGGCTCCCTAGGATGCTGTCTGCCCAAAAGTGGGACTCTGCTACTCTCCAGGTGGCATTTCTTCCAGACACCTCTAGTTTCGTTTGTGTTGCTGTGCCACTGTCTTGGCCACACAGCCATTTGCACCTTCGTTCCTTCTCACCTCAGCACGCCTTTCCCTGGTCCGCTTCTTTTCTAACCCCAGAGAAGGCGGAGAACTGTCCTTTGATTTGACGCCTGGTGTATGGACTGAAGGAGGACTGGGAGGGAAGGGGCTCCCCCTTTATCTTGGCCTGGAGGAAAAGCAGTCTCCTCCGCAAAGGCTAGAGGAAGGAGGGTGTGTGCTGGGTGTGGCAGCACTGGTGAGAAGTAAAGGGCCTCAGGGTTGGAGGCATCAGTTTGTGTGCGTGCTGAATAGCTCAGAAGAGGACTTGTAGATAGCAATGAACTATTAGATTTGGAATGAGTTTCTCACCAAATGCATCAAATTCTTGGCCAAAGTTTGATTCCCAAGTCCCCATGGCTCCAAGTTCTAAGTCCAGAAGTGGGTGGGGTGGGGATGGGCTGCCTGGATGCAGAGGGCTGAGCTAGCCCAGTGGGAACTTCTCAGCTGAGCGGCACTATAGGGGGGCTGCAGCAAGCTTTTGCTACTAGGCTCTGAGCCAAGTCTGTGATTAAGGTCTTAATCTAATTAGCTGCTCTCCCACTTGTTTGTGTCCTGACCTGAGAGGTTGCATGCAGAAGCGTCTGCCCTGATCACTGCCTTGCCACTGAACCCAGAAATGGCTATTCTACTGCACAGGAGATAAGGTCTTCATGCACCAGCATTTCCCTCTGGGTTTTTTTTCTCTAATCGGAGAAGACAGAGAATAGAGCCAGTCTAGTGTCAGAAAAAGACTTGGATGTCAGATCTGACTTTGCTATTTACTACTTATGAAAGGGTGGGCAGCCTTCTTGCCTATTATATGGAGATCTAACACAACTGAGCTATTTTGGGGAATCACTCAGTTAGTACTTATAAAATGCTAAGGTTAGAATTGAAGATCAACCCTCTGTCTTGGTCTGGGCATCTCAGGAAGGCACCAAGGCCTTTCCTGCATGGGGTGTTCTGGTGGAGCACACACTGCAGGACAGAAGTGCAAAGCAATAAGCAGCACTGTGCCCTCATGGGGTGAGACCCTTCTGCTTTTGTTTGGTGCCACTCAGAGATGATTCCCAGTAGTTCATTCCACTTGTGATGTGGCGACCTCAGTTACTACAGGAGCCAGCCCATGTGGGTTCAATCCCATCTCAAGAGTCACCAGCCATTGTGGCTCAGTGGATTGAGTACTGGCCTGCAAACCAAAGGGTGGCTGGCTCGATTCCCAGTCAGGTCACATGCCTGGGTTGTGGGCCAGGTCCCTGGTATGGGGCACACTAGAGGCAACCACACATTAATGTTTCTCTTCCTCTCTCCTTCTCTTCCCCTTTCTCAAAAAAATAAATAAAATCATTTTAAAAATCTGCAAAAATGGGTATAGCATAAACTACTGTCTTGATGGTAATAATCAAGAGGTGATACGTGTGATGCTGCTGAGCCAGACACCTGGTCCTTGGCAACCTGTCCCCCATGATCCAGATGATGGGCACTTGGGTTTTGACACTTAAGCCAGAAGATGCTTAGAGCAGAAAATCCAAGACAAGCTGGCTTTCTGGAGAGGCACTTGCAACTGCTGGTTAGTATGTCCATGTCTGCAGGAACCCCTGGGCCAGGACAGTGCTTTAGGCTTCTTCAGTGTTTTTGAGCATGACAGCTGTCCGACTCTCTCAAGAGGCGTCTTCAGGTACTCTGCCAATATAAAATCCTGCAGACAGTTTGAGAAGAAACTGAATTCTAGTTTTGAAGTAAGCTTAGCCTCAGTCTTTAAAGAAGATTCACAGTCTATTATGAAGAAAGCTGGTAGGGAGTTTGTATACAACTTTCTACCACTTCCCTTCTCAGGTGTGAATATCTAGAAGTATAATTTTGGGGTCCTGTGGTTTCCCTGCTTGTAGAGTTTCTGACTAAAAATTATAAGGTAGCTGGGGAATTGCTTCCCATCATGGGAGAGATTTCAGTCAGATGTCACAGTGGGGAGAATGCCACAGGTTTTGAGAATCAATGGGTTGTCCTTGTGAATAACAGGCAGCATATCTGTGTGTGTTGGGGGTGCGTGTGTGCTTTCCACATCCACTCATGGGGGCAGGCACACCAGCTCTTCAGGATGTCTGCCGCAGTGCCTCGGCATGACCCCTCACTGGCCCCTCATTGCTTGTCACTGAAACCTGTATAAATATGGACTTACAAGGCTGTTTCATTGGAACTGCTTTATTGTCTTCATGACTCAAGGCAAAGTCACTCAGAATTACGAGGCTGTCTACTGCAGGCTGTTCTTGGGTCACAGACTTGTGGCCTTCATGCAGTGCCCATATTTCTGCCTCCTGACCAGTTTTCTCAACCAAGTCACTACCTAGAACATCATCATTCTCATTTAGTTCCTTTTCCAGCCCGTAACAACAAGAGACTTCTTCTGTGAGTGCTCACACCAGGGCTAACACTTTTCCACAAAGAATGCCAACACTGCCTTCCACACTAACTTCGCTTACAAAACAAACTGTGTGGCTTAATTGAATTTTCATGTGGTCCGTGTGAGCTCCTAACCAGAGGGGAAAAGAGGACATTCACAGTCAGCTCAAATGTCCTTGTAGCATTATAAAACTATCATCTTGCTATTAACATTTGTGAATACTGGATTTTTCTCAGGTCCCGATGAAATTGTTTTCCTTAAACAAGCAAAGCAATGAGGACAAATGAAAAAGTCAAAATTCTAAATACTAAAAATCAGGGACAATGGAACTCACGTCTCATTCAGTTACAGGAGTAACTACATAGCACCTCTGTTTTCTACCCCGGAATGCAGAGAGTTACATATTAAGTAGCCAGGCCAAGGTGCCCTTTGCTCTGGTCTGAGGAAGAGCATCTGCTAGCCCTGCCGTGATCTTATTTAATCCTCACAACAAGCCTATGGGTAGAAATGATTGTTATAGGTGACAAAATTGAGGTTCCATGGAGCCAACTAGTTGTCCTTCCTCCCTGTGCTGCAGTTCAGCAGTTGAGGTGAGTCAGTCACAGGGACCACAAGGCAGACGCCCGCTGGAGTGTGGCTGCTGGTCTTTGTCTCAGTCACTGAGCTTCTAGGTTTCTTTCCACCACATTTTTGTCGTAAGTGTCTCAGAGCCATTGGTGACTCTAAAGTAAGAAGCATAAATGGTAGTTACAAAATAAGAGGAGGTTAAGAATAGTATGGGCAATAGAGAAGCCAAAGAACTGATATGTATGACCCATGGACATGAACTAAGTGTGGGGGGGAATGCAGGTGGGAGGGGGGTACAGGTCACAGGGGAATAAAGGAGGGAAAATGGGACAACTGTAAAAGCATAATCAATAAAATAGATTAAAAAATAAACCTTACAATTAAAGATTTCACTGTTACGTCCGCTCTCCTGGGAGCCAGGTGGCAGGCTGGGCGTCCCACACGAGTTGGAGCACACACACATCTTCTTTCATTTTCATCCAGTTTCCTTGGAAGAATTTGCTCCAAGCCTGTCAGATGGACTGAAACACAATCATTTTTGTCCTGAAGTTTGCCTTTTGTTCAGTCATAATTTTCATAAATAGTGCTTTCTCTGAGGGGGAGTCCTTTCATGAAGTGCAGGCTGTAGACACCCCTCTGCAGGCCCCTTGGCCCCAGGGACAACTGTTAACCTGCAGAACCTGGTGTACCCAAACCTCCCTCACCACCAGGGGCCACCTCAGACCCAGACATGAAGTTGGTTTAGCCCTTCCACCAGCACTCTGACACCCAAGTTTCTAATTGTGTTTTCTGTGGGGTGGATATAAATCCCCAGGAGCCCCTTTGTCCTCAGATTGGGCTTCCTTCATAATTACTAGCTGTGTATGCAGGTCTTCTGGTCTTGTCTGTCTTTCCGGGAGAAATACCATCCCCATTTACCAAAATAAGAGTTCATCCATTTTTGTTATATAAGGTAGAATACCAGTCATTCACATTAAAGCTCTGAAAAAAATAGATGCTAAGTATTGTCAGTTTCCATTCCTACTTTGTGCAGTCGATCCTTTGGGCTCCTTCAAATATCCCCTGATACTACTTTGGGAACAGTTTATTAATGCTGGGAAATGTAGCATATAATTTGAAAAATGGTTATTTTACCAAACTCTGGCAATCTATAACATTAGATCAATGACTTATCTAAAACAACAAACCACACAATAATTTCTTCACATTCTAGACTGGAAGACTCACCCTTGCCTCATTCAATTCTATTTCTAATTTGGGGAGCCCCTGCTATCTGCTAGGCTCCCAGGTGAACAAAAATGGGACAATCCCACCTTTGTCAGCACTAAGATGACTCACAAAGTGTAGCAGAAAAAGCAGGTAATTGTGGCTGGTAGGGGGGCAGATTTATGGAGGAAGAAACCCTTGAAAGATGGAGTTTTTGGTGGCCCGTACACAGTGGGACCAGCTGAGATTCGGAGCTATGAACTGTTGAGCACATGATTTCCCACAGGACAATGGGTCCTGGGGTCTCTAGCCAGCCCCCTGGGTTCTAGTAAGTTCTCTTCAACTTGTTGCTCTCCTCAAATTTGGGACAACATAAGGTGCTTCCAGGCCTCAGGCCCTGAACTCTGCTCTCTGGTATACAAATATGTTCAAATGACCTTTAGCCGGGCTGGGATTTGAAGCGACCAGGCCGGGGAGGGAAGGGGAGTGGAGGTGAGCATGACCTCAGAGGCCTGGACGGACAGCATGGCTCACCCCCATCCGGAGGTTCTGCCTCTTCAGCCTCTGCAAGCTTCACTGCCAGTGTGGTGGTGCTCATTCCCTGTGGACTGGTGTCTTGCTTTGCCACCCTGTCTGGTCAATGGGGCAGCCCAGCTTCTTCTCCCACTGGCCTACCCCACACCAACAGGCAGGGGACACCTGGAAAGTAGTGGTCTCTCCTCTACTTGGCCCAAATAACCTGACTTTTTCAGGGAAATGCTGTGATGGACTCCAGAGAGGACTAAGTCCACTGGTGGTCAAAGCATGGCCCAGGATGGGGGATGGTCTGGTGTCAACTGGAGGCACTTGTTAACTGGGGATGTTCCTCAGTCTCATTTCTGCCCCCTGTATGCCTGGGTCCTACTGAATCTCAAGTTCTCTCTTTAATTCAGACGAAAACCACGGAACCAGGCCCAGCCCTCATTTTGTGTCCAGTGGGTGGCCAGGGGTCGGATAGGTGAAGGGATTTGTCTGGATATCCTGCATGAGCTGGGATGAGAGCCAAAGACCACTCCCAGTCCAGCGCTTGTCCCCACACTCAACACCACCACTGTTCTTTACCAGTTCTTCACTTGCCTCTCACTACTGACACCTGAAGTCCATGTCCTGGGCGTTCGGCCCTGGTGGCCCCTTCAGTGGGCCGACAGTTGCTATAGGAGCAAAGAGCTGAGGAGTTGGGAACCGAAGCCTGAAACTGACCTCCAGCATTGTTTATCAGTGTTTTCAGTCTGTGTTTTTCTTGTGAGCAGTCCATCTTTCAACCAACCAGGCTTCCCATACATCCAGCTACTCACCCTCAGCCCTGGCCCTGGCCCTACCTGCATGAACATCTTCATAAACACCCACACTACACCCTAGTCCGCCTGACCTTCTTCTGTTGCCACAGGTGTCTCAGGTCCCTTCTCCTTCCACCCCCTGCATCAAAAAATGAGCAAAGATGGTTAAGAAATGTGTTGGCACAGGAAGAACCCTGAAATCAGCATCACAAGACCTGAAGTGCCATTTTGTGTGACTTTGGGCAAGTTTCTGACCCTCTCTGGCCTATCCAGGACATCACACGGTGTGCCTGTCCCTTTGCTTCTCATTCTAGCATAGACTAACCCACCGGTGGTCTGGGAAAGAGAAGTCAGTCCAAACCAGCCCCTCCCCAGTGAGCCGAGGGGACCCCTGGTTTGCTCACAGCGTTATTCCCAGTAGCTGGTGCAGTGGCACCACACAGAAGGTGTTTAATAAATATGTGCTGTATCATGTATAAATGTGAACTTAGAGGCACAGAGACTCTAGTAATTAGGGGAAACACTGGAGCTGAAAAGGCCTCTTCAGGCTACACTTTTGGCTAAGGAGTTCAGTAAATTCCTTCCCTGAATCCTTTCAGTAAGCTCCACTTTGCACTTCTTTAAGTTCCACAACTGGCCTGGCCATTTAATTTAAAATGATGGGCCTGATAAGATCGTCCCTCTGCCTCTTGCTCTGTCTGCTTATTCTCTTGAACTTTCTCCTGCCCCTCCTACCAGTTAACCTCTGGTTCACACACCCCTGGTGGTATCTGCTCTCCTGAGCCTCCTGCCCCTCAGGGGAGACCCTGCCCATCATTGTCCCCTTCTGACAGATGTGGGTGTGTCTGCAGCCATGATATCTTTGGAGCTGGGAAAAAGGAAAGAAGTTGGACATTCTTTTGGTTCTATCTCCTCCTCCACTTCGGTTCTCCCAGTGTGACTAAACAGAAAGAGTTTGCCCACTGGGCACTGACAGAGCCAAACACTAGACACCAGCAACCACAGTGGAGAAATGTTGGCTATTTTATTATGGATGGCACCACCTAAGAATGGGAAGCTAATGCTCAAAAGCCCAAACTCCCTGATGGCATGCAGGTTACAGATTATATAGGACAAAATCACAAGACAATGCGGGTTCAGGGGCTTGCTGGGAGCTGATTGGTTGGAGGTGAGGGTAATAAATAATTTCTTCGGGTCTTGAGGACAGCTGTAAGGTCTATTCCACTTTCCCTCTGTCTGGTTTGATGGGAAAGTAGCCCAGGGGTCATTCTGCCTTATTGCTCAGAAGCTGAAATATAACTTAGGTCAAAATGTTATCTTTAGCTGGTGGGTGTATACACACACACACACACACACACACACACACACGCACAGAGAGAGAGAGAGTGAGAGAGAGAGATGATTTCTAGATCTAGAACTTAAAGCTAAACTCAAATCTGAGTCAGATGGGCCCCTGGTGAAGTCATCAGGACTAGTCAGTCCACAAGCACTTACTGGTCATAGGACACTGCCCTGGGCAGTCTGGGGAGTGAGATTGGAGACACAGTTCCTGCCCTCCTGAAACCAACAGTGTGTCTTGGGAGGAGACCACACATGGAAGATCTGTGGGGAACAAGGGGTGTCACGGGACAGCACATGGTTCACTCCCCAGTGAAGAGAACAAAGAGCTTCGTGTCAGAAGCAGTGCTTTAGTGCCTGAGATCTGACTCTGCACCTAGTAACATTAGGACCTTGGGCAAGTTACATTCCAGATCTGAGCACAGTGTCCTTGTCCAGAAAATAGGGACCCTTGTGAAAGACAGCATCCCTTTTAGGCCCGCACACAGTGATAACTGCTGCAGGCAAGATCCACAGATGGATCTAAACTCAGCGCAGGAGCTGGAGGAGAACAGGAGAAACTTGTATAGTCTCAGAGTGTCTCTCCCAAAGGATAGAGCAGTTACGAAGAGAAAAAGAGTAACTTTATTATGGAGAAACCTGGCAGATACCATGTTAATCAAGTGATCAAGGTTAACATGGCAGATTTATAATAAGACAAATCAACATCACAAACCCCTGGTGTGATGCACTAAGAGGAACACACATCACTTCTGTGGAAGAAAAGGGGCCACATACTAACCTGCCAAGCTCAGGGGAGGCCTGTGAGGCGGCCTTCCATATTCAGAGACAGAAAGTAACCACATAGGATGGTCTATAATCAAAACTTATTAACTAAAAGCAGTTCCTGTCCTAGGCCAGTATTTTTCCCTAACAAAGTTCAATCTTTACCTTAACTAAGCCTATGATATCTTTGGAATGTCAAGGTA
Source organism: Tonatia bakeri (assembly GCA_004024845.1). Lineage (NCBI taxonomy): Eukaryota > Metazoa > Chordata > Mammalia > Chiroptera > Phyllostomidae > Tonatia > Tonatia bakeri. The sequence continues at coordinate 362,296 of PVIA01000758.1, forward strand.
ACTTCCCCTTTTCCCAAACCCCTTGGGCACAAGCTGAGACCACAAATCCACCTCCTCTTATTGTTATCAAGTTAATTGTTGATTGTTAACTATCCTTTACTCATCTGTGCAAAAGAGGTATGTGTCTATCATTTTACCTTTTATCTAATCCCAGAGGTTTCCTCACTTCACTTTCTCACGCCTCTCCTAATCTGTCACCAGTGGACTTCAACTAACCCCTTTACGGCTCCTCCTTTGATTCTAACCTACAAAGTGAGGTACTAAACTGCCATTCTCTGGAGCATTTCTCAATCCACTGAGATACTGCTTCCTGGAAATTGTCAGTTTGGCTCAAATAAAGTCACCAGACTTTATTTCTCTACAGGTGTGAATGTTTCTTACTGTGACACTAATATGGTTCTTGCCAAAAGTGCATAACTTCATCTAATCATGAGGAAAATATCACATGAGCCCAGATTGGGAGACTTTATGAAATAGCTAACCTGCAACATTAAGTGAGTCAAAGTCTTCAAAGAACTGAAAGACTAAAGGGACGATCACAGACTGGAGGAGCACGAGGTGACAACTGTGGCAGAAAACCTAAAGGTGGCAGAAAAGCCCCCATGTTAAGTTTTTGTACTTTGTAACTTCCAAGGACTCCTGCCCTTGTTCCTTTGTCTCCCATATAAGGTAGCTAGACCTAACTTCCGCATTTAGCTTCTGTAACCTCACTTTGCCATGTAGGCAGGGGTCCGAGGCTATTTAAACATCCAGAAAGTCAGAGTTCAGGGCTCAGGATTTGGGTTTTCCCCCTGAGCCCATGCGTAATAAAGGATTGTGCTCCGCCATCTCTCCCGCGTGTGAGTTATTTTTCTGCAACACAATGACTAAACGACATGTGGGATCCTTGACAGAATGAAAGAACATTAGGGAGAAAAAGAAGCCCCAAATGTACTATGGTTGTGTAAGATGCTAACATTAGGGGAAGCTAAATGAGGGGTGTGCAGAATTCTCTACTATTTTTGCAGCTTTTCTGTAAGTCTAAAGTTTTTAAAAGTGACTCAGGGTTTGTAAGAAATAAGTGAGATGATGCCTGTAAGGTACTTAGCATTGCTGGCACAGGAAACTTTAATTTCTATTATTACTTGGTTTGACAAATTCAAAGGATGGCAGGCAGAAAGAGAAGGGCAATCCATTCTTCAAAGCAGGGGGATTAGCCTGAGCAGAGCCTAAAGGAACAAGGTATGTTGGGAAACACAGGCACACCAGCAAGACCAAAACAGAAGGCTGAAAAGAAATTTTTTTTTT